>JAKELG010000224.1:0-62771 GCA_021527035.1 Lactarius vividus | reverse complement strand
CACATGCACGGACCTCTCCCGGCACCTCGTCTTTGATCCGATAATCTTGCTCTCATCACCCACGTCTCTCTTCTTCCTCCCGTCACTTCGTACAACTTGGTATCTGTCAAGTTTGTTTCCGATGGCATGCGATAGCCCCTACCTAACACAGATAGTGTCGTTTACTAGTTCAACGAACATTCACTTCACCCCCGCCACGAGCGTGAAGAATCATACCCAAACTGCGAGCAAGCGGCCCAGCTCGTACCAATGTTCGTGCCCATGAACCCCGGCTCCATCTACTAGAACAATCTCGACGCGACAAACAGAAGTCGCACGTCCCCTCGCATTTCAGCGACCAGAACTCATGGGAGCTCTTCTGCAACGTCAGATGACCTTTCGATAAAATGACAGATAATTATACCCGTTCTGAAGCCTAACCCCCCGCTTCCACATCTAGCCAAGAGCGGCTCCTTTCTCACGGAGTTCCACCGTGAAGCGATATGGATGTTATGATACACTTACGAAGCACCTCATTCTGCAAAATGTTTAAAGGTGCGTCACATATCATGCGATGAAGCTAATATGTCCCTAGGTAGCGTCTGCTATATGTGTGATCTACCAAGTAACTGGAAAAAAAAAACGGTCTACGGTCAGCACTACACCTCCGTCGCATACAAAGTTAATACAGGCGCAGCTCCATCATAGCTTGGTCTAGTACACTATCCCTCTCGTTCGCCGCATCCGTTCCTTTCCAGGTGACTCGATCTGGTTCTGAGAGGAGGCTCAGGAATGGTGGTTTCACATATTCTCTGTAGAAGAGTATGTGATATCAACCATTCTTCGAGACATTTGGCGTGTTGAGACCCGGGCCTGGCTCCGACTACGATGGCGGGTAGGTGGTGGTGTTCTCTACAAGTCCGAGGAGAGTGGGAATTACGGGGTCTAAGATTCTGAGCGCGTTGGGGGCCGTCGACTCAGCGACGTTGTTATAAGAGTTGATGGGCCCCCATTTTTCCATCTATCCCGCATGTAATGAGTCCAGGAGTTGGGCGCAGTGTTGTGGGCGGCTACCTACCCCTGTAATTCTACATACATCGGAGTCGTATGCCCCGTTGAACATTGGACCAAGGGCCGATGCCGCCCTGCCTGGTTTGCAGTCTGTCTTCACACGCTTCTGTGGGAGTATAACTGAGAGCGGCAGTAAGTAGGCCGCTAGATTGACAGTGCCCACGTTGGGGACGGCGTTCCATCAGTGCCGCCCGACAGCCGGTCAGTCGGGTGGGACCCAACGCGGTCCCACCGCGACTGTGTGGGTCCTCACGCCGTTTTTAGCGATTTCGATCGTTGAATGTTGAAACAGTAAACGACTTTCCTTTTTGAGTGTCTTATGTCATGAGGATGTGAAAAACAATCTACTGTAATCGAACTTCGATACGCGGCGTACTACAAGGACAGGGCCATTCCCTCCGAATCATAACTTCATCCATACGCCAATGAGTTCTCGCAGCCTGAGGTGTGTGCAAGCCCCTCATATACATTTTTTTTCGGATAATTGATAGTGCTCGCTGCTGTTCTTCAATTAGCGATCGTTCACGGGTGGGATCCCCGCCAAGTTTAACCGAACCAGTTCCTTCAAGGAATCCGAGGTGTGTCTCGTGTCTCCATTTATCGTATTTCCCGTTAACCGTGTAATCTCTACAATCAGCTCTGATCTCCTCTCCCTGCCAAATCATTTGTCATCTAGCACCACTTCGCTTGGCCCTTACAGAGCCCTGGAAGTCCAACCTATTTCCCGGATTCTCGACAGGAAACAAAGGGAGGCACAGGTTCAAGGTACGTCTTCGGGAACTTGCGTAGCGATCGTGACGACACTGACTTGTGTCGCACACGGACACGCAGTCACAGTCAACATATGCCCGGACAATGTCTTGCTGGATATATTTGACTTCTGTCGAGAGGACCATGACCCTCGCCGGTCCCCCTTCACTCCTGTGTGGAGGTGGTATGAATTGGTGCATGTTTGCCGAAGATGGCGACAGGTCGTATTTGGATCACCACGCCGTCTTGACCTTCATATTCTCTGTACAAATGGGACTCGTGTTAGGGAGAATCTCGACTGCTGGCCACCTTTTCCTATTGCCATTCAGTATCTTCATCTCGAGACCTTTACTCCATACGACGAAGAAAGTCTCTTTGCGGTACTCAAGCACCGTGGTCGTATACGTCATGTTAATCTTAGCCTGATGGGCCTGCAGTTAGCAGAGGTGGCCACGGTGATGCAAGAGCCATTTCCAGCACTGACAAATCTTACCCTTCGGTGTGAAGATGAGAGACCGCCTACCCTTCCCAGTGGATTCTTGGGCGGATCAGCCCCGTGTTTGCAGTATATGCATCTGACAGGCATCCACTTTTCGGCATTACACCCCTTTCTCTCGTCGCCCCGTGACCTTGTTAGTCTCTATCTCGGCGATATTCCTCAAAGTGGTTACATTTCACCGGAGGCAGTAGTCAAATGTTTGGCCGCCTTGCCCAGGCTCAAGTCCTTTTACATCGGATTCCAATTGGCTACGTCCAACGCTGATCGAACATGCCCTCCTCCTGTTACACGTACATTGCTTCCTGCTCTCACCTCCTTTAAATTCCTGGGTGAGAGCAGGTATCTGGAAGGACTCGTTTCCCGAATTCACACCCCTCAGCTCAATCAGATCTACATTAAGTATGAGGACTATTTTAACTTTCAAGTCGCGCAACTCTTCGAATTCATTGATCGCTCAGAGGACCCTGAATTGGACCTAATCAAGCATGCGGATGTAAACTTTTCAGATCGGTGGATCACCTTCAAGATGTATCCGTGTCCTGAAAGCCATACAGATCGGAATCGTGTGGGCGCTTGGATCTATTGCCAAGGCGTTAGACCACAAGTTTCGGTCGTGGCCCAGGTGTTCAGCCAACCTTCCGCTCTGCTCTCTCGCCTGGTTCATCTCAAGCTTTCCCGATATGGGGCCAACGCAGCTCATAACGACGATGAATGGTTGCGCCTCCTCCGCCAATTCTCTACCATACGGACGCTGCACGTATCTCGGGTATTTGCAGGGTACATTGCTCTTGCACTGGAAACCGTCGCCGAGGATATGGTCACCAAAGTGTTGCCATTACTTGACTTGATTTACTTAGACAGTGAGCCGGTGTCATCAATTGAGAAGTTCCTAACGGTGCGCCGGTTCTCTGGTCGGCCTGTAACCATCGTCGACACGGAAGTGGAATTTTACGAAAAAGTCAAGTCCTATGTCAGCGAATGAGAGAAATTTCTACACCAGTTGCGTACTTCATGACCTAGTTTTTTAACTACCCGATGGTTCTAATCTTCCTTCATAGAACCTGCGAGATGACTATACACAGGCGAAAAAAAATTATTTTCATATAAACTGTCACAATACGTACATCTAACAATGGACTGACTTGCCATGATCGATCTTGGACTCAGAACCAGGACCACGGTCCTCTCGGTGACCTCTGCCCGGATTCTGAATTGAGCTCGCTCGCCAACAATCAGGTCGAACGACCTCCGGGAATTGGGGTGGGAGTGCTGTTGGAAAAGGTGCGGCCAGCAGTGCTGTGATATAGAAAGACGCACCAGTACCTGTGAGTTAAGATGATGGTCGTCGGCGTGGGTCTGGGATTCGGATGGGTGCAACCGCCGAAACCTTTGGCCGAAACACAACCGTTGGGTACAGTTGGGCGCTTATGTCATACAAGCGGGACGATCTTCAACCGTTACCTCTTCCAATAGCTTACTGCTTTGCAAAACAATCTCCTCACTTAGACACAGATCATAGCACATCTACACTGATACTCAAATACTCTCTTCTAACGTAGCACGGCGGTTTACTTGGTAAACAATTTGGAAGAAAAACAGGATCGGAGCATGTAGTACAGTATTCAGCCCGGCTTCAGGTGCTGGACTGATGTCATTCACAAACTGTCCTACCTCATTTTTGTTTAGGAAGTCGTGGGCCAATTCGTAGCCAATTAGTCAAGTCCTGGGCCTACCAATACAGAAGCGAAGATTTTTTTGCATCGTAAGGTGGACAAAGAGTATATTGCGGAGCATAGTATCTGCGGGACTGGGTGACATTGTTGATATCTATTGCAGCTGCTACAATACCGCACACCATCAACGAAGTCATCGAGCATCAAGCCCACATGGGGATGGGGGCTTGACTCAGGCTGGCGGCGTCAAGGGCGGCGTGATTTTTCCCACGACAGCACGCGGGTCCTGGGGTGCACTGCCACATTTTAGTCACCGCTCATCGTCGGCCTGTGCACCACTAATGTCAGTGCACCGGGCTACTCGACTAGTATCACTCGCAGTCCCTTGCCTCCACGATCTCACTCGTACTCCTGGCCATGATTGGCGACACGCAGGGCCAACCTCATGATGACAATGACGACCTGTCTTCACTCTATTCTCGCCCCTCCATCCAGAACAGCCCAGACTGGCCTTCTGTCAGGTTACCATCCCCGGGTCCCTCTTTCCGAACACTCAACGAATCCGATGACAGAAGGTGCTACCTCGATGATATCTCGTCACTGGCGAATTTTTCTTGTGGGGACACGGAGTCGGATCGCGGCTCTGTGTTAATTGCCAACATTTCGACTTTGCCCTCTAACAGTCGCCCAAGTACCCCGAGCAGCAGCCCCTATGACCGATATCAACCCCCGTCGCCTGAAAACTCGGGAGCATGGAGACAGAGTGGAGGCTTTAGACAGTCATCCCCTTCGATCCGTGAAGATACGGGCCCAGATCGGTCTGGAACGCTTCACCGTGTGCTGTCATCGCGCAAATCTACTATTGGATCAACAAGCGAGTTTAAACACGACAGTCCCTACCATAGTGTCTCGTTACCCGTTGACGATTTCGGGGAAGACCTACCTCTGCGGTCTGAGTTCACCGACATAATCCAAATCTCATCTCGTCCGAGTATCCCGAACGGCGATGATGAGGGCAGACGTGAATACTCGTCTGAAGGTCCCCAGCCTGTTGGCGTCGCTGTCACGTGAGTGATTACCTTATCGTCATCACCATTGTTCATTGTTCCACTCGTTTCTGACTAAGGTGTGGAACTCACTTTCACTAGGTTATGTCGTGCTTGCGGTCTTCCCCTGGAGGGTCAGTTCATTCGAGCCCTCAAGTCTGTCTTCCATCTTCAATGTTTCACGTGTATCGTAATTGTTCTTCCTTTCCATTTTTGGCGCTCCATTAACCCCTTTCAGGACTGCGGGGATGTTGTTGCTTCCAAATTTTTCCCTATCGGAGATCCTAATGGGGAGCAGCAGCAATTGTGCGAAAAGGACTACTTCCGAAGGTTAAATCTAAGTTGTGCAAAATGCGATATGGCATTGAGAGGGAAATACATCACGGCGGGTAGTACGTCGCCTGCGTTTATGACGATTACTGGGGCCCAGTTGACTTTCCCGCAGACAAAAAATATCATATCGAACACTTCACGTGTGCCTTATGTCCGACGTTATTTGGCCCCCACGACTCATATTACGAGCACGATAATGAAGTATATTGCCATTACCATTACTCAACACGTTTTTCCACCAAGTGCGCCGGCTGCAATACTGCCATCCTGAAGCAGTTCGTGGAGATTAATAGAAACCAGCGTGATGAGTGCTGGCATCCGGAATGTTACATGATTAACAAGGTCTGTGATATATTCGAGCTGGCCTATTTCCCGTCGCTGACCAATCCCTATGGACAGTTCTGGAATGTGAAAGTCGCTCCCCATTTGCCTGGAGGTCTCACAAGCACAACCGAGCCTCCCTATGTGGAGGAAGAACGGCTGGAATCAACTGCATCGTTGAAGGCCAAGCAAATTAAGATGGAAGAGCAGGTATATCGCATCTGGAAGTAAGCCTTGAGTGGAGTCCCAGTTGTTCTCTCCCTTGAGAAGAACTCTGAAATTTGTTAAAGAGTACTTTCTGCGTATGAGGAGTCAAGTGCAGCGAGAATATCCGACACGCTAAGACACGTGAGCAGCGGGCAATACCTGGAAGCCATTCGAATGGCGGAGAGGACCGTCCTCCACGTGGAAGTGCTTTTTGCAACAATCGACGATCTTGAATGGCATTTTGCTCGACTGGGCACGAGAGGTATGATGCCTAGCCGCCAGCGACCTGTTTCTCATTGGTTGCTTCAGGAATGACACACGTCAGAGAATCTCGTATGCTCTGCAGAAAGATGGTAAACCTGTTCGTCCTACTCTCGCACACTCAGGAAACCGGCGCACGGCGAGTAGGTATGACACAAGAGCTGCTGGCGTTGGTCACGGGCATTGCACATTATCTCAAGATCCTCATTCGCATAGCACTCACCGGCGCTCTTAAGCTCGGACGCGACTACAGCGTCGACGAAGCGCTACATTATTTCCTCGACAAACTTCACCAGTTTGCCGTGAAAGGTGGGAGTCCGTCCGCGCGCAGGATGGCAACAGGAGCGAAAGACGACGTCCCACTCGCCCACCGTTCCACATCGATCAACTCAAGTACTTATGCGGTCACGTATGGCTTCCGTAGTCTCGCTCCAGAGATTGCTGGGGAATCACCGTTCTTTGACACTCCACGGGGCTTTGCACCCAGCAAGGTTCTAGTCCCGAGCACTCCGAGCGACTTATGTGTCGCATGCGCTCTCACTATCGAGGAAGACTGCGTGCGCCTCGGCACGTACCAACGCTGGCATTCGAATTGTGTTCGATGCGATAGCTGTGGAATAGCTGCAGCCCCTTCCACAACTGCGAATTCCAAGGACCAAGCTCTGATCAAATCAGGGAGAGGAGTTGGGGGTGGGAGTGCAGCTTCGATAATTTCGACCGCGCGGCGACCCCCAGCGAACGTGGACTTATTTTTCTGGTCGCCGGACAACATCAGAAACAACCGACAGTCCGGAGAGGCGCCCGTAATCTACTGCACGGACCATGCCTACCCGGGCTGCCGTGGGGGTTTCCAGGCGGTTTCGCGCCTCGAGCAGTATGCGTTTCTGCTGAATGTAGCCTTGAGGAGGCTACATCTCCATCTCAAGAAACAGAACGTCATCATGCCAATACCTACCAGTACGTCTTGTGTCTTTCTTATCACGGCGTGTGCCATTAATCTCCCATCAGTCACTCCCGCAGACTCGACCTCTCTCTCTTCTGGAGAGGTCGACTCATCTAGTAGTCCTCAAGATCTGATGCGTGTTAGGAGCGCTCACCTCGACCTGAAGCTCTCCGAAACGGCTCGCGTACCGAAGCGCTCGACGATTATCGAGCGCGCAAACGGCAAGGTAGCGCTTTCAAGCGACGCAAGCCTGTCGAAAGGCATTCCATCGAGGGGCTTACCACCTGAACCCGCGCTTGCAGACATTCCACGACCTAGGGAGGCGGTGAAAGCGGTGCAACAGCGCCGTGCACTACCGTCCATACCGACCCTCGAGGGGATCGCGCTCACAGATCGACCCCGTACCCGCACTCCGCCACCTCCCCATCGCCCCGTGGAACCCTCCAACAGCCGCGGTATCCCTATTCCTGTTCCTCTTTCACAATCGACGAGCGAAATGGATCCGTCCCCTGATGCACTATCACATACTTCTAGACCGCGGGGCATTCCAGTTCCCTCCGTTATGCCGCAACTCGCGGAGGCAGTGCAAGTGGCGGGGCAGCGTCGCTCGGTACCGCCACAGAACTCAACGATCTACGTCGCAGAGCTGAGACCGCTTGAACTGGCAATCGTGCGACATGCAGCCCTAGCGGTATTGTACCGTTCCTCGCTGCGTGATGAGATGGATTTGGACCAGGTTCTGGAGATGTTCGAGGTGAAGCGGCAAAGATTTTGGGAGAGGCTGTTCAATGACCGGAAGAAGAAAGGTGCGTCGATGCACTGCTTCGCGCTGGTCGGGTTGGTGTGCTCATGATACATCTGGAAGGCCTCTTCGGGGTACCATTAGAGCTTCTTGTCGAGCGCGATGGCGCGGACTCGTTACTCAGCGCATCAGGAGCCACACTCAGAGTGCCGTGCTTTATCAATGACGTGATATTGGCAATGCGACAGATGGGTGCGTACACGTTGCGTACCTACACCGGCACGCGACGCTCACAGATATTGACTATGTTGTAGACATGGAGATTGACTTCAGGAAGACAGGCAGCATCCGTCGGCAAAAGGAGCTCGCCGCTGCACTCGATCGTGACCTCAATTCCGTCGATTTCACTCGCGAGCGCCCCCAGGAAATTGCCTCGCTGCTGAAGCAGTTCTTCCGTGAGATTCCTGACCCCCTTTTGACCTTCAAGCTACAAGGACTGTTCATTGCAGCTGCCGGTGAGTTCTAGAAACGTTTCCCCTGGTTACATAACGGTGACCATGCATCCGGTATTTAGGCTTGCCGAATGACGAGGAGCGCAAGCGGTTGCTACATATGCTGACGCTCATATTACCCAAATGTCACCGAGACACGCTCGAGGTCCTTCTCGTTTTCCTGAAACGGCTCTCGTCGTCCGGGAACGCCCAAGATGACGTTGGGTCCAGGTCATACCTCTCGCACGTCGCGAGTGAGATCGGTCCGAGTGTGCTCTTCGCAGGTAACTGGGTGGAGTTTGCAACTGAGGGCGGTGGATTGAAGAAATATGATTCCGGAACCAGAGTCTTGACGAAATTATTGGAGAACCAAGATGAGTTCTTCACCGTTCCGGAAGAGTTTTTACCGCTCTTGGACGACCAAGAATTTTTTACCAGTAACATGGAGCTCTCCAGCAGGGATTTCTTGCGGCAGTGTGAAACGTACATGCGCATCAAGTTTGGTGGGCCCCCCGCCGATTCCGTTCGAATAAGAGGAACCTTAGCAGAGAGGGTACGGTGATGATATTGGAGAATGATTAGGGGCCATGTATACGCTATGTTACGTCCAGGTACACTAACGCGGATGGGACGGGAAGTAGTAGCAATTTCTAATGCACGGACTGAGTGTTCAGATGACACAGATGGCATGTACGCGTATCATGACGTCCCGAGAATTCCAGGCGTTGCTTGAATTTTTCTCCAGACTTGCTCTTTCCCGAGCCCTGGTTAAAGTAACCGTGCAAACCCAGACCCCCATTAACTGCGGCCCACAATCAAGGCGCGAGGGTGGATTGCATTATGGTGATGACAGTAGCACGGTTTGTCTCGATACAGTACAGTCGTGCACGCCCGTTCGTTCGGTAAAATACACGAGATTTTGTGGTGTATGCACGGCCATTGCAGAGGCGTTAGCTCACTACTATTGCAGTGTAAGAACCCATTTTTCACAGGACAAGCTACATGTAAATAAAACGAGAGGCGGTTCTTACACGAGAATGGAACCCCAGGCTGCGTACAAACAGTTACTGAGTCACGGCTGGAAATGAGTAGCGTTGAGTAGTAGGCGCGTCCGCTTTAATCGTAGTGATAGCAGTTGTTGAAGAAAAGTGAAGTGGGGGTGCTCGAATCAAAAGCGCCGTCTGTTAGCGCGTTAGCTGTCACGGTGAAGCCTTCGTTCAAGTTGGAGAACGTTGGTTGCGTTAGCCGGTATGACCCGGCCCGGACTGCCGGCCAGGATAACCGAGAGCGTCAATTTGAGGGTCGCCAGAGTAGATAACTCAGCGGCCTGCCGGGCCTTAGAGACGACTTCCGGTCCGTTCCCCTGCAAGTACAACTCGGCGGGTTCCAGGCATACCAAGCCTTGTACTCTTGCTTGTACTAACTTGAAGCAAGACTCCGAGTCAGCGGTGAGCGCGCCATCGCCTATGTGCGGGGCTCAGTGCCCACAGTGACACATACCGTAGCCTATAGGCTGCCTGCGCACAACTATGCAGGTTCCCACGCCGTGTTTCGCAAAGAATGGGACCCGTGACCGTGAGCCATGAAATAGATGATGGTCTTGTATCACGTACATTCCAACTCGGCGTTGTTACTCGGCATACTGCTTGCGCCACAGCATGAGGGCGGTTCCTTCATAACCTCGTCCACAGAGTTCACGAATGAGCTCTCACGGGTGTGTACATAGTCATCGTTTGCAGTTTTGATGAATAACTGATCGGATGTTCATTTCTACTCTCCAATTAGCGATTATTCAATGCCCTCACCAAGTTTCACTGGACCGGCTCCATCAATCAGTAGTCCAAGGTGTGTCTCGTGTTTCCGTTTATCAGGTTACCTGAATGGTTGACTGTTTAATTTCCGCTTTTCGACGAATAGCTATGATCCCACCTCCCTTCTAAGTGATTCGTCCTCCGGCGACACTTCGCATGACCGTTTTCTGTGGCCTGGAGGTCGGAGATATCAACCGGATTCTCTGCGAGGAACGGGGGGAATCACAGACTCATGGTACGTCTTCGCGAACTCGCATACCGACCACGACGGGCACTGACTTGCGTCACACAGACAAGAGTTACGGACACGGAGTCACAATCAATACACTCCCCGGCGATATCTTGTTGGAAATATTTGACCAGTGTCGACAGTCTCACGGCCATGATTGTCCCTCTGCCCCTGTATGGAGATGGCATAGGCTGGTCCATGTTTGTCGAAGATGGCGACAACTCGTATATGGATCACCACGCCGTCTTGATCTCCAACTCCTCTGCACACATGGAACACCCGTGAGGAAGAACCTGGATTGCTGGCCACCCTTCCCTATCGCCATTCACTACAACTGTAACGATGGCCTTACCCCTAACGACGATGGTCTCTTTGCTGCACTCGACCACCCCGATCGTGTGCGCTATGTCGACCTTTGTCTGACTGGTCCCCGGTCAAGAGAGATGGCCATGGCGATGCAAGAGCCATTTCCGGAACTGACACATCTTACCCTTCGGGTGGAATTCGGGGGGCTGCTCTCCCTTCCCAGCGGATTCATGGGTGGATCTGCGCCGCGTTTACAACACATCCACTTGGAAGGCATTCTCTTTCCAGAATTACCTACGCTTCTTTCATCCGCCAGTGATCTTGTCCATCTCTATCTCGACCAAATCCCCCAGGGTGGTTACATTTCCCCGGAGGCCACGGTCGCATGTCTGGCCGCGCTACCCAGGCTCAAATCCCTTCGCATTAAATACCGATCGGGTACATCCCACCCTGGTCGGATACACCCGCCGCCGCCTGTAACACGGACTTTGCTTCCTGTTCTCACCTCCTTTGCGTTCCAGGGTGATAGCGAGTATTTGGAGGACTTGGTGGCCCAAATCGACAGCCCTCAACTCAACCAGATATGCACCCAGTACTCGAATCAGCTCTTTGGCTTTCAAGTTGCGCGGCTTTTCAAGTTCATCGATCGCTTACAAGCCCCCGAGTTGGCCCTAATCAGGCACGCGGATGTAACGTTTTCACATCCGTGGGTCACCTTCAAGATGTATCCGCGTCCTGAAAGCCATCCAGATTGGGATCATGTTTGCGCATTGATCCGTTGCGATGTAATTGAAGGACAAGTCTCGCGAATAGCCCAGGTGTTCAGCCAACCTTCCGCTATGCTCTCTCGTGTGGTTCATCTCAAACTCTCTAAATATTGGGACAACGGAAGCCGCCACGGTGGTGAATGGCTGCCCCTCCTCCGCAAACTTACCGCGATACGGACACTGCACGTATCAGGGGGGTTCGCAAGGCTCGTTGCTCTTGCGCTGGAAGACATCACCGGAGATATGGTTTCCGAAGTGTTGCCAGTCCTTGACTTTATTTACTTAGATGACCAGCCTGTGCCATCTGTTGAGAAGTTCCTCGCGGAGCGCCAGCTCGCTGGTCGGCCCGTAACCATCGTTAGTACGAAAGCGGAGTTTGACGAGAGAATGAAGTCATATGCCGGCGAATAAGAGAAGTTCCATATCAGGCTTTTTTTTTTCGATGTAACGGTTCTCATCATCTTCCATGGCTCTTACGATAATACTACACACATGGATGAAAACCAAATATGTTGGCTTGTAAATTACTGTCTGTAAAATCGTCACAATGCGTACGTTTAGAGATGAATTTGTCATGATTGGTCTTCGCTTTTGAGCGCGTGTGTCTTGGATTGTGGACGAAAAAAATGGGCCACGGCCAGTATGATAGCTTCTTCGTATACTAGACTATTAGTATGAGGGAGACCCTTTCGTGGTTTCTGGAACGCTGTCCCTCTCGCAGTAGCCGTTCCTCAACCTAGTTCTGAGAAAAGGCTCAGTCTTTGAAGCCGACGATTCCTCTAGTCCATCAGCAAGTGGATACTTGTCCTAGCACGGCTCCTGCAGCGATGGCGAGCGGGTTTTGAAGTCCCCTACGGTAAGTGTGAGGAGCGTGGGGTCGTTTAGGCCTGTCTGTCAGCGACTCGAAAGTCGTTGAAGTTGAGAGCCCTCCACATTTCGTTCCCACGTCTAGTGTATTGGTCGCAGGAGGGATCGGAATTCGGAAAATAGGTCCGCTGCTGGCCGCTTTGATAGTATCCGACAACTTTCATCTCTGTAATTCTACACACGTCAGCGTCGCTGTACGCCCCACGTGCATTTGGATCGAAGATAACAGGGAGCAGCAACATGAGACCGCCAGAGTTGACGACATTCAGATCGGAAACAACGTTTCGTTCGTCCCTTAGTACAGTACAGATGCTGCTTGCTAGCTCCGGTCACTGGCCCGGCCCGGGACCCGGAGGCCAAACACGGTCAGTACCTTGGTCAGCAAGTTGATTCAGCCGCTAGGGCTTAGAGGGCGTACCAAGGCTTACGCGCTTACTAGCGCTTACTGCTTGCTTTGATGATTGTATACAGTATTGACTACCTGCCAGTGCGCACTACTGTGCAGCGCAGCTTTTGGCAACGAATACCTTGCGTGGGTTCGCCATGGTTTCAATGGTTGACAATGACTTTCCTTTTTGAGTGTGCTGCCTGCTTATAGTACAACTTCCTTACGTATACTACTACAAGGGCATTTCCCTCATAACTTCATCCACGAAACCCACCAATGAGTTCTCACAGGTGTGTGCGAGGCGTTCGTTGTGCCGTTTATCCGGGCAATTGATAGTGCTCGCTGCTGTTTTCCAATTAGCGATCGTCCAGTATCCCCATCAAGTTTTACTAACCCAGGCCCATCCATCGGCAAGCCAAAGTGTGTCTCGTCCCTTCATTTATCATATTTCCGGAATAGTTAACTGTAATCATCGCTTCTCTTCAACCATCCAATCAGCTCTGATCACTGGCACCCCCCTCTGCTAAATGACTCGTCCTCTGGCACCATTTTGCATGACCCCTACAAACGGGAAGGCCCAAAGGTCCAATATACCACCGAGGTTCTCTGCGAGAAACTAGGGGAGGTACAATCTCAAGGTGCGTCTTCGGGAACTTGCGAAGTGAGTGCGTCAGGTACTGACTTGTGTCACGCAGGCGAGTGTCATGGACGAGCAATCCCAATCAACATACTCCCGGACGATGTTTTGTTGGAAATATTTGACGAGTGTCGAAAGTCTCATGACCCTGATCAGTCCTCTACTCCTGTGTGGAGATGGCAAAGGCTGGTCCACGTTTGCCAAAGATGGCGACAACTCGTATTGGGATCACCACGCCGTCTTGATCTCCAACTCCCTTGCACACATGGAACTCCTATGAGGGAGAGTCTGGGTTGTTGGCCACCATTTCCTATCACTATCTACTATAACAATAACACCCTTACCCCTGACGACGAAGATAGCGTCTTTGCCGCACTCGAGCACCCCGATCGTGTACGCTATGTCGACCTCTGCATAACTGGCCCTCGGTCAAGAGAGATGGCCATGGCGATGCAAGAGCCATTTCCGGAACTGACACATCTTATCCTTCGGGTGGAATTCGGGGGACGGCTCGCCCTTCCCGATGGATTCATGGGTGGATCCGCACCGCGTTTACAGCACATCCACCTGGAAGGCATCGTCTTTCCAGAATTACCTACGCTTCTTTCGTCCACCAGCGACCTTGTCCATCTCTACCTCGACCAAATCCCCCAGGGTGGTTACATTTCTCCGGAGGAGATGGTCGTATGTCTGGCCGCGCTACCCAAGCTCAAATCCCTTCGCATTAAATACCGATCGATTAGGACCCACCCTGACCGAATACGCCCGCCTCCTCCTGTAACACGGATTTTACTTCCTGTTCTCACCTCCTTTGCGTTCCAGGGTGCTAGCGAGTATTTAGAGGACTTGGTGGCCCAAATCGACAGCCCTCAACTCAACCAGATCTGTACCCAGTACTTGAATCAGCTCTTTGACTTTCAAGTTGCGCGGCTTTTCAAGTTCATCGATCGCTTACAAGCCCCCGCGTTGACCCTGATCAGGCATGCGGATGTGAATTTTTCACATCCGTGGATTACTTTCAAGCTGTATCCGCGTCCTGAAAGCCATCCAGATTGGGATCGTGTTTACTCATTGATCCGTTGCGATGCGATTGAAGGACAAGTCTCGCGAATAGCCCAGGTGTTCAGCCAACCTTCCGCTATGCTCTCTCGTGTGGTTCATCTCAAGCTCTCCCAATATAACGGAAGTCGTCACGGCGAGGAATGGCTGTTGCTCCTCCGCAAACTCACCGCGATACGAACACTGCACGTATCTCGGGAGCTCGCAAAACACGTCGCTCTTGCACTGGAAGACATCACCGGAGATATGGTCTCCGAAGTGTTGCCGGTCCTTGACTTGATTTACATAGACGACCAGTCGATGCCGTCCGTCGAGAACTTCCTCACAGCGCGCAGGCTCTCTGGTCGGCCCGTAACCATCGTCGATACGGAAGTGGAATTTTATGAGAGAATGAGGACCTATGCCAACGAATAAGAGAAAGTTCCATGCCAGGGTTTTTTTTTTTACGGTTCTAATCATCCCTCCATGGCATTTACAACATGACTACACAGACGCAAAAGTATTTATTGGCTTTTAGCGTACATGTCTTGATATGTGCCTCCGTCTGTATTTCAAAGAATTTGTTGTGGTTGGTCTTCGGCGCAGTATTTCCCTCTATTCCACGGTGTAATCTGATCAGTTTCTGCGCTTGGCGGTACACCACTGGGAGAGATATACCGACTTCTTTGTTCGACGTTTAATCTCCACTTTGGGCCCATCTGCGACCTCTTCCTAGATCGGTCGTGCTCCCCTCGTCCCGTCTATTACTAGTAGGCCATACTACTCGCAAGTACAGACTGCATATATTGACTACGACCCTGATCCGACGTTCCTGGCATACTTGTTTGGCGTCAAGGCCAACCGGGTGATGCTGGTTGGAAATAAGCCTAGGAACGATATGGGGCAGTATTTTGGGCCGAGCGCCACTCGACTCGGAAGTTGTAATGAAGTGCGTGAATGTTGCCCTGCCACTTAATGAACGCATACCAATTGCCGCACACAACTGCGAATCTACGCGCCGCCTTTAAGATCCCGTCCTCGTGACGTGAGATAGATGTGAACGTAGAGGACGGACATCGCATCAAAATGTGTGTGCGTGACGAAATTGACCGGCCGGTAAATAAAGAGCATAGATGCGCGACGGTGCTAAGATGGAGAGGGTATCAATCAGCCGTGCTCATAGGAAGGGGTTGTCGTTCCCTCGTTCCAAAGGTGAATGACTACGGGGGAGATCGAAGAGTCTGCAAGCGCTGGGGAGGGCTCAACGATTCCGGTACTGAGGTGAATCCCTGGGGTTCCTTGAAGGAGGTGCTTCGCAGCGCGGGCAGCATTTCTGCCTGGCTTGTGGCACCTGCCAGAGCAAGAGCGATTTGCGATCCCAGCGGCTCAGATACATAAAGCTCCCTCCACAGCGGTAAATGGGCGGAAAAAGCGATGCCACTCTGCAGGGCTCACGTCGCCTTGCCAACCTGCTTGCTCAGCAACTGAGTCAATGCTGAGTCGTTTGACGCCGGAAAGGAGAGGTAGCGACTGGAGACAAATTTGGGTCACGGAGGGAATTTGCCAATCGAGGTCCTTGTATGGGATATTTAATGAAAAGGATCTGACAACCGGAGATCCTGTCGAACGTCCTCCTACTCGCCAAAGTCTGAGTGAGACGGCTATCTCGCTCGAGAGTATTGTCGCCGTATCGGGTGACCCCAGTCCCTCTGTGCGACAAATAAACTGAGGCAGCCGCGGAACATCGAAGATGAGCTGGTGGAAAAACAATAGGTTGAATTCATGAAGTGAAGGGGTGTCCATTCTGGCTACGAGGTCTTCCAAATATTCGCTACTTCCCTTGAAAGTGAACTCGGTGAGGGTGGAAATGGTAGACCGAGTAGAGGGAGGAGGAAGCCTTCTTCCACTACAGGAACGCGGGGAACTGAACCCAATTTCAAGTATCTTGAGCCGAGACAAGCTTGATAAACCGGCGACCATCGCTTCCGGAGAAATATAGCCAGAATTCGGTATCTCCATAAGTTGAAGATTGACGAGGTCCCCACAAGACAAAAGAAGTTTTGGTAATGCCGGAAACGATATGCTGCCTAAGGTGATCTTCTGTAGACGAGTAGCTTCACTCAAGAAGCCTTGAGAGATGTTCGGCACCGTCACCCCGAAGTCCGCTGACCAGAGTCGAAGGTTTGTCAATGCAGGAAACGGTTCCTGCATCAAACCTGAAACCTTTCTAAAAATGACTTTGTTGCAACAAGCTCGATCGAGCAAACACGATCGGGATTTTCGAGCGCAGCGATGATGTTATCTTCAACCTCAGAAGTTGGTAGGGGATGCCACTGATAACTGGAGTATATGACGATGGGAAGTGTTGGTGGCCAGCAGCTCAGGTACTTCCTCACGGGTGTTCTGACTGTACAAAGGAGTTGCAAATCGAGACGGCGCGGGTACGCAAAGGCGATACGTCGCCAACTTCTGCACACATGAACCAACGTGTGCCATCTCCAAGGGCGATCCGGGAATTCTTTGAGGGCGGCTCTATAGAAACCGAATGTTTCCAGGAGGACATCGTCGGTGAGTGTTTCAACCGCCCCTGCTCCAATAAAAAAGTGAGCGACGTCGAGGTGACTGCTTGGGTTCCGAATCGGACATACCTGGGCGGCACAATTCTTTTCCAGGTTCTTCCGAATCGCAACGAAGCATGATACTAAGTGACTCCCGGTGTCCAAGATGAGAGAAAAAATCGTTTGTGGTTACGAATGGGTTGTCAAATGGCACCAATCCGAATCACATCGATTAACCATAACCCCGGCGGTCGCGACAAGGCTGGTTCCTCTTTGCTATGATAGGCGCTCTTTGCTACTAGGCGCTTTCCGAGTCTATTTCACAACAACGACAAACGAACCGGAGACATCATGCCCTGACATTCGCCGTCTCAACTGTATACTTACGGTAGTACGGTGGCGGCCTTTTTTTTTAGTTAAATCGCTTAGTCTTCTCTAAAACCCGCCTACCCGCTGGGTTATTCTCTCACTTCTAATCCCCACCCTCTTTCACTCTCATGGCACCTGAGGATTCCATTGTCGAAGTCATCCAGTTCGTCTCTACCAACCAATGCTTGGCGGATCCTTCCCTATTCCAAGCACTCCGGAACATCGTGCAGGGCTGGCAGTAAGTTTCGTGCTGGCATACCTAGATAATTTCACGAACCTCCCGACAGAGAGAAGGGCCTGAAAGGGCAGTACTGGGGCGCGACGATGGAGAAGCCCAACAACATATACTGGGTCCTTTGTGAGTTTACAGGCCCCGTCTTCGCATCCAATCATGACAAGGTCGCAGTTTGGCAGTCGCGCGCGCACGCCGCCGCTTTCGCGGCAGATCCCTTGTATCCGGAGTTCGTCCTGAGGCGCCAATCTCTGGCGACCACTCCCGTGCGTGACCTTTACGCGCCGTTGTCTGGGACCCCGCAGCTGTGCGTTGAAGCACCCGTCACCGAGGTCGACATCTACAAGACACACGAGGCCCACATAGAGGAGGCGCATGAAATGGCACATCGTGCAATGCACCACCTTCGGTCGCTTCAGCCGCACGGGTTCACCGGGTCCAGTTATGGGGTGTTGCGTGAGGATCGCTCGGTAGGCGTTTACTTCGCTGGATGGAACTCCGTTGAGGTGCGTCGCAACACGGAAACACCGTGTCTGTGGAAACTAATTCGCTGGAAGGACCATATGCGCGTTGGTATGGAAGAAGGACACGAGAAATTTAAGGAGGAGGCTGAAGAAATCATGAAGCAATTAAGTGACCTTACCATCGCGCACGTAGCTTTCAAGAAGCACGGTGCGTGAGGCCTGGGAGAGGCCGCCGCGACGACGCAACTTGTGAATAGAATTCGCTCCCTTTCAGATCAATAGCGCCAACACACGGCTGAGCTAAAACACCAACCATACCAGTTCTACTAATACTCTCTGAACGTCAGGCGACGTTTGACGATGTAGCCCTCGAGGGCTAGTGTTAGAGCGGAAAATATAATAAACAAACTATGTATTTCAGATTCCTGAAGACTAAAAACGTCTCATTTATTGGATAGGGTCAGAAAGGTCAAGAGCGAGGTTCATAGTCAAGTGGACGGGGAAATTCTCGAGAAATGGAGTTATCATACCGCAGTGCCAGGTTCGCAACTCCTTCTGTTGTTGTTCCTCGACGAAGACCCTCAACCAGTATTCTAATGACATCAAGGAGTTCCTTATCAACGTCGCATAAAGACCTGCGTGAAATTCCATGAGCTCACTAAAGTCGGTGTACAGTCACTCAAGAGTCAAGAGACACCGCGGCCTTGACCGCAGCATGCGACGTTGTACAGCTTAAAAATAA
Organism: Lactarius vividus; assembly: GCA_021527035.1. Classification (NCBI taxonomy): domain Eukaryota; kingdom Fungi; phylum Basidiomycota; class Agaricomycetes; order Russulales; family Russulaceae; genus Lactarius; species Lactarius vividus. The sequence continues at coordinate 44,047 of JAKELG010000224.1, read as the reverse complement.
TAAGTACCTCTTATGTCAATTATTTTTTAATTACTATGATTTGCTTGTTTTTGTGGGAAGAAAATTCAGCATGTTCAGACTACGCCAGGCTTGACGTCAGGGTCTCGTGAAACCTGAACCAGCGGTCCAGCAGCTTTCTGAAGGCCCGAATGGAGGTGTTATGTGCATTTATAACAATCGTCCCACGGCCAATTGCAGACCCCGGGATTGCTGCTGAACACAATGGATCTTGCGCTGCATTCAATCGCCTGGTGTTGTATTACAATAAGCGGATTGCAGATTCAGATTGCTCCTAGCTCAGGGGGAGGTCCCACATCAGGTAGCATGGGAAAGTGTTGTGATCGATGTCGTTGATACAGTATAGACACTTGGCAAGGAAATACCAGTGTCCGCAAGAGTGTCCGGGTCCCAGCGCTCGACTTCACTATCAACAAAATGACCAATAAAGTAGACGACATTGTACCCTCATAGTAACATTGTTTACTTTCCCCGTCTTCCCATTTAACCAGAATTTAAGTTGTATTTCATATATATATTGAACCCTGAGATTGGTACTGCTTACGTAGTCAAACCTAGGGTTTGGGATTACATAAGGGGTGCCCGTTCCTAGTGTCTTCTACCCTTCTACCCTACGCGACTCTGTTTCATGCCTCACCGAAGGGAACGATCAAAGTCCGCGAACTCTTATTGGAATATCAATACAGTATATCACTATCTTGTTCATGCTGAGACAGACAGTATCATCTGCGTGCTTTGCGTTCTCACCTCAAGAAAAAGAAGTAAATAATAGAATGATAGTAGGTTGTACTATCTCGCGTTTGCGGAGAACCAGGCGGGGTGCGGCAAAAATGGGAAATAAGAGATAATATAGCCAAGGCGAGTTGGGATGTTAAAACATCCAAGTCCAGCAGGGACGTGCAGCACTGCGACAGAAGTTGTGTGTTCGAAGACGTTTGGGACGGGCCTACAAATATGCCGGTACTGGTCAGAATCTACACTGATTCTAAATGTTGTGGCCAATCGGTTAGTGTTTTCGACGCTCTCGAAGATATCGAGTTCTAATGTGGCGTCAGTATCGTGACCTTGTATACCTGTAATAGATGGCCGGAGTGTCGATACGGGGTGATGAATGACTCTACAGCCTCCCACAAGGGCCCATGCGTCCCGAGCTCCGGCACACCAAGAGTGCGTAGGGAAGGTAACATAGTTGTGAGTTCCCCGCCAGATGAGCACAAAGCACGCAAGATGTCCGTCGCAAGTTCGCCGGCGACACGAAAGTCTTTTACGTCACCGAATGTGCGGATGAGCTCCACCCATTGTTCCCCGTCCTGCCCGGTTGACCGGTGGGTCGTATAGATGCCTATATTTTCGACGCGGGATAAGGAAGGTGAAAGCTGGTCACAGATTTGAGTGATGGACGACAACTGCCATTCTAATTGCTCGCACGATATTTGTAATCCAAGCCGTGTGGGAGACCCTGGCTGGGTAAAGCAGATCGAAATGGAACGCTCGGAAGGTACAATGTCGACTCGACGATGTGACTTTTGGATTTCGATTCGGTCGATGAATCGGCCAAGTTGTGGAATGTGAAAGATGAGCTGGTTGAAGAACCTGACTTGGATATCCTCGAGACGGGGAGCATCGATTCTAGTGACGAGGTCGTTCAGGTACTCGCTGGTTCCTCGAAATTTGAAGTGAGAAAGAGCGGGAAGAACAACGCGTTCCCCAGGCGATGGTGTGTGATTAGGGTGGGAGGTGCCAGTGGGAGAAAGGAAATGGAGTGAAAGCGATTGGAGCTGAGTCGTCCCGGACAACGCATTCGCAAACGCTTTGGGTGACAAGTACCCAATACTTGGAACTTCGTGAAGCTGAAGATCGACAAGGGTCTCGGAGGAGGAAAGTAGCTGCGGAAGTGCGGGAAAGGCAATTCGAGTCGAGTGGAGACTACGCAAGCGTGTACCCCACCGAAGAGTGCTGGGGAGGGTCAGCTGCACGTCATCCGGGGATCGAAGAACAAGCCTTTCTAATTTCGAAAAAGGCTTCTGGATGGAAAACAAGTTCGCCAGGAGAGAAGTTGTAATCGTGAGGCAGATGGAGCTAACACGATCAGAGTGCTTCAGCGCGGCCACGACGTTTCCCTCGTCCTCGAGGGCAGGAGGATAAAGAGTTGGGTATCCCCCATATTGTACGACGATAGGCAGGGGCGGCCAGTAGTCTAGGGTTCTCAAGACAGGCGTCCCATAGGTACAATAGAGTCGAAGATCTAGACCCAGAGGTGACGCAAATGTGATTCGACGCCATCTCTGGCATACGTGTGCGAGGGTGGACCAAAATCGCGGAGAGGCATCCCGGTAATGACGAAATGTGTTTAAGAGAACATCGTCGGAGAGCATCTCAATCATCACGTGGTGGGAACAAGGTGCTGCTAAAAACAAGTTAGCGTGCGAAGCTGGCAGTAGGTATATATCATACCTATTTTATGTCGCTCATATTCCACCCCTATGAAATGGCCTGAGAGTCGGCGCGTAACCATGAACGATAACACAGCCGTCCGCAAAGGTGCACAATGTGGCACAGGCTCCCGGATGCAGAGTTTGTGCATGGCAGGTAGCACAGTTTCGCGCCGCCTGCCTGATTGGTGCAGAGCAAGCACTATGTTTGTCGAGAAGTCGCCAGCGATATGAAACCATTTCATGCCTCTGAATGAGCAGATAAGCTTCAGCCATCGTTCAGCGCCATCCTGCCTATTTGATAGTCGCGTGGACTTGATGCGTAAATCTTCCACACGAAAAAGGAAAGCGGAAAAACGACTGCAGATTTGAGCTATGGAGGATACCTGCCGACGCAATGGCTCGCAGATTACTTGCAATTTAAGGCACGTAAAAGCTGGCTGGGTTAATAATATAGAGACGGAACGCTCAGAGAATAGGATATCTGCTTGGCGATGTAATCTCTGCGTTTCCACACGATTAATGAACTCGCTAAGGTTTGAGACGTCAAACATGAATTCGTCGAAGAACGTGAATTCGATATCCCCGAGACGGGGAGCATCGATTCGGGCCACGAGATTGTCTAAGTACTCGCTGGCACCTCGATATTTGAGGTAGGTGAGAACAGGGAGGATAACGCGGTCCCCGGACGGGCATACTCCGATGTAATCGGCGGCGGGAAGGAAATGAAGTGACAGTGACCGAAGTTGAGTCATCCCGGACAAGGCGTTCCGGAATGATTTTGGGGAGAAATACCCAAAACAGGGGATTTCGTGAAGCTGAAGATCGACGAGATTCTTGGCAGAAGAAAGTAGCTGCGCGAGTGCGGGAAAGGCAATCCCAGTCGAGTGGAGAGTGCGGAGGTGTGGAACGCGGTGAAAAGTACTAGGAAGGACTAGCTGCACATTTCCCGGAGACAGAAGAGCAAGCTCTTGTAGTTCCAAAAAAGGCACATCGATTGAAGAAACCTTCACCAGGAGCGACCTTGTGAGGGTGAGGCGGATGGAGCTAACACGATTGGAGCGTTTCAGTGCGGCCACGATGTTGTCGTCATCTTCAGAAGGATCGACCGCCGAAGATCCCCCGTAGTCCACGACGATGGGTAGGGCTGGCCAATGATCTATTGTCTTCACCACAGGCGTTCCGTGCGTACAGAACAGTCGAAGATGTAGAGCCCGTTGAGATGCAAATACGATACGTCGCCACTTGTGACATATATGCACAAGACTAGGCCACAAACGTGGAAATGCGTCTACATAATGACGAAATATGCGCAGGAGCACTTCGTTGGAAAGCTTCCCGATCGCCACTTTTCAAGAAAAGGAGCAGGTCAGCGGGTGGAGAGGGCACCTGGCGGATATGTACCCAATCTAGGGAAATCGCTTGATGTGGTGACGAATTTGGGTGGAGATATGAGTCGGGAACGCCCGTCAGGAGATCTACGATGTTTTACCGAGACGTTACCATCACCTGCGGTGGAGCAGTGAAGGCAAAATCACTTACTTTGGAGAGTGCATCAAGAGGAGAATGAACGGGGCAGCAATATCCGATGTATCCTTACGTAGGACATGTCTGAACTTCAGGACATCCGGTCGGTTTATCTAGGGCTGGTGAGCGGCGCTTGAGTGAGCGATAAGCTGCCCCATGCGTGGCAAACGAGGGCACCGGATTGCTGTGCGGTTGGAAAATCACGCTCGATTGCTCTATGAGCTAACACCAACATATATCCATTGCTGGTTGGAGACAAGCAATCACCAATGTCGTACGAACGAGAGCCCGTCTTATTGTAAAAAAAAAAAGAGAATGAAAATCTTGATGAAAATTACAGGCTACCGTGGTCAAGCAAATAAGTCTAATTATTCGTTTTATTTTATTATACTTGACAAAAAGGAATACACAGTAGTGAGTTAGTTCTGACATCTCTCCCGTAGACTCCCGAATCCCGATGGGGATTCCCGGGACGCTTGTCCAGCTCCAATGATCTGAAAACGACTGTCGGTTGAACGTTGAGCCCAGGACGCGTGGTGTGACGCCATGGCTGTGTTTTGCCGCTGTGAATCAGATAAATACCAATGTTGACATTCGAACATACGTAAGCAAGACACCTGGCGGAGAGCAGTGTAATTTTGGTGGGATAAACATGGGTGTCCGGAGCTTCATGCATTCATGATTGGTTGCCTGAACTGATATTCAAAGTATTCAACCCCAGCATATCCCCGAAAGCGAGTCCGAAAGGGTCAATCACTGCTGCTGTACGGCAGGCGATACAATTGACTCAATGACCTGAACACAAGGTCCCATGCATGATAATCGATCATCATGACTAAGCATTTAGGAAGAGTCGGCTGTACTCTCTCTACGTCAACACGAGGAACGCCGTCAGCGCCTTCAGCCAATGTGGGTGGCGCAATCCCATTCCAATATTCTAATGATCACACCTGACAGTCCCTCTCCTCAGGCCTAGACCTTCCCCTGATGCCTAACGCGCAGTCTTCCCTCACAGTTTTGGTCAGCATTCTAGGTCGACTGACCCCCGACGACTTGACCTAGCCGTTGAGGGTTCTTCGCAGGGTCAAATGGAAGATAACGTCTTGCCAGTATGAATCCCGAGTCCCTGGGACACTGGTCACCCTTCTCCCTACTCCTCCAACGGCAACGGCAACCAAACCATCAATGGATCATCACCTTTATTTTTCTGGATACCGCCAATACCGTCGGAAACTCAGGCAATGCTTCTGCACCATTCAGAGCTGATCTTGAGACTAGCAACACCACGCACCTTGTCTCCGCGTCGGCCTCTCCTTAAGCGTAGGCAAGCGCAGCGCAGCACCGGTGCCAGCTCCCCTTACTAACTCGCACGCAGGTCCATAGCACGCATGGGACATCCGTCAGACTCCCGTTGCTCCCACTTTAGGTATCGACCCTCTCATTACAATATTTGCAACATTCTACATGTAGATCCTCTCCTCTGTCACCGTTCTGCAGCAAATGGCTAGGGTCCAGTCTACAGCGGGGGTCAGGGATATTTGACAAGGCGGAACTCGTGGTTTGATCACAGACCCCTCAGTACATAGAATGCACGGCTTGGCTTCGCAGACTTCTGGTGGGTCGATCAAATCGGCGTGAAGGGAATTATTGACTAATCCGTGATGGGTACAGTAGAAAAAATAGCTCTCGCGATATACTATTTTCGCCGTCTATTCCCGCAGCTGGAAGAGAGAAACGATCTGGATTTAACGCTCTTGTTGTAGTGGTCAGGGGTCCGGAACTGCTTCGTCCTCTGGGAATTGAAGATCAATGCAGTAGTTTTTATTGTAAACAAGCAGGACAAGATCAGGCTACGATTACTTAGGCGGGCCTACACGAAGCGCTTTAAGCTGAGCCACGATATGGTGTTGTGATCTTGAAATTAGTTACACACTCCCCTTTCCCGGACCCCTGGGTCTCAATTCGGGTTTGGCGAAGGACCTATTCCTCTAGAGGTTCTGAGCTGTACGGTGACGAACAATTACTACTTATTGATGATACCAGTCTCTATCGAGTAGTACTTTAATGGTAAATTTCTGGTATACTATCAAGTTGACCGAAAGGGGGGACACTGGCAAGGGAACGCAAAATGCTCCGGGCATGAATGGAAATGTGAATCAATACGTGGCACGACGTCTAAATTCAGAGTTGGCTACCATAGAAATCTACCAAGCGGGGATAAATTGTCATCCAAGCTAGTCAGGCTCCATTTCTGCTCCAGGAAAGGGACACTCACAAAGCTGTGCAGTAAATTTGGCCTGATCACCGGGAGTGTTGGGCTCGCACTGGAAGGTCCACATTCAGTCGCGCCATCGTTGTAGAGATCGGAAAGTACTTACATCTTCCTCCAAAAGTCGCTCTCCCCCTTTCGTGGAGACGCGGAATACTGTGTTTGCGAATTTCCCAGACACGCCTTTCATCTCCTGCCAGTCCGAGTCTGGATGGCCAGTTGGTGCCCCAATATCTCCGGTCACATCCGCAACAACGATGGCATTTGAGTTGCCCGCGGTCGGCCCGTTGTTTCTAAAGTCGAAAACTGGATTTTTGACTCCAGAAAAGTCGGCAAAGTAGTGTTGACCAGAAAGCGGAATCCCATGTTTGTCCTGGACTTGCTGGGCAAAATTCGAATCAAAGGGGTCGGTGCTCGGGCCGGGTAGGTTAACCCAGTCGCTATACACATCGTTTCGAATCTGCGAGAACTCGGATCCAGGAAAGAGGCCAGATATGTCAAAGATCTGCCCAGCGAACCCGTCAGACCTACACAACATCTTTCAGCTTTGTCATTGAGAACAAGTGACAAGGTAACCACGACTCACGCCCAGGCTCCTTGCATTGTACATGTAAAATTTTGAAATCCGACGACTAACCCGACAAAGCTCGGCGCGTCGGTCGGTGCAACAAGCTTCTGCTGGTTCGCGGGTAGAAGTTGAGCCAGAACAGAGGCGGGAACAGAGGAAGTCGCTCTGCGGACAGATGCGGCCAGACCCACTGTGGCCAGTAGGAGAAGCGAAAGGAATGACAGAGCGAGCATGACAAGTTGCACCGGTGGTCAGAGGGAGTTGATTCTAATGAGGCTCCTTCGAGTTGTACGTGGTCTTTATAGCGGATGCGCTTCTTGCAGTGGTAGGTTTCCCGACGTATTGTTGGTGCCAGTCGTTCGTCTCAGTCCTGAAAAGTTCTTAGCTATGGAAACGGTACTGCCGCGGTACTCCGGTAGAAACTCCCATACAGGAGAGGGTTGCTGAGGACACCGTCTCGGCACGTGGTAGACCATTGGGGACTCATTTCACCCCGAACGGATGTCGTCACTAGCACGAGTCAGTACAGTCTACCGGGGGCCCTACGCTTACTGGGTACTTTTGTGGATAGCGGTCTTCATCTCTGTTATGTTCCCGGTAATACTTACCATAGATGGGTTTTAGAGAGGAACAAAGATTCGGTAGATTGTGCACTGAGAAAGTTGCAAAGACTGTGGGTCGGGAATACAGATATACCAAGGTTTCACCGCTGGTTACTGGTCACCAACCACCACTTTTGTCTCAATCCGTCAAATATTCAGGCTTGGCGGAACCAACCAACATATTAGTGTAAAATTTGGCGTAACTTACAAGGGAGTAAATCTCGATCCATAGTGTGGCGACCAGTTCCCCCTTGTGGCGCGCCTTGTCTGCATCATCTTTTGTGATCATCGCCCGTGGCACATTCTTTTGTCCAAGATCTACGACACTCGGAAATGGAAGAAGTACATTACGTCGGTTGCTATGGAGAGGGAGAATACAGTGCTTTCGATGACCCATTGAATTACCGCAATCAATAAAGTTATTTGTATGACTCCCTCGGCGCAAGTGTCGTACCCGCCAGTGAAGAGCCTTTGGAAGAGCCTGGAGGCATGGGAGGAGGACCTGCATGGGGAAGCTGGGGAATTGATGACTGAAAGAACAAAAAAATTTAATACTCACGTGCTATCTCCACCTTGCATCCGAGTCTCTGGTGTCCACTAGCAACCCCAAGACCTTTACTTTCGAGCTTGTTGTAGAGCGCAGGCGCGCTTGTACGCTTCGGTGCTACCAAAGCCGGATCTAAGACTACCCCTTGTCTTCGGTCTATTTACGGACTACAATTGTACCTCACCTGCCTCGTGACCCAAGAAGAGGCTGAGGTCCTTCCTCGATTCAAAAAAAGATCGGTTACAATAGGGACCTTTGCAGTCCTTGTTACGATACGATTTCGGCAGACAAAAGGCTTGGCTTTCGGAACAATAGTCGCAATGAAGACTGTACATTTTCACTCGAAGTGAAGACAAGCCACCCACTGTATCGGTCTTATAGTGTCATCGCTCCAAGGATCGCTCCATGTATGGTTATCAATCTCGGGGCCTCATTGGGATACATTGTTCATTTCACTTATGTTTGAGCCATCTGTGTCCGAGGGATCGCTCGAATGATCGCGAAGTCGCCCAAGTACTTGGCCCAACGACGAAAAGTAACCCCTGTACAAAGGTCCAGTTAAACAGCTCAACTTCATTCAAGCTCAAGTCGCGATTTTTTCGCAGTCCCCACGCAAGAGCATCGTCGATCGACATAGCAGTGCCAACAAAATCACACAAGGGCATATTAAACGAGAAGCGTGGGTCTGGGGACTCGGAGTAGTAAACTGAACGCGGGGCGCAGAGCGAGTCCTAACTCCGGAGAGTCTGTGAGACACCGATCACGATGCTCTGGTCGGATGTATTTTTCCGAGGAAGCGCCAATTAGCCACATACTCGACTCGGAACCGCGATATAAAAAAAAGAACTGCGATTGAATAGTTGGTGACCGGGGCCAAACCCTAGCTTGGTAACCCCCGACCCACAATACCAACTTACGCCACTGGTAATAAAGGTCGTTCGGTAGAATGCGCGCAGACTCGCCAAATGGTGTACAAGGCACACCAATGACCCGATGATGTGTCCTGGGCTTCAGCAAGGATGGGAGTTTACACCGGAGTACCGCGGTTGTGCCCTTCCTGTAGCGAAGGACTGATCAGGACAGAGACGAGTTATCAATGAACCCTGCCACTGCAAGAAGCGCATCTGCTATAAAAGCCACGTACAACTTGAACGAGTCTCCTCAATACCAACCCATCTTCACTCCCTTTGACCACCGGTGCAACTTGTAATGCTCGCTCTGTCATTCCTCCGGCTTCTCCTACTAGCCACAGCGGGCCTGGCGGCACCTTCCCTCAGAGCAATAACTTCCTCTGTCCCCGCCTCTGTTCTGGCTCAACTTCTACCCCCAGGCCAGCAGCAGCTTGTTGCACCGTCCGACCCGCCAAGTTTTGTCACGTTAGGCGTCGGAAATCAGAACTATACCTGTTCGTCCTCAGGAAATTACACGTGAGTCGTAGTTGCCCTGTCCTAATGATAAACCTGAAAGACGCTGTGTAGGTCTACTGGGGCCGTTGTTCAGGTGTTTGACGTAGCCCCCCTCTTTCCTGGCTCCGAATTCTCGAAAATTGAGGAGGATGCATTTTCTGCATGGACGGCGCACCCATGCGACGACCCCTTTGAGCAGAGCTTGGCCCAGGAATTCCAGGCCAAGTTTAAGGTTTCAGTTAGCGGGCAACACTACTTTATTACAAACCCCGATGGATCCCTGGCCCCCGTTTGGGACTTCAGAGCTGACGGACCGACCAAGGGTAACCCGGACGCCATCGTTGTTGCGGCAGTAGCTGGAGATATCCCGTCACCAACTGGTCCTCCGAGCGTTGACTGGGTGGAGCTGAAAAACGTATCCGGCAAACTCGCAAGCACTGTCTTTCGTGTCAATACGGTAGCGGGAGACCCGCCCTTATCTGTGAGTATTTCCAGATCTAGGACGGTAGTGTGCGACTAAACGTGGGTCTTTTAGTGTCAGCCTGGATCACCCGATATTCAGGTCAAGTTTACCTGCAAGTATTGTAAGTGTCCACCGCCTAATATCGAAATGTTGTTAATCAACTCACGCCCCATAGTCCTCTATGGTAGTCAGGTCTGAATTTGGACGTCGTGTGGCAGCGCTACGTTTTTGTTTACATTCACATCCACGCCAAGAGCGTTTTGCATTCCTCTCCCAGCGTCCCCGGCTTTCGGTCAAACTTGAAGTGCACCGGAAATGGATTGTTAGGAGTACTACTCATTAGAGACTGGTATCTCCTTTAATAAATTGGTCATCGTTCATTCCACCAAGCGCCCGTAGCAGCGAATCTCTTGCCAATGGGTTTTTCAGTCTCCACAGCCCGAATTGAGACCCAGTGGTGCGGGCAGGGGAAGCGCGGACCTGGTCCAAGTTGTCCCTATCACCGTGCGGCAACGGACGGTAAACACACAGACACGATTTATTTTACGACATCGGGGACCAATAACAAGTCACTTCCCGCCAATTAGATCGACGTTACCCTCGCTGCGTGCGGTGCCGTGCGTCTGCCAGTGCATGCTAGATAAGAACTCCACTTAGAATTTCACTTATGAATTTTTCGAGTCCGCGATCCTCAGAACACGAGCTCCGCCTAGTCCTGAATAATCCCTGATCTTCGTTGTAGTGATACCGGAAGATCGTGGAGAGACATGTCAACATAGTGACTACCGTGTATTACCGTCTGCTGCCTTGGCGCGCGCTTCCCCAGCCACAGCTCCCTCAAACTCGTTGAGGAACCCGAACGGCAGACACCAGAAGTATCGCAATGTCCCCAGCTAACCCATAAGCTGACGGACATCTAGCTCCCAGAATAGCAAGAAAAGAGCCCCCTTCAAGCAGCAGATGAATGTTTGGCTCGGTGCACGGTGACGCCGTGGCCAGTAACAAAAGGGATCGCGTGGTCCGCGGCCCAGACCCCGGGGTCGTCCCCGACGTCCCATCACGCCGTCATAATTAACTTTCCACCGTTCAAGTTTCCAGAATGTCTGTCACCAGGTTCCTCGGGAGGAAATCGTACCGTCTGTTTAAAGGACGAAGTCGCAGATACAGGAATCAAACATGAACGTCAGAGCTTGCGCCAGAGACAACGGTGAAAATAGGGCCATTATTCACGATACCATTGACAGTGTTGACACGGTCAGACGTCAGATATCTCGCTTTGGGGTGTGTGTGGACACTGGCAGGTGGCACATGCCCTCACATCGACGACGCCATAGGCGACTCGGAAAGAGCTAGATTGGTTCAAGGACATGTGGTAGAAGACACTAGTACTGTACAGTAATAGCGCCAGGGGCGGATTGGAGCAGAACAAGCGCCTGCCAGTGCCGGACCACCGCCGTGTACACTCTCACGCTCTCATAGGAAGTTGCAAGGATTCTTCTTGACGAAATAGTACGTTAGGACACCATTTGGTAGAACATCTAGTATTGTTACGCACTGGCCCTTTCAACGCAGAGGATGATCGATGAGCAATCACATCTAGGACCATGGAGAATACAACCCAGTTTCACTACATGGCGTAAAACCCGATCCTCGGACTTTCCGACCTGGACTGGAGAGACGCTGGGAAATGGATCGTCGATGATGATGTGGTCATGTCTAGCGTGGCTGACAGATGATGAAATCTACTGTCACAACCCATGCGTACCATTCAGGGGCTTGAAATAAGCATCAAAGGTACAGCCATGATCAAGGGGCCACGGTACAGCGGAGGCGGCGCGAGGCATTGAGAGGTTTGTTGAGTAACCTGGCCCTTGTCGTTCCGCATGGACAATGCCGAAGACCGTTACTCTCCCACAGTGGCAACTGGTCCTGTCGAATTCGATAATATTCAAACCTACCATCATCCACCTAAACTTGCAGCCACGAAAGACATATCCTCCATGAGATATATATATATATATCATAATTGGGTCCTCGCTGCAGACTGCTTTTCGGAGCTCTCTTTTTTGAGCTCTTTTACGTTTGCGGTGTCATGCCGACAGCACCATTGTTCCTTGCAATGGTTCTTCGTATGTGCAGACAACAGCTTCATTTCCGAATGACCGCGGCGTTTTTCCCTCGAAGCATCTGTATTACAATACGGTTGCCGTGCCAGTGCTCTCTTGCCAGTGACTGCTCCATTTGTGATTACCGATCTCGCAAGCTCCATCGTGCGACACTTTTCACCAGCAACACTATGTCTGAGGGTGCGCTTAAATGGCTATACGTCATGAACTGGGTCCCCTGACAAAATTCACATAGCCTCTTTAGAGGTCTACCTCAACGCCTTGATTTTTCGCAGTTTAACAAGCGATTTATGCACAAGGGAATCGTTGCCGATCATCATGACTACACTCGAACCGCGATCAAGTGAGGACCTCTTTTAAATCCATTTTTTTAACCTAGCTTACTGGCCATAGCGTAGACCCAGACCACACTGTATGAGAAGACATATCGCTAAGCCCCATGGCAGTAATAATTGCAAAAATGTGAGATTAGGTGGTGGTTGGTGACCGGTAACCAGCGGCGAAACCTTGGTATATCTGTATTCCCGACTCACAGTCTTTGCAACTTTCTCAGTCCACAATCTACCGAATCTTTGTTCCTTTCTAAAACCCATCTATGGTAAGTATTACCGGAAACATAACAGAGATGAAGACCGCTATCCACAAAAGTACCCAGTAAGCGTAGGGCCCCCGGTAGACTGTACTGACTCGTGCTAGTGACGACATTCGTTCGGGGTGAAATGAGTCCCCAATGGTCTACCACGTGCCGAGACGGTGTCCTCAGCAACCCTCCCCTGTATGGGAGTTTCTACCGGAGTACCGCGGCAGTGCCGTTTCCTTGCTAAGAACTTTTCAGGACTGAGAAGAACCACTTGAACCAACAATACGTCGGGAAGCCTACCACTGCAAGAAGCGCATTCGCTATAAAACCCACGTACAACTCGAAGGAGCCTCATTAGAATCAACTCCCTCTGACCACCGGTGCAACTTGTCATGCTCGCTCTGTCATTCCTTTCGCTTCTCCTACTGGCCACAGTGGGTCTGGCCGCATCTGTCCGCAGAGCGACTTCCTCTGTTCCCGCCTCTGTTCTGGCTCAACTTCTACCCGCGAACCAGCAGAAGCTTGTTGCACCGACCGACGCACCGAGCTTTGTCGGGTTAGTCGTCGGATTTCAAAATTTTACATGTACACTGAAAGGAGCCTGGGCGTGAGTCGTGGCTACCTTGTTACTTGTTCTCAATGACAAAGCTGAAAGATGTTGTGTAGGTCTGACGGGTTCGCTGGGCAGATCTTTGACATATCTGGCCTCTTTCCTGGATCCGAGTTCTCGCAGATTCGAGACGATGTGTATAGCGACTGGGTTAACCTTCCTGGCCTGAGCACCGACCCCTTTGATCCGAATTTTGCCCAGCAAGTCCAGGACAAACATGGGATTCCGCTTTCTGGTCAACACTACCTTGCAGACTTTTCTGGAGTCAAAAATCCAGTTTTCGACTTTAGAAACAACGGGCCGACCGCGGGCAGCCCAGATGCCATCGTTGTTGCGGATGTGACTGGAGATATTGGGGCACCAACTGGCCATCCAGACTCGGACTGGCAGGAGATGAAAGGCGTGTCTGGGAAATTCGCAAGCACAGTATTCCGTGTCTCCACGAAAGGGGGAGAGCTACCTTTTGAGGACGATGTAAGTACTTTCCGATCTCTACAACGATGGCACGACTGAATGTGGACCTTCCAGTGCGAGCCCAACACTCCCGGTGATCAGGTCAAGTTTACTGCACAGCTTTGTGAGTGTCCCTTTCCTGGTGCAGAAATGGAGCCTGACTAGCTTGGATGACAAATTATCCCCACTTGGTAGACTTCTATGGTAGCCAACTCTGAATTTAGACGTCGTGCCACGTATTGATTCACATTTCCATTCATGCCCGGAGCATTTTGCGTTCCCGTGTCAGTGTCCCCCCTTTCGGTCAACTTAATAGTATACCAGAAATTTAACTCTTAGAGTACTACTCGATAGAGACTGGTATCTCCATCAATAAATAGTAATTGTTCGTCACCAAGCACACGCAGGAGAGAATCTCTAGAGGAATAAGTCCTTCCCTACACTCGAATTGAGACCTAGCAAGGAAAGCACGACCCGCGTGTAACTAATTTTCAGGATCACACAACACCACATCGCGGCTCAGCTTGAAGCGCTTCACCGCAGGTAATCATAGCCTGATCTTGCCTTGTACAATAAAGCTTCTGCTTTGATCTTTCAATTCCAAGACAACAAGACGGTTCCGGGGGACCCATGACCACTACAACAAGGGCGTTAAATTTCTCTCTTCCAGCCGCGGGAAGAAACGGCGGAAATAGTATATCGCGAAATTCCCTATTTGTTCTACTGTACCACCCACACCCTGGATTAGTCAATAAGTTTCATCACGCCAATTTTATCGACCCATCGTTGCAGCGTAGTAGACCAATAGTACGTCTGCAATGCCAAGCCGTGCATTCTATTCACTGAGCGGTCCGCGGTCCTCGAACCACGAGTTCCGCCTTGTCCTCAAGAGTCTCTGATCTCCGTAGACTAGACCCTGGCCATTTGCTGCAGAACAGTGATAGAGAAGAGGACCTAAACGTAGAATGTCGCAAATATTGAGACCCTGAAGTAGGAGCGACGGGAGTTCGACGAATACCCCATGTGCTGCGAGCTAGTAAAGGGAGCTGGCACCGGTGCTGCGCTGCGCTTGCCTACGCTTAAAAAGAGGTCGACGCGGAGACAAGGTGCGTGGCGTTGCTAGCCTCAAGATCGGCGCCGGAGAGTGATGGTGCAGAAGCATCGCTCGAGTTTCCGACGGTATTGGCGGTATCTAGAAAAATAAAGGTGATCAATTAATTGTTTGGTTGTCGTTGACGTCAAAGGAATGGGGAGAAGGACCGGGGGAAAGACCGGGTGTGGAATTGACTCTGAGTCTCGGGGACTCGGGATTCATACTAGCAAAATTTGTCCTTCATTTGGCCCTGCGAAGAACCCTCAGCGGCCAGGCACAGAAGAGTAGTCGTCGGGGTCAGTCGATTCCGAGTCGTTCGGAAGACAGAGATGAACAAATGGATTTTCATCTAGAATTCTGTCGAAAACTGTGAGTGGTTAGGCATCAGGAGAGGGACTGTCAATGTGTGTGATCATTTGAATATTGGAATGGAATTGCGCATCCACATTGACTGAAGGCACTGACGGCGTTCCTCGAGTTGACGTAGAGGGTGTCATCGAGAAAAACCTACTTTGTTAATTTTCGATAATTTCAATACGTTGTCGGTAGTTTACCGCTATCTGACATTATCATTATATTTGCGTGCCCCCCTGATAATCTGTCAACAAACCTTCAAAAGGCAAATGATAATTTTGATCAAAACGACTCGGCATTTGCAGCGAAACTACCGATATGTATCAATGATGCTATGACTAACTACCAGCTAAACCACAACACTTTTTTGGGGGTTTTTAAATATATATATAAAACAATGATGTAACGCTACCACGGCGTTTAGTTCGACTTGAACTCGGATAAGGGCGTTCACGACTTAGCTGGTCGATTTGACGTGTGCAATGTCTCGGTAATCCCGTAGAATACGACCAAGGCGATCCACAGTACACGTCCCAATAGCACTAAGGCAACTCCGACCTGATGAGTCGAGAGGGCCAGGGTCTTAGACTCGAAGGTCAAGACTTGTGATACAGGTGTCCCTCGGAAATGGGAAAGGCGTTCAAAGCCTTCTGAAGAGCGAGAGATAGAGTGGTATTGAGAAGAAGACCAAGATGTCGTATCTTGGTCTTCGCCGCCCACTATTTATACACATTGCAGAGGCGGCTTTAAAGCTCCTCTCTAAGACGACTACTACTAGCAATAATAGCTCGAACCCTACTATCGCTATCCTAGTAATGAGTCATGATAACTATCACATGTTACCACGACTTCTGCTGACTGATGATGAGTCCATGACTAATTTACGCTTACTATCGTAGTCATAACCGTACAGTAAGCGTCCACTTCGATCCTCGTACCGTAATATGAGTCCACTGGGCTCGAATCGCGACATCACCCCCTTTTCAGGAGCGACGCCCACGTCGCCGGCGATCCCCGGCTCCTCCCATCCAACCTGCCTGTACCTCCTCGATTCTGTCCATTGCATTTGCCATCTCCAGCCGAAACTTGCACCGGGACAGTTCCCCCTTGATGCCCCCCAATGCGGCGGCGAGTTGGTGGAGCCGCTGCTCCATCCGCTCAGCCTCGTACGCATAAGACCGATAGCGATGTAGCTCGGCCTTGAGGCTCACGTCGTGCAGCTCCGTGAGGGCGCGATCGACACGGGGGCGGTCATGGTATCCTCCGGCGAAGATCATGAGGTCTTCTTGGGGGTAATGGGGCTTACCTCGGGCCCTGACCTGCGGCTCCGCGTAGAGTGGCTTCGAATACACCTTCTCGCTCTCCTCCGTCAGTCCCAGCACCAGGGGGTCCGCGTTCATGATGATTTGAACGAACGCGGCTTGGCGGGTGCGCCCCTGTCCGTCGGTGATCGGGTAATGAACAAAGTTCTCCCCGCGGTTGTGCAGATAACCGTGAGGGGCGGGCCCTAAGGCGCGGTGTCGTAGTTGGAGGAGGGGGAAGAGGGGAGGAGCGTCCGCTCGAACTCCTCCTCGGTACAGGGGGCGTCCTGTAGTGTCGCATGCGTAGGGGGTCTCGTCGGGATGGTCAGTGTCGGTGGCAGTGACAATGAGCGGGTGCTCATCTGGGTAGTAGTCGTGGAGGCTCCCTCGCGCCTGCTCCAGTATCGTCTCATGCGCTCTACGGCGCCCGCCTTCCTCCTCGTCATCATCTCCGACCGCCGTTCGGCCGCCCTCTGAAGCTGCTCCCGCTTCCACGCCCTCGCTACCTCCAACCACTGCTGCTCCCGTTTCCAATCTTGCCATCGTAACGTCGCCGGAGACCGGCTCCTCGACCCACTGTTCGATTCTAACTGGGAGAGGTCGAGGTGAGGACACCTCACTGTCACAGAGAGCTGCACGAAGCCGATCGACTTCGGGCGTCGTGAGCGGGGTGCGGTTGAGGCGTTGGCCGTCTTCGGTGACCAACCACCAGCTTGCGGGGTTGCTGGTGTCGGGGGTGTGCTCGGCTGGGACGAGGCTTTGGAGGGCTTCGACGAGCTCTTGGTGGGTGATAGGGCTCGTGTTTGAGGCAACACGAGCGATGGCGTCGGCGGCAGAGGGAACGGACATGGTTGTGAGTAAGGATGAGAGGAAGCCAGTGTGATGGATGAGAGAGGATGGTGAAGGCTTGGACGAGATTCTTCGAGCTTTTAAGTGTCGCGTCGTGCGGGGATTTAATCGTTGGTACTCAGCTAAGGCGTCATCCGCAAACACGTCATCCTTATCGACCCACTGGTTTTCCGAGTCGGGGTATCCCTTCCATTTGATCAGATACTGTAGGCACTTCTTTCTGCCGAAGTGCCGGTGATCTAGAACTTTCTCAACCTCGTATTCTTCTTCTCCTCCCACCAATTCTGGCGATGGGCGCTGGAAATTTGCTCCATGCATGAGTGTCTCTCGATAAGGCGTGAGAAGGTCTATGTGGAATACGGGGTGGATACTCCATTGTGTGGGAAGTTCTAGCCGGTAGTTGACTGGAGATAAGACCTGTGTGATTTTGAAGGGACCGTGCCGTCTCGCCGCGAGCTTGGGCGTCGGTTGATTGGTCCTTAGGTGGCGTCCTTCTAGCCACACGTGGTCCCCGACCTGAAATTTCGGAGTGTTTCGGTGTTTGACCCACATGAATTGCGCCTTTTTGATAAGTTCCTGAGCTTCTTTCCGTGCTTCTCGGAATTGCTCCAGTCTCGTGGTGACCTGTGGGATTGGGGATGGCTTATCGAGCCAATCAGCGCGTGGATCGTACCCCATGAGGAGGGAAAATGGGGACTTCCTTGTCGCCTCATGAGGCCAGTTGTTATGCGCGAATTCGGCTATTGGTAGATAAGCCGCCCAGTTATCTTGACGCTCATTCGCCCAAAAGCGGAGGTATTGCTCTAGCCACTGATTGGTGCGTTCCGATTGTCCATCCGTTCTGGGGTGATACGCTGTGGAGATGTTCTGTTGGATCCCTAGGATTCGGCACAGTTCTCGTGTGAATTTGGAGGCGAATCGGGGGTCTCGGTCACTGATGATCTTCGATGGTAGTCCGAAGCGTTTGAAGACGTGAGTCGCGTAGAGTCCCGCTGTTTCTTCTGCTGTGATTTCTTCGTTGCAAGGGATGAATACCGAGGCTTTGCTGCAGTCGTGGTCTGTTATTGTTAGGATGGTATCGTACCCTTGTGACGCCGGGAGTTTGGTGATGAAATCGAGGGCGATTGTTTCAAACGGGAGGGCGTCTTCCTTCGGTGTGATAGGTGCAAGCGGGGCTTTCGTAGGTCGGGTGTTGACCTTGTGCCGCTGGCATTCGGCGCATCCTTGCACATAGTTTCGGACGTCTAGTTTCAGCTCTGGCCACCAGTATCTTCGTTCCACCAGTTTTGTGGTTCGCGCAATTCCTGGGTGTCCATGTACCGGAGGATCATGATGTGCGGCGATGAGCTTCCGTTTTTCATCTAGGGATCCCGTGATGACGTACTTCCCTTGTCTGTACCATGCTCCGTTTACAAACTTCAGTTGTTGGGGGTCTATCCAGTATCGTAGGATGATTTCCGTTTGCGGCGGGTCGTGTGCTGCTTGCACCACGGTTGTTCGTGCAAAGACGTCTTCTGGTAGTACTACTACGTTCTCGTTGTCCCGTTCTCCTTGGTCGTAGTCAGGTCGTCTGGACAATGCGTCGGCGCGGCCATTGTTCTTTCCTGGGATGTGATGAATCTCGAAGTTATATTCCATGAGTTCCAGTACTTCCCTCGCGACTCTCCGGCTTATCTTCTGCGGTAGTTTCCAGTATTGGAGGTTCATGTGGTCCGAGTAGATTTTGATCTTGTGTGGTGATCCGGCCAGTAGTGGTCTCCAATGTCGAAGGGCTTTGACGATGGCGAGGAGTTCCAGGTCGTATATGTCGTAGTTTCGTTCGGCCTCGTTGAGTGTGGCCGAGTAGTAGCCAATCGGGTGTCGTTTGCCGTCTTCCTTTTTTTGAAGTAGTACTGCGCCTGTAGCGAATCCTGAGGCGTCTACCTCGAGTTCAAATGGGTCGTCGAGTTTCGGGTGGGCGAGTACTGGTTCTTCGGTAACTAGAGTTTTGAGCTTTTGGAAGGCTTTGTCTTCCTCTTCCGTCCATCTCCACTCTGTGTCCTTTCTCGTGAGTTTGTTGAGGGGTTTGGCGTGTGTGGCGAAGCCGCGAATGAAGAGTCGGTAAAAATTGCAAAACCCTAGGAAGGATCGCACGTCACGGACCTTCGTAGGTGTAGGCCAGTCCTTGATACCGGAAATTTTTACCGGGTCCATGCGTGTTACCCCCCTTTTCAAGGATTACCCCCAGGTAATCCATTCGCGGCTTGTTGAAGAGACATTTTTCAAGTTTGAAGTACAGGTCGTGTTCCATGGCAACTTGAAGTACGTCGCTTACTGCTTCCTCATGTTCCTTCTGCCTCGCTGGGTCTCGCGTTGCGATACCAATGTCGTCCATATATACCCGTATGATGGTCCCTTTTTGCTCGTGTTTGATGATAGTGTCCCGGTAAATGGTATTCATCATCGTTTGGAACGTGGCCGGTGAGTTCGTGAGTCCGAAGTACATGACTGTGGGTTCGAAGAGACCGTACCGTGTTTTGAAGGCAGCCTTGTGTTCGTCGCCTTCTTTGATGCGGACATTGTTATATCCCCAGCGGATATCAAGTTTCGTGTACGTATGCGCCTGGCTCAAGTCCGTTATCAGGTCCGATATAAGGGGGAGGGGGTACTGGTTGCGGATGGTGACTGCGTTGATCCTTCTGTAGTCTTGTACTGGTCTGAGTTTTCCATCCTTTTTCTTAATGAAGAAGAAGGACGATGCGTAGGGTGATTTTGACGGTCGGATGTATCCCTTCCTTAGTTGTTCGTCGAGGAATTCTTTTAACTTGCCGTCTTCTTCTTGTGTCATTGGATAGACTTTGCAGTCGATTGCTGATGGAGTTCCCTCCTTGAATTCGATGGCGTGGTCCCAAGTCCTGGAAGGTGGAAATCGGTTTGAGGCTTCTTCGCTAAAGATCTTTGCGAATTTCTGGTACGTCTTGGGGAGGTCTACTTTATCGTGGAATTGTTTAGCTTCGATGGCTAATTCGGTTGCAGTAGTACGTATCTGGCATTCGCTAGCGAGTTCGCTGACTATTTCTTGTTTTTCTTCGGTTCTGAGAGCACCGATGACGTGGTAATCAGCGGCGGGGTTTATGGACCGGATGATGACTGGGAGCATTTTTTCGTGGATGGTGGCGTATCTCCAGTTGATCGTGGGTTCGTAGGTGGCTAACCAGGGGTACCCTAGTACGAGATCTTCACTTCCTATGTCCGTGACTAGGAAGCGGAGCTTCTGGCGTTTTGATTAGTCTGGACGTCGAGATCCACGTAATGAGTGATACTGCCTGCTTTGTTTTCTGTATTGTCTATGTTCCAGATTTTGCGCGGTCTCTTCAATTGCTGTAGCCCGAGACCCATTCTTTTGGCGAAGGAGGGTCGTATAAAGTTGTCGGTGGCCCCCGAATCTACGAGGGCCTTGATGTCGGCCATTGCGTAACTTGTACGAATCGATACTGGAATTCGAAGCGAACGGTAGCGAGTCATGATTACAGAGTTACAATTAACTGCCCTCACCCAGGCCGATGGGTTCAGGCGTTCTGAAAACCCTCCTTCCCCCACATCTCTTGGAGGATGAGGTCTTTTACGTCATCTGATTCTCCTGCTACTCCTGCCAACCAGTCCTTGGCTCGTTGTTGCGGGGGGGTTGTATTGGTGGTTCTAGCTTGTGCGGGTGGTTCTTCCTGCGAGTAGTAGTCGGTTTCGGTCATCCGACTCGTGGTTGCCCTTCGACGCGGCTGTGGACAGTTTCGTGAGAAGTGTCCGAGCTGGTTGCAGTTATAACAGGTAACTGTCCTCATGTCTCGCGGCGGGGGTCCTCTTCCTTGTCCGTATCCCCCTCGTTGCGGTCTCGGGACGAATGGTCTATTAGGGTCTCCTACCTCGGCTACTCTTGCGCGGGTTCGATCTGCCGAAGTATCCATCGCGTTTGGGTCGTATCTGGGTGGAGGTGGTCCTCTCGGTGGACCCCAGTTGGGGGTCTGTGGCCTCCAACGGGGTTGGGCTGATGATGGAGGTGTCTTGGTTTTGAAGTTATCGAGGCGCGCTTTCATGTGTATATATTGCTTTTGTCTTCGTAGCGCGCACTTCTTCCAGTCATCGAATGTTTGCGGTTCGTCTAGTTCATAGACCTTCATGAATAGGGCTCGCGGTAGCCCCGCGGTGAACCGATCGATGGTTTGTCGGTCATTTAAGTTGTAGTGAGCTTTTCTTGCTAGTTGCTCGAATCTAACCACGTACGCGTCAATGTCTTCTCCTATCATTTTTACTCCTTTTTGCAGTTCGGCCTGTGCTTGTTCCTCTTCGAGGATGTTCGAGAACCTCTTGGCGAATTCTGTTGCTACGTGGTTCCACAGGGTTTGAGAGTACTGACTGACTCCTCGTCGTACTTCCCGGTTGAGCCATTCTAGTACGCTTAGCGTCCATTCGCTAACATTGATTCCTTTCACGTATCCCAGGAAGAGGAGGGATCGTCGGTATTCGTTTTGCATGATTGGCGCGTCCAGGTTCATTCCCCAGTATACGTGCCATTGTGTGAGAAAGGCCTCATATTTAGTGCGATCTCCGTCGAAAACTGTTGGGGTTTCACCTGACAGCCTATCTGATCCGTGTCCTCCTCCCAGAGGCCCTCCTGCTGGTGGTCCTCTTCCTGGGGGTCCTCCTCCTGGTGGTCGGTCTCCTCCTGGGAAGCCTCCCCCTGTTGGCCCTTGTCCTGGGAATCCCCCGGGAAGTCCTCCGGGTGGTGGTGGTGGTCCTTCCGGTGGGTCAGGGTGATCTGGTCCTATGGCTCTAAAGAGTGCCGCGTCGTCGGCTGTCAGCCTGTGTCCTGTGTTTGGGTTGATGGGGTTGAGGATGGCTTCGGCTTCTTCCCTGATACGCTGTACTTCTTCCATGGCTTGCGTTTCGGTTACTGTGGCCATGGGACTTCTGATGTGAATTTCTTCTGGGACTGTGATGTGTAGTGACTCAGCTATATGGGCTAGTAAGCTTGAGTCGTCTCCAGTTCCAGGTCGTGCTTCGCTTTCCGTGGCGGTATGTTCTTCCCCGTGTTCCTCGTGGCTTGATTCTGATGGGGCTCGTTCCCTGGGTTGTTCCTCTTCTTCACTGTCGCTGCTGTCCCCGTCTAGCGATCCCCAATTGTCCCCGTGTAGTTCTCTTGAATCGATGTCGCAGCGGTAGTGTCTTCCGGCTGGTCTGACGACGTCCCACCGATTGTCTATTGGATTCCACGTAATCTCTGTCCAACAGAAGTTGGAGTAATTGAACTCAACTGGGCGATATCTGATCGCTTCTCCTGGGAAGTCTACAAAGTATCCGGTATCTCCTCGGTATTCTCTCCACCTAGCTGCTCCTAGGAATCGTCGTGGTACCGATCGTTCTCCTCTAGTTTCGAGGTTATAGGGTCGAAAGTTTCTCCACTGGTCTCTTGTTGTGAACGCCACGGTTGGTTATCTTGGTCTTAATGTAACGCTACCACGGCGTTTAGTTCGACTTGAACTCGGATAAGGGCGTTCACGACTTAGCTGGTCGATTTGACGTGCGCAATGTCTCGGTAATCCCGTAGAATATGACCAAGGCGATCCACAGTACACGTCCCAATAGCACTAAGGCAACTCCGACCTGATGAGTCGAGAGGGCCAGGGTCTTAGACTCGAAGGTCAAGACTTGTGATACAGGTGTCCCTCGGAAATGGGAAAGGCGTTCAAAGCCTTCTGAAGAGCGAGAGATAGAGTGGTATTGAGAAGAAGACCAAGATGTCGTATCTTGGTCTTCGCCGCCCACTATTTATACACATTGCAGAGGCGGCTTTAAAGCTCCTCTCTAAGACGACTACTACTAGCAATAATAGCTCGAACCCTACTATCGCTATCCTAGTAATGAGTCATGATAACTATCACATGTTACCACGACTTCTGCTGACTGATGATGAGTCCATGACTAATTTATGCTTACTATCGTAGTCATAACCGTACAGTAAGCGTCCACTTCGATCCTCGTACCGTAATATGAGTCCACTGGGCTCGAATCGCGACAAATGAGATGTTCAGTATAGAGCCTGCTGTTGACTGAAACGTGAGTTAGAACATTCAAAATAAAAAGACAGAACTTACAACAAGTCTGATTGGGATTAGACAGCAGCTTGTTGAAAGCACATCAGATAACACTCAATCTTCAAGCTCTTCAAAATCAAGTGCCGCAATTGGCACACTGGAGCCAACACCAACATCAACAACAGCGCTATCACAGTCAGTCAATACCATGTTAGGACAGATAAAGACAAGCTCACCTTGCCTGGTGATAAATTTCAGTCATCATGGCACGGAATGCACCACCACGCCTCTCCTTGATTTGATGCAAGGTGTTGATATGGCCATGATAAACATCTAAATAGGCAGAGGCTGAAAACTCAGCAACTTGCTGCACACCTGTATGCCACTCATATATGGTGGCATAGAGCTAATAGATCTGGTTAGCTTACTCATGAGCATACTGTAGAAATAACTCACTGCTGTCGCAACCAGTGCAACCATTGGGATTGGGACTTCATGCTGGTTTTCCCCATCACCATGCTCAGTATTTGCAAAGAAATGGGAAAAATGTGCTGCAAAGCATGTGTTCCCTCCAGTGAAGTACAACTCCCGGATCACTGTGACAATCCGGTCATTCCGATATGGCCACGTTTGCCTCACAGGTCTATGAGTTCCCCCAGGCTGACTGGATGTTAGCTTGGGTCAGTTTGAGGGACCAGACTCACCAGTCCCACTCCTGGAAAGGTGTAGTTATAGTTGGAGAGTTGATGTTGGACACTTTTGATGATTGCCTCACGTGACATGGCCAAAAAGATTGGCAGCATAATGGCATTGCACCGCTCTCTAACCTCAGCCCTGACAAGGGAGATGCGAGCACGTGGCTTTAATCAATGAGGGAGATGTTATTGCTGACGACAAGATGCAGTACTGCTTACCAAAGGTATGATCTTCATCAGGTACTCTTCATCTTCTAGAAGGCATGTATGAAGCATTGATGCTACTGGGCCATATGAATAGGCAGCTGTGATAAGGCCATCACGAATAAAGTTGAAAGCACAAGCCAAGTTGGGGAATGTGTCATTGAACAGCATTGGTGCCCGAACATTCTCAATAGCTTCTTGAATGACAGCACGTATGAGAGGGTGCTGTAGAGTGAGCATGAGTCTGGTTGAACCTGGAGCAAAGGAAAGCTGTGTGTTCGAGGGCCATGTGGTCTCATATTCAGTTGTAACACTATCCTGAACCTGACGAACACTCGATGGAACTATTTTTAAGATGTGTCAGACAGATTATATATGTGACAAAGGCTCTGACCTGATGCATCAGTTGGCGTGACTGTTCCAGTGGATGATAGCAATGAGAGTGACGCTGATGTGCACCCTACTGATGTGTTACGTTTCGTCCCGGACTGCCCGGACCGGTTGTGGACTCTGACGTGTTCGTAATGACTCGGCACGTTAGCAGTAATACGTCATGGACTTCGGATCTTGTTGCCTCGTGTTTGGATGACTGATGCTCGCTATTGTTGTACGTGATGACGATTACTATGCTGACTGATGATTCCTATTGTTGTACGTGTTTCGGATTACGCTGACGACTGTGCATTCTATTGTTAGAGTACGCTACTTACGCTATTGGTTACTTACGAGTTCGAGCGGAGCTAGAACTGGCTCCCTTACTTGTATTTAAGTTCACAGTAGTACGGACCAGGATCCCCATCTTGGTCTTCTTCAATTACCACCGTTTCTACTCGTCTTCTGTACTAGGGACTCGCAGTGTCCCTAAGTGAACTAGCTCCGGCATATCCCTTACGACCAAGAGGGATCCCCGTGACTTCATCTCCATCTTCCTCCGTGAATGGTAGATCAGCCGACCGTGACTTACCCGCCTGGTACCACGTGTCATCTCGTCTTTGAATACCTCAACTCGCGCACCGCTCGCCCCACCCACTGTTACTACATCGTCGACAACCTCGAGTGGGAGTATATTCGCAAAGTCCCTAGTCCACCCCCCGGCATCCCTATTGAAGAAACATTGTACACGTATAGGGATTCTACAGGCACGTATTGGCCACACCCCGCAGTCTTTCCAGAGCACTCGGACAATCACAGATTCCATCCTCGAGGGAACCCACGTCATAACAGTGCCTAAGTCAGGCAGACGTCCGTGGTAGACGTTACATTAAGACCAAGATCCCTCAACGTGGCTTCCGCAGTAACAACCCGCGATCTTTGGATCCCATTCCGACCGTATCACATCGACAGAAGAGGGGAACGCAACGTCCCTAAGCAATACCTCAAAGGAGCCTTTTGGCAGACAGAACAAGGAGACCCAGGCTACGTAGTCCTCTACACTTACAAAGACGGAAAAACCGGACTTATCCCGGTAGAATTCAACTTCGATCACATTTGTTGGACAGAAATCAGGTGGGACGAACTCCACAGCAAACTACAAGTCGTCAGACCCGCAGGATCAGGCCTCCACCTCAACATCCGCCAAAGCGAAACAACCACTAGGGATCAGTGGGGACCTATCGACGGACAAGAAGAAGAACCAGTCCGTTCTCCCACTCCCAAGACACCAGCACCCTCCCCATCGCTGGGAAGCAACCCAGAAGAAATCCGAATCCTCGAAGCACAAGCAGAAGAAGAAGAAGTGCAATTGGGAATATTAGCTGAGTCTATCCCTACAAACATGACCACCACAATCACCGAACAACCAACTACGTTCCAGGAGCCCGCGCGTATCAGTCGCGGAGGAGGACCTCCACCCGGAGGATCTGGAGGAGGAGGAGGAGACGACGGAGGAGGAGATCCAGGAGGACCGCTCTTTACCGGACCAAATGTGTCAAGCGGAACCAAGCCCGAGAAGTTCATGGGCAAGGAACCCCTCGTATTCACCGGAGACCGCACCAAAGTTCAACAATTCCTCACGCAATGGGAGCTGTTTGTGGAAACCAACTACGACAACCCTGCGTTCACTCTCCCTTATCGCAAAGCGCTGATTTTTCTCACCTACATCCAAGGAGACCATGTCAACGAATGGGTCCTCTCCACCACCAAATGGGTCAAAGCGTACAAAGCCAAACACGGACCCTACGACAGATGGATTTGGGAAGCCATTGAACTCGGTTTCCGCAGCACTTTTGCCGACACACTCGAAAAGGAGAGAGCACAACAGGAACTTCAGAAAGGCTTCCGAATGGAAGGACAAGACATCGACTCCTACGTCGCCAAATTTGAGAAAGCAGTCAGAGAGGCGGGATACCGCTTCGACGACTCTTTAGTCCTCGACAAGTTCACCAGCGGACTTCCGGTAGAACTCTACAAGAACGCGTACAATTTCCACAGCCCAAACACGTACGCCCAGTGGAAGACAGCTGCGCTTGAACAACAGCGCAAGTGGATGCACTTACAAACGCGTTTGGGGGGACGCAAACCCCCGGGACCCGGTAAGCCGGGCAATACTTCCCTTAGAACTTTCAACGCTCCAAACCGCCCTCAGCAGCCCCGCCAAGGATGGCAGGCATTCCAAAACCACCCGGATGCAATGGACACCACTCCAGGAAGAGTCCGCGCTCGACTCGCAGGCTCCGAAGAGATCGACTATGCCCGACCCCCGTACACCCCACAGGGGGGACGACCCAACAAAGGGATCATAGACGCAAGCAACGTCAAATGCTTCAACTGTGGCAAATTGGGTCACTTCCAACGCGATTGCCGTCAACCGCGCAAGCCAAGGACCAACACGAACTGGCAACCCCGTCAAGGAAGGGGAGCGTTCATAGAAGAAGTCCAGAGTGTCCAAGACGAGCCTCTGATCCAGTTCGAAGATGACAGCGGCAGTAGCCGCGGCGCCCGCGCCACCACTGATACGCCACAAGAACGGGCGACCAGCTGGATAAACGGAGTCCGAAACCTAGATGACGAAGCCAGGGACTTGGTAGTTCGGGATCTATTGGGGCGAGAGGATTTTCAAAGCGCCTGAACCCGACGGCCTGGGTGAGGGCATTACGGTGTAATTCTGTGTTCATAACGCGCTATCAATCTATGCATGTTCCAGTTTCATTGCGCGCAAGTTACGCCATGGCCGACAAACGAGCACTAGTGGACTCCGGAGCCACTAACAATTTCATACATCCGGATTTCGTCAAAAGGATGAGTGTTACGTTTCGTCTCGGACAGCCCGGACCGGTAGTGAACTCTGACGTGTTCGTGATGACTCGGCACGTTAGCAGTAATACGTCATGGACTTCGGATCTTACAGCCTCGTGTTTGAATGACTGATGCCTCGCCATTGTTGTACGTGATATGGCTTACTATGCTGACTGATACTTTCTATTGTTGTACGTGACTCGGATTACGACTACGACTGCGCATTCTATTAGTAGGATACGCTACTTACGCTATTGGTTACTTACGAGTTCGAGCGGAGCTGGAACTAGCTCCCTTACTTGTATTTAAGTTCACAGTAGTACGGACCAGGATCCCCATCTTGGTCTTCTTCAATTACCACCGTTTCTACTCGTCTCCTGTGCTAGGGACTCGCAGTGTCCCTAAGTGAACTAGCTCCGGCATATCCCTTACGACCAAGAGGGATCCCCGTGACTCTATCTCCATCTTCCTCCGTGAATGGTAGATCAGCCGACCGTGACTTACCCGCCTGGTACCACGTGTCATCTCGTCTTTGAATACCTCAACTCGCGCACCGCTCGCCCCACCCACTGTTACTACATCGTCGACAACCTCGAGTGGGAGTATATTCGCAAAGTCCCTAGTCCACCCCCCGGCATCCCTATCGAAGAAACATTGTACACGTACAGGGATTCTACAGGCACGTATTGGCCACACCCCGCAGTCTTTCCAGAGCACTCGGACAATCACAGATTCCATCCTCGAGGGAACCCACGTCATAACAGCGCCTAAGTCAGGCAGACGTCCGTGGTAGACGTTACATTAAGACCAAGATCCCTCAACGTGGCTTCCGCAGTAACAACCCGCGATCTTTGGATCCCATTCCGACCGTATCACATCGACAGAAGAGGGGAACGCAACGTCCCTAAGCAATACCTCAAAGGAGCCTTTTGGCAGACAGAACAAGGAGACCCAGGCTACGTAGTCCTCTACACTTACAAAGACGGAAAAACCGGACTTATCCCGGTAGAATTCAACTTCGATCACATTTGTTGGACAGAAATCAGGTGGGACGAACTCCACAGCAAACTACAAGTCGTCAGACCCGCAGGATCAGGCCTCCACCTCGACATCCGCCAAAGCGAAACAACCACTAGGGATCAGTGGGGACCTATCGACGGACAAGAAGAAGAACCAGTCCGTTCTCCCACCCCCAAAACACCAGCACCCTCCCCATCGCTGGGAAGCAACCCAGAAGAAATCCGAATCCTCGAAGCACAAGCAGAAGAAGAAGAAGTGCAATTGGGAATATTAGCTGAGTCTATCCCTACAAACATGACCACCACAATCACCGAACAACCAACTACGTTCCAGGAGCCCGCGCGTATCAGTCGCGGAGGAGGACCTCCACCCGGAGGATCTGGAGGAGGAGGAGGAGACGACGGAGGAGGAGATCCAGGAGGACCGCTCTTTACCGGACCAAATGTGTCAAGCGGAACCAAGCCCGAGAAGTTCATGGGCAAGGAACCCCTCGTATTCACCGGAGACCGCACCAAAGTTCAACAATTCCTCACGCAATGGGAGCTGTTTGTGGAAACCAACTACGACAACCCTGCGTTCACTCTCCCTTATCGCAAAGCGCTGATTTTTCTCACCTACATCCAAGGAGACCATGTCAACGAATGGGTCCTCTCCACCACCAAATGGGTCAAAGCGTACAAAGCCAAACACGGACCCTACGACAAATGGATTTGGGAAGCCATTGAACTCGGTTTCCGCAGCACTTTTGCCGACACACTCGAAAAGGAGAGAGCACAACAGGAACTTCAGAAAGGCTTCCGAATGGAAGGACAAGACATCGACTCCTACGTCGCCAAATTTGAGAAAGCAGTCAGAGAGGCGGGATACCGCTTCGACGACTCTTTAGTCCTCGACAAGTTCACCAGCGGACTTCCGGTAGAACTCTACAAGAACGCGTACAATTTCCACAGCCCAAACACGTACGCCCAGTGGAAGACAGCTGCGCTTGAACAACAGCGCAAGTGGATGCACTTACAAACGCGTTTGGGGGGACGCAAACCCCCGGGACCCGGTAAGCCGGGCAATACTTCCCTTAGAACTTTCAACGCTCCAAACCGCCCTCAGCAGCCCCGCCAAGGATGGCAGGCATTCCGAAACCACCCGGATGCAATGGACACCACTCCAGGAAGAGTCCGCGCTCGACTTGCAGGCTCCGAAGAGATCGACTATGCTCGACCCCCGTACACCCCACAGGGGGGACGACCCAACAAAGGGATCATAGACGCAAGTAACGTCAAATGCTTCAACTGTGGCAAATTGGGTCACTTCCAACGCGATTGCCATCAACCGCGCAAGCCAAGGACCAACACGAACTGGCAACCCCGTCAAGGAAGGGGAGCGTTCATAGAAGAAGTCCAGAGTGTCCAAGACGAGCCTCTGATCCAGTTCGAAGATGACAGCGGCAGTAGCCGCGGCGCCCGCGCCACCACTGATACGCCACAAGAACGGGCGACCAGCTGGATAAACGGAGTCCGAAACCTAGATGACGAAGCCAGGGACTTGGTAGTTCGGGATCTATTGGGGCGAGAGGATTTTCAAAGCGCCTGAACCCGACGGCCTGGGTGAGGGCATTACGGTGTAATTCTGTGTTCATAACGCGCTATCAATCTATGCATGTTCCAGTTTCATTGCGCGCAAGTTACGCCATGGCCGACAAACGAGCACTAGTGGACTCCAGAGCCACTAACAACTTCATACATCCGGACTTCGTCAGAAGAATGAGGCTAGGCCTCAAAGAATTAGACCGTCATCGGAAGATCTGGAACATTGACGGCACGCATAACAAAGGAGGCAAGATAACTCACTGCGTGGATCTAGAAGTACAGACCAAAGGAGTCATCAAAGAAATGCGATTCCTGGTAACGGACGTAGGAGGAGAGGACATCATCTTAGGGTACCCATGGCTAGCGACCTTCCAACCCAACATCCAATGGGCAACAGCCACACTTAATGAAGCTACTACTCCCTAACAAGCAGAAGATAGAAGAACAACTGCGACGGGAATGCGATCTCGAAGACACTCGTCTACGCGCAACCATGTCAACCGAAATGGCAATAGAAGCCAAGCAATACACGGAAAAGAAAGCAGTCCCGGAAGAGTATCAACGGCACATCAAGATCTTCAGTGAAGAAGAGTCCAATCGCTTCCCGCTGTCGAAACCCTGGGACCACGCAATCGATTTCAAACCAAACGCACCAGACACGATCGACTGCAAGGTCTACCCAATGAGTCAGACCGAGGACAAGGCACTAAAGGAATGGATAGACGAACAACTGGCAAAGGGGTACATCAGACCCTCCAAATCCCCGTACGCATCATCATTCTTTTTTATCAAAAGAAGGACGGAAAACTACGCCCCGTACAGGACTACCGGAATATCAACAACTGGACAATACGCAACCAATACCCACTCCCACTTATCCCGGAACTCATCGCAGACTTAAGCGGAGCGTTCATATTTACCAAACTGGACATTCGCTGGGGATACAATAACGTGAGGATCAAGGACGGAGACCAGGAAAAGGCAGCATTCAAAATGAAATACGGACTCTTCGAACCAACGGTAATGTTCTTCGGACTGACCAACTCACCGGCAACATTTCAAACTATGATGAACGAGATCTGCAAAGACCTCATCGCGTACCACGAGACCAAAGGCACGATCATCAGGGTATACATGGACGATATAGGCATAGCCACCCAATCCACGGAACAAGCACATATTGACGCAGTACACGACGTCCTGGACCTACTGGAGGCAAACGATCTATTCCTCAAACCGGAAAAATGCATCTTCCACGCCCCAAGCATCGATTACCTGGGGGTAATCATTGAAAAGGGGGTGACACGCATGGACCCCATCAAAATTTCCGGCATCAAAGACTGGCCAAACCCCAAAAACGTCAAACAGGTGCGATCGTTCCTAGGATTCTGCAACTTTTATCGCGCTTTCATCCGAAATTTTGCCACACACGCTCGCCCCCTGAACAAACTCACACGCAAAGACACGGAATGGACGTGGACAGCAACCGAACAGGAAGCATTCGACAAAATCAAGAAGCTCGTCACGGAAGAACCAGTCCTCGCACACGCCAAGCTAGAAGATCAATTTGAACTCGAAGTAGACGCCTCAGGATTCGCAATAGGAGCCGTGTTACTCCAACGCAAAGAAGACGGCAAGAGACACCCTATCGCCTACTATTCAAACACTCTTAGCGCGGCAGAACGGAACTACGACATTTATGACCTGGAACTCTTAGCAATCGTGAAAGCATTACGGAACTGGCGCCACTACCTAGCAGGATCACCGCACAAAATCAAAGTTTTCTCGGATCATATGAATCTTCAATATTGGCGCTCACCACAAAAGATAAGCCGCCGAGTAGCCCGAGAAGTACTAGAACTTTCAGAGTATGACATCGAAATTCACCACATTAAGGGAACGGCCAACGGACGAGCCGACGCCCTATCTAGACGCCCAGATTACGATCAAGGAGAAGGCGATAACGACCAAGTCACGGTGTTACCCGATGACATCTTCGTTAGGGCCGCAGCAATAGATACGACGGAAGACCCCCTCCGAATCAACGCCACCATATCAGTACAAGAGATGGAAAAAACGAACCCAGTATATGCCCAGGAAGAAGACAAACTCCGCCCTTGGATAGATCCGCATGGGCTGAAGAAGATCGAAGGCACCTGGTACAAGGACGGACGCCGAGTGGTCACGGGAGGACTCCTGGAAAAAAGGGAACTTGTTAAGAATCATCACGACCCCCCCGTATACGGACATCCGGGAATCAGCCGAACCATCAAACTTGTGGAACGGTATTACTGGTGGCCAGGCCTGCGAAAGGAGGTTATGGATTACGTCAAAGGATGCGCCGACTGTCAAAGGATCAAGGTCAACACCAGGGCCATCAAAGCACCGTTGCGCCCAATATTTCCAAAACCTGAAGCTATGCCTTTTGAGACTATCGCGCTTGATTTTATCACTAAACTTCCGGAAGCACAGGGCTGCGATACAATCCTCACGATAACGGATCATGATTGCACAAAGATGTCCTTATTCATCCCATGCCAAGAAGAAGTGTCGGCAGAAGGAACGGCAGCCCTCTATGTCAAACACGTATTCCCCAGATTTGGCCTACCCGGAAAGATCATTAGTGATAGGGACCCTCGATTCGCATCAAAGTTCACGCGCGAACTATGCAAGATCTTAGGCATCGAACAAAACATCTCCACGGCCTACCATCCGCGGACCGACGGGCAATCAGAACGTACGAATCAATGGCTGGAGCAATACCTACGATTCTGGGTCAACGAACGACAGGACGATTGGATACACTACCTTCCCATGGCTGAGTTCACCCATAACAACTGGCCTAGCGAAACCACTAAGGAATCTCCCTTCCAGCTTCTTATGGGGTACAACCCCCGCGCTGATTGGACCGATAGACCATCACCAATTCCCCAAGGTGGCGCTCAGGGTCAAACAATTCAAGGAACTTCGACAGCGCGCACAGTCACTGATGATCAAAGCGCAGCAGGGGTGGATCAAGGCCAAAGATACGCCCAAGTTCCAAATAGGGGATCAAGTATGGCTAGAAGGACGCCACTTACGCACGCATCAACCAACGGCAAAACTAGCGGCACGACGCCACGGCCCGTTTAAGATAGCTCAGGTGATGTCCGCAGTCAACTACCGATTAGAACTTCCCATGCAGTGGCAGATTCATCCAGTGTTCCATGTGGACCTCCTTACGCCTTATCGCGAAACACCCACGCACGGACCAAACTATCAACGCCCACCACCGGATCTAGTTCGGATGGCGAAGAAGAATACGAAGTCGAGAAGATTCTAGACTCTCGGCGATTCGGCAGAAGTCGCAAACTGCAGTATTTGGTCAAATGGAAGGGATATCCCGACTCGGACAACCAGTGGGTCGACAAGGATGACGTATTCGCAGACGACGCAATTAGGGAAGTTTAAAAATTCCAACCCCGCCAGGGAAACGCATATAAACGCAGGAAGATCCCAAGAGACGTCTCCATCCCCCTCTCCTACCTTCACCGCTAATGCGCTCTCAGTCTCCCATCAACTTCCGCTATGTCGTCAACGACGAACTATCCACACCTTACCGAGTACCATCCGCGCCATCGTCACCCCTGTCGTCTACCCTCGCCCTTCACCAACGAGGAAGTCGTCCTCCTTCCCCCGGGCCATCCCCAATTCCTTCGCCGACCCCCACTGTTTATTCCGAGAGCAACCAGCCCAGCTATCTCGGAGACCACTACGTTCCGACCAGAGCGCCCACTCCAGCGGGCGACGAACAGGGGTACGTACCCAGCCGACCAGCATCTCCGCAGGGACCCGACGAAAACAGGGACCCGTACGACCCAGCGGAACGCCTCGAGGCGCATCAATATTTACGTTACGCCACCCATCTCACCACGACACACTCGGAAACCCCCCCGCTATGCGGACCCACCGGGGAGGCTATCACACTACCGACGCCGTATCCACCCGCGGTTCGCCGCGATTCAGAAGAGGAACATGTGCAGGAGGCCGAGAGTCGGGCGGAGACCCCCCCTCCAAGGGGGTATCAATTCAACAGGGGAGTCCATTACATTCCCTTTCAGATTCGCGACGCTCAAGAACGTCTTTGGCCCGCCCGGTATACTCAGCTCATCCTCACCGCCGACCCGTTCGTCCTGGCCTTCAGGTCGGGATGCAACCAGCAATACGGGAAGCCCGTCCACGCCGTCCCCTATTACGACGAGCAGTCCTCTTCCCCCGCTTACACCGACGACGACCTCACGTTCCTGCTCTCCGACGCGGGACTAGTCGACTCGGTCGACCAATCGCTCCTCCACATGAAGGACGCGACCCTCATGGCCGAAGTCCATCGCTACCGCTGCATGACACTGGGATGGCGGGCGCAGCAGCATCGATTAGCGGCGGAGCAGATGAAGTTGGAGCGCATAGAGATCGAGCGCAACAGGTGTGTCGCCAGACTTCAGCGAGCGCATGCGGTGGACCGCATCGAGAACGTTCGGGCCTCGCTCCATCGGGGGCCCAAGGCGGAACAGGATGCCGAGGAGATCGCCCGCATTAGGGCCCTCCGCGAGGTAGGCACCAACCCGCTCGCCATCATGCGTGGTCAAGCTGGGGCTTGACGCTGAAAAGGGGGTGATGTTACGTTTCGTCCCGGACTGCCCGGACCGGTTGTGGACTCTGACGTGTTCGTAATGACTCGGCACGTTAGCAGTAATACGTCATGGACTTCGGATCTTGTTGCCTCGTGTTTGGATGACTGATGCTCGCTATTGTTGTACGTGATGACGATTACTATGCTGACTGATGATTCCTATTGTTGTACGTGTTTCGGATTACGCTGACGACTGTGCATTCTATTGTTAGAGTACGCTACTTACGCTATTGGTTACTTACGAGTTCGAGCGGAGCTAGAACTGGCTCCCTTACTTGTATTTAAGTTCACAGTAGTACGGACCAGGATCCCCATCTTGGTCTTCTTCAATTACCACCGTTTCTACTCGTCTTCTGTACTAGGGACTCGCAGTGTCCCTAAGTGAACTAGCTCCGGCATATCCCTTACGACCAAGAGGGATCCCCGTGACTTCATCTCCATCTTCCTCCGTGAATGGTAGATCAGCCGACCGTGACTTACCCGCCTGGTACCACGTGTCATCTCGTCTTTGAATACCTCAACTCGCGCACCGCTCGCCCCACCCACTGTTACTACATCGTCGACAACCTCGAGTGGGAGTATATTCGCAAAGTCCCTAGTCCACCCCCCGGCATCCCTATTGAAGAAACATTGTACACGTATAGGGATTCTACAGGCACGTATTGGCCACACCCCGCAGTCTTTCCAGAGCACTCGGACAATCACAGATTCCATCCTCGAGGGAACCCACGTCATAACAGTGCCTAAGTCAGGCAGACGTCCGTGGTAGACGTTACATGATGTGCGTGACACCAATGTGCGTGACACTGGCACTGATGTAGGTGACACCGATGTGGATCCGGAAGATACAGATCCAGGTGCTATTGAAAAAGTGGCACCATGCCCAAGTGATGTGTCAGTGGTCCGAGCCCAGGGGGCTCTGACCCAAGTAGACCTACTGGTGGTGCCAGTCACTGAGGTGCTTGTGGTTCCCAAACCCTGCCAGGTGGGTCTCTACAAGAGTAGTTAGGAATAGATGATTCAAAGTGGCACTGCAAACATACCTCATTTGCTGTTGCCGCAGAGGGTCCAGCATGCTGTCCCTGGGTGCGATCAGCCACTGAGTCATCAATCCAGTCATCTTCATTTTCAGACTGGGGTTCATCAGCCGTGAGATCCATGGGAGCATCGGTTCTGAGTTCAGACATAGAGGCAAGACCATGATAACCAGGGTAGAAAGACGACGCTGAAAAAACAAACAAGGTAAACAATCAACAAAGACAAACAAAGGAAATTTGTAAGCAGTCATCTTACTTCGTCGCAACTGTGATGCAGCTTGCTTTCCCTTGCCCTGACTGCCTTCATCCACAGAGGCTCCCTTAGGCTCAGCTTGCAGTGTCTTGTCCTCATTTGTCAATCTGAGTTGCATTGGGTGACTATTGGCTGGGCCTGAGGATATTTGGTAAGCTGATTACTCCTGATCTATGCGGACCTTACACTTGTTCTTATCAGTGTTTTGCACCCTTTTGGGAGTGGTGGGCTGGACTTCTGGAATGGCAGGGATGCCAGGGTTATCATGGGTAGAGGTGCGTTTCCCATTTCCTGATCATAGTGTGAGTTATGCCTAATTTGAGGTTTTAGACATACCATTTAGGTTGCTTTGAGGTCGGGTCAGGTTGCCGATCCCTTGACCACCGGCAGCATTCACTTGGGTTGATGTAATTTCACCTATAATATCTTCCAATGAAGCACGGTTTCTCTGTGACCCCCATGTTGATTGACGTGTGCGATGTGCCATCGAGAACTGATCAAGATGGTGGGTGTATTTGACTTAGACCTACCCTGTCAGTTTGGCGAAGGTCACACAAGAGAGTGAGAAAGATGAGGAAAATGGGTGTCATTTATTGAGTGTTGGAACGTAATAAGTACGTAAGGCCCTTATCTATAGCAGTTACGACATTACTGCCAGTATGCTTTCCTATTACGGTAGTTAGGATACGTACTATACTGGGTGCAATTCGCCTCTGAGCGAAAAGTAGTCTCATGACTAAGTCGAAGTGGTAATTTACGTCAGGCATATGTAAAAACGCGATATTGTGGACGCCTGTACTCATCACTTTTGCGCTTCCGGACATGGTGGGGCCATAGGGTATATAATGCCTCCTATGGGGAGGGAGGCGAATACAGATTCACTCTCTTTCTCACTTGTGCACCCTCTCCACTCTATAGTCACTCAACCTACTCAAAGGTGAGGACACCATTCCTGATAGCTGCGTGCATTGCTGCGCTTCAGGTTATGGGCCCTGCTACAGGGTTTGCCGTTGCGCTCTTTGATAGAGCTGCACCTTGGTCACCGCCCACCACGGCATCACCTTTGAAAAGAGGGGACCCGTGTGGTTGGAGGGCACTAGACCTTAAGGAGGCTCCCTGGCTACTAGCAACCCAATATTGTACTCTAGAGGAGTACACAGACCAGACCGCTCACCTACCCAAACAAGGCCATGTGAACAACCTCAATTAAGTTTGAGGCGCTGCACATGATAACCTTGGGGTGATGTCGAGCAGTTCTATATCGGCTAGAGCGGCTATCCGGTAGACTGCAAAGACCGGTACAACGTTATAGTATTGACCTTCGGGTCATGTATGGGACTAATATTGGCTTTTTATCTCGCTCAGTATTGTAAGACAATGCTGACGTCCTTAAAGCCAACAGATCTATACTACCATGTCGTCCCAACTCACTACACTTGTCCCTGTTTTCGATGGCTCTAACTGGGCCTCTTGGTCTACGCAAATGACCGCCTTTTTCATGTCGCAAGGGCTCTGGGGCTACGTTGCTGGCACCATCCCTCAACCTCCCGCTGCTGATGCCGCTGATAGAGCGGCTTGGATGAAATGCGATGAGATGGCAAGGGGTAATCTTACCCTACGCCTTTCACCTGCTATTCAGCAGGCAGTTTCCGGAGCGACTTCTCAGGCGCTCTGGGACTCTGTGAAGGACCGGTATGGTGCGGTCTCTATGCCCCGCATCTACAAGGACTTCAAAGAAGCCATCTCTATTCGTTTCAACACTAATCAGCATCCCGCTCCTCAGTTCGAGAAGATGGCTGCCGCTTTTGCTCGTCTTGGAGCAGTCACTGTTGGTACTGGTGCTAACGCCACTACCCTTGCTATCCGCCCACAGCTGCAAGCCCTCATTGCAATGTCCGCTTTACCCCAGAAATGGGAGCACCTCATTCCTGTCATGTGCAATAATCTTGCCTTGGCAGATCTTCAGCTCACTACTGTATCGGCTTGTGTTGAGAGCCAATATGAGACTGAAACTAATCGCAGACAGCATAAGGCCACTCATAACACGCAGAAGCTCTCTGCCGTTAAGCGGAAGCGCATAGACCCTCGCTTCTCAAAGCAGGGTTCTTCGTCGCAGCAGCCTAGCGCCCCCGGCCCATCCACCCAGCAGCAGCCTAACAGGCAGCGCGGAGGGCGAGGTTCTGGAAAAGGCAAGGCTAAAGGGAAGGGCAAGGCACCTGCACGTGCTCCACAGCACTCCCATATTGCCTCTGTCGCCGCATTACCACCCCCTACTTCTCACAAGGTGACTCATATTGGGTCATCTGGTGTCACCACGAGGACAGAAGTCGAATCATCCTCTCCTCAGAGGACTTCTGGCTTCTTCCCTTCGGTCAATAAGGCATTGACGCTCGCTGAACGGCTGGATGTACCCGCTACAGTCCAGACCGTAAAGACGCTTGAGCAGCGCTTTGCTGACATTGACGTCCTCATGAAACCTCGTCTCGAGACGTTCATGGAAGAGGAGTATGACTCCGATTTTGATATCGATATGACGCGGCAGCCTTCGGGCAGCGCTCAACCGATAATGAACACCGACGGACTTGATGACACCGAGATCTTTGGTGAGCATTCTAATGCTCTCCAAATTGACTTGTCAGATCTGACTGTAAGCAATGGGGGTTCTGATACAGAAAATTGTGCCCCCACCCCTCCTTACGTCAACCCTGCTTCCATTGTCGAAGCAACAGTCAGGTGGGCTACTACCGGCGAAGGCCGCTTCCCTCGATCTCGTTCTAACAAACAAATCGAATCTATCTGGCGTAGCAACCAACAGTACCTTCGAGATAACAGCAGAGAAACACATCCTTATTTCGATGCCCTTGTCTCTCCTTCGGCCTCTCTAGGCCGCTCCTTGACTCTGGAGTCCTTCTTGACTGGCCCGGATACTGAGATCCTCGATTGGGGATCATGTGATGAAGAGTACGTCTTTTCTTCACTTTGCGCACCACGTGCTGATAACATTACAGAATTAGTCCCGCCCCTAAGAAGACCAAGGGTTGGCATCTGTAATAGTATTGTATATCTACGAGAATCGCATGTAGTAGCACCGAAGTCACTCAAAATGTACAATTCTAGTAGCGCTCTCCTCGATTCTTTTGAGTGTGAGCACAATGAGTACTTCAGTCAATGCGCTAAGTGTTTAGAGCGTACTAAAAATATGTGGCTTCTTGACTCGGGAGCATCAGCGCACTTCACTAATCAACTTAGTGATTTCATCGACTATAAGCCAACTGCTCAGTCTGATAAGATTCCTGTAAAGACTGCTGCTCATACTCTATATGTTGAAGGGACCGGAACTGTCTTGCTTGAGCATTACATCGCAGACAAACTCGTGATCACACGGGTATACCCAGTTCTGTACATTCCGAGAATGAGCACACGTCTTCTATCTATGGGAGTCTTCTTACAGCAAGGTTTGCGCGTTTTGGGGAATTCGCAGCATATTAACTTGCTACGTAAAAAGAAAACAATTGTCCAATGTAAACCCCTTCTTCACGGACAATCGTTATATTGGCTAGATGCCTCTATATCCACTCTAACTGAGTCGCTTATTGCGAACCAGTCTGCGTTATCTAATGTAGACTATGACCTTATGCATTGTTGCCTCGGTCACCCATCTAAAGAGGTTCTAAGACGAGCTAAGGAAAACACTAAAGGCTTTCCAGAAGGGATAACTATTCCCACCTCTGATGTAATATGTCCTGGGTGCGCGCAAGGCAAAATGCCTGCTGCCTCACATCCTCCGTCTGTTACAAGGGCTAAAGCCTCTTTCAATCGAATTCATTCTGATTTGAAAAGCTTCCCTATACCGTCATACCACAAATATAAGTATTTTATTGTCTTTTTTGACGATTATACTTCATTTGCATGGATCACTCTTTTACGGGACAAAGCCTCTGCTATTACTGCGTTAAAGCAGTGGCTTGCGTTAATTAAAAATCAATTTAACGCTACCATAAAAGAATGGATGTCCGATGCCGGCGGTGAATACAAATCGGATGCTTTCCTAAAGCACCTTAAGGATGCCGGCATAACAGTGCTACAGTCTGCGCCACATACGCCACAGCAGAATGGGCGCGCTGAGCGCTTTATGCGCACCATAATGGACAAAGCTCAGGCCATGCACCTTGATGCTTGTTTACCACAGAGTTGGTGGGAATTTGCAGTCCAACACGCTGCACATTGTTATAATAGAACCCCCATAAGTCGCCTTCAATGGCAGACTCCTTACAAACTATTACACAATGAAGTCCCTGATATATCGCATCTTAGAGTGTTCGGTTGTGGTGCCTATGTGCACATTCCAGAAGCTCGCCGGGTGAATAAACTTTCTCCTAAAAGCGAGCTCATGATCTACCTTGTGTTACGTTTCGTCCCGGACTGCCCGGACCGGTTGTGGACTCTGACGTGTTCGTAATGACTCGGCACGTTAGCAGTAATACGTCATGGACTTCGGATCTTGTTGCCTCGTGTTTGGATGACTGATGCTCGCTATTGTTGTACGTGATGACGATTACTATGCTGACTGATGATTCCTATTGTTGTACGTGTTTCGGATTACGCTGACGACTGCGCATTCTATTGTTAGAGTACGCTACTTACGCTATTGGTTACTTACGAGTTCGAGCGGAGCTAGAACTGGCTCCCTTACTTGTATTTAAGTTCACAGTAGTACGGACCAGGATCCCCATCTTGGTCTTCTTCAATTACCACCGTTTCTACTCGTCTTCTGTACTAGGGACTCGCAGTGTCCCTAAGTGAACTAGCTCCGGCATATCCCTTACGACCAAGAGGGATCCCCGTGACCTCATCTCCATCTTCCTCCGTGAATGGTAGATCAGCCGACCGTGACTTACCTGCCTGGTACCACGTGTCATCTTGTCTTTGAATACCTCAACTCGCGCACCGCTCGCCCCACCCACTGTTACTACATCGTCGACAACCTCGAGTGGGAGTATATCCGCAAAGTCCCTAGTCCACCCCCCGGCATCCCTATTGAAGAAACCTTGTACACGTATAGGGATTCTACAGGCACGTATTGGCCACACCCCGCAGTCTTTCCAGAGCACTCGGACAATCACAGATTCCATCCTCGAGGGAACCCACGTCACAACAGTGCCTAAGTCAGGCAGACGTCCGTGGTAGACGTTACATTAAGACCAAGATCCCTCAACGTGGCTTCCGCAGTAACAACCCGCGATCTTTGGATCCCATTCCGACCGTATCACATCGACAGAAGAGGGGAACGCAACGTCCCTAAGCAATACCTCAAAGGAGCCTTTTGGCAGATAGAACAAGGAGACCCAGGCTACGTAGTCCTCTACACTTACAAAGACGGAAAAACCGGACTTATCCCGGTAGAATTCAACTTCGATCACATTTGTTGGACAGAATCAGGTGGGACGAACTCCACGGCAAACTACAAGTCGTCAGACCCGCAGGATCAGGCCTCCACCTCGACATCCGCCAAAGCGAAACAACCACTAGGGATCAGTGGGGACCTATCGACGGAC
The DNA here is from genome assembly GCA_021527035.1 of Lactarius vividus. Taxonomy (NCBI): domain Eukaryota; kingdom Fungi; phylum Basidiomycota; class Agaricomycetes; order Russulales; family Russulaceae; genus Lactarius; species Lactarius vividus. The sequence goes on along the minus strand of JAKELG010000224.1, from coordinate 2,531 downwards.
AAGAAGAAGAACCAGTCCGTTCTCCCACCCCCAAAACACCAGCACCCTCCCCATCGCTGGGAAGCAACCCAGAAGAAATCCGAATCCTCGAAGCACAAGCAGAAGAAGAAGAAGTGCAATTAGGAATATTAGCTGAGTCTATCCCTACAAACATGACCACCACAATCACCGAACAACCAACTACGTTCCAGGAGCCCGCGCGTATCAGTCGCGGAGGAGGACCTCCACCCGGAGGATCGGGAGGAGGAGGAGGAGACGACGGAGGAGGAGATCCAGGAGGACCGCTCTTTACCGGACCAAATGTGTCAAGCGGAACCAAGCCCGAGAAGTTCATGGGCAAGGAACCCCTCGTATTCACCGGAGACCGCACCAAAGTTCAACAATTCCTCACGCAATGGGAGCTGTTTGTGGAAACCAACTACGACAACCCTGCGTTCACTCTCCCTTATCGCAAAGCGCTGATTTTTCTCACCTACATCCAAGGAGACCATGTCAACGAATGGGTCCTCTCCACCACCAATGGGTCAAAGCGTACAAAGCCAAACACGGACCCTACGACAAATGGATTTGGGAAGCCATTGAACTCGGTTTCCGCAGCACTTTTGCCGACACACTCGAAAAGGAGAGAGCACAACAGGAACTTCAGAAAGGCTTCCGAATGGAAGGACAAGACATCGACTCCTACGTCGCCAAATTTGAGAAAAGCAGTCAAGAGAGGCGGGATACCGCTTCGACGACTCTTTAGTCCTCGACAAGTTCACCAGCGGACTTCCGGTAGAACTCTACAAGAACGCGTACAATTTCCACAGCCCAAACACGTACGCCCAGTGGAAGACAGCTGCGCTTGAACAACAGCGCAAGTGGATGCACTTACAAACGCGTTTGGGGGGACGCAAACCCCCGGGGACCCGGTTAAGCCGGGCAATACTTCCCTTAGAACTTTTCAACGCTCCAAACCGCCCTCAGCAGCCCCGCCAAGGATGGCAAGCATTCCGAACCACCCGGATGCAATGGACACCACTCCAGGAAGAGTCCGCGCTCGACTCGCAGGCTCCGAAGAGATCGACTATGCCCGACCCCCGTACACCCCACAGGGGGACGACCCCAACAAAGGGATCATAGACGCAAGCAACGTCAAATGCTTCAACTGCGGCAAATTGGGTCACTTCCAACGCGATTGCCGTCAACCGCGCAAGCCAAGGACCAACACGAACTGGCAACCCCGTCAAGGAAGGGGAGCGTTCATAGAAGAAGTCCAGAGTGTCCAAGACGAGCCTCTGATCCAGTTCGAAGATGACAGCGGCAGTAGCCGCGGCGCCCGCGCCACCACTGATACGCCACAAGAACGGGCGACCAGCTGGATAAACGGAGTCCGAAACCTAGATGACGAAGCCAGGGACTTGGTAGTTCGGGATCTATTGGGGCGAGAGGATTTTCAAAGCGCCTGAACCCGACGGCCCTGGGTGAGGGCATTACGGTGTAATTCTGTGTTCATAACGCGCTATCAATCTATGCATGTTCCAGTTTCATTGCGCGCAAGTTACGCCATGGCCGACAAACGAGCACTAGTGGACTCCGGAGCCACTAACAACTTCATACATCCGGACTTCGTCAGAGAATGAGGCTAGGCCTCAAAGAATTAGACCGTCATTGGAAAGATCTGGAACATTGACGGCACGCATAACAAAGGAGGCAAGATAACTCACTGCGTGGATCTAGAAGTACAGACCAAAGGAGTCATCAAAGAAATGCGATTCCTGGTAACGGACGTAGGAGGAGAGGACATCATCTTAGGGTACCCGTGGCTAGCGACCCTTCCAACCCAACATCAATGGGCAACAGCCACACTTAATGAAGCTGAGTATCCAGTCGTCCTCCGCACCCGTCAACCCCACAAAGCCACGAATAGATCCGGTTATAGCGCGACTCGTACTTGAGAAGCTACTACTCCCTAACAAGCAGAAGATAGAAGAACAACTGCGACGGGAATGCGATCTCGAAGACACTCGTCTACGCGCAACCATGTCAACCGAAATGGCAATAGAAGCCAAGCAATACACGGAAAAGAAAGCAGTCCCGGAAGAGTATCAACGGCACGTCAAGATCTTCAGTGAAGAAGAGTCCACATCGCTTCCCGCTGTCGAAACCCTGGGACCACGCAATCGATTTCAAACCAAACGCACCAGACACGATCGACTGCAAGGTCTACCCAATGAGTCAGACCGAGGACAAGGCACTAAAGGAATGGATAGACGAACAACTGGCAAAGGGGTACATCAGACCCTCCAAATCCCCGTACGCATCATCATTCTTTTTTATCAAAAGAAGGACGGAAAACTACGCCCCGTACAGGACTACCGGAATATCAACAACTGGACAATACGCAACCAATACCCACTCCCACTTATCCCGGAACTCATCGCAGACTTAAGCGGAGCGTTCATATTTACCAAATGGACATTCACTGGGGATACAATAACGTGAGGATCAAGGACGGAGACCAGGAAAAGGCAGCATTCAAACGAAATACG
>JAKELG010000223.1:0-63178 GCA_021527035.1 Lactarius vividus | reverse complement strand
GCACACGTGTGCGAGTCTATGCCTTCCCACGGGACCCATGGCGGCCAGAGGTCTTAGAGCGCAATCGATGGCAGTCGAATATCTCGAGGAGAACTTCGCTAGGAAGAGATTCAATTAGGGCCAATCCGCCACCCCCTCCTATTACACACGAAATTGTGATGTTCTTGTTCTGCACACTGTATCAAGTATCAAGCACGTACCCTGCGCCCCTTCCTCACGTGTCTCTTCATGGTGAGACGTTTGAGCGTGTTCAGTCTCTCCTGCGACTAAATCCCATTCTTCAGGGGTTCAAGGATGTCGTACATTGGCGCCCGCTCTGTTTGTGGAATAAGCGGCGGAATATCGCATTAAATTTGGTGATAATGACGCGTGGGGAGAGCAGTCGACGGAAAACTCTTTGAGCACGACCATTTGGAGAGGATCTATGTTGAGGACTCGTCAAGCACGGCTACGAAACAGGGCGGGTGAACGGTATAATCATACCGGTGAGGGTTCATTGATAGGAATGCAGCCCATTGGGGGTAGGTAGGTTGACCTTATATCCGGCATTGGGGCGACACGATAGGTGTGTGCGGTGAACGAGAAGCGTTCTTGTCACGGATATTTTGGTACGGCATTGCTGTGCACATTCCATCCCAATATTTAGTTCTCCTATTAGAAGACAGTATAGTTGATCCTGAGGTCTCGACCCTGTGTCCAGAAGCCATCATAGAATGTACGCGTCTCTTCGAGGGATGCCGTGCTGTGCCGAACCATCTTTTTCTTTCAAAATGGGAGGTGAGATTAGGCTGTTCAGGATAAAGAAACGTTGCTGAGGGGAACTAGGTGCGAACGCTGCTAGGGGTTGGGACCAATGTAGACGGGCCAAGGCGGTGGACAACGCGGACAAGGGACAAGGGCCACCTGGCCAGGAACACGCGCTTGTAGTCATGCAATGCCCTCATCGCACCCACGCCCTTGCCCACACCAGAATTACTCTACTGTAGTGGCGTAACTACATCGCTCACCAAATCGGGTTGTGTTACGGCGCGTCCGGGGGAGCGACTGCCTTGTTCATAGCCTATTGCCTCCTAGAACATGTTGTCCACTTGGAATATGAATTCCATCGATGTGTTCATTCACCCGAAGTGTCAGTGTCGATGCAGCTTTGCGTATCATATAGCACTATCGATGTACGATAGACTTTCGATGACGGTGTTGGCGATACGTAATCTGATACGCCGCTCAAACATGCCACTTGTATGAAAGAAAGTGCCAAAGCGGAACTGGGCTTCCGGGGCGACTATTTCTGGAGATGGCTAACCTGGCCCCGGGCAGCGTGTCGCGCTGCTCATACAAGGCTTCATAGGTGGAGCCTATGAGTATCCTCACCTTTGTAGCATGCCACGCCACGGTGCGTGATACACGCGCCCGATCTTACCGCCCGACTCTGCGCACGCGAGCTGACTCTCAAACCAATCGCAGCCCTTCGCTTCTTCGCCTCACCATTCGTCCAGTGCTGTAGCGTTTGTGTGAATGATGATCATCCGATAAGTTCGGGATCGTTCAACCACCGCACCGCCCGTCAGCCCAGAAGCCCGCTGAAATCAGTGAAATGTCACAGTTGGCAGTAGAAGCCTTCCCCCTCCCCCGTGCGCTCCTCAAGGCTCCAAGCTCCAAGCTTCAAGATCCGAAGCCGAAGAATCCCTTCACTTGGATGAGCCGTGCCGCCGATGACAGCAGGTCCTGGCCGATGCGGGGGAGTACATCCCATCGACCTTCTTGAGCCTAGTGTGCTGTGCGGAATAAATGCTATCGAGAGAATCTTGTGCGGCACGGCAAGAACAAATTCCAGAGATAAGCCTCAGGACATAGCAAATATGGAACGAGCGAGCAAAGAGTGTCCCTGACTGGCTTGTATAGTACAGGTGAGGATTTTAAAACAGCACGGAGCGCGAGAGGGCCTCAATTACCGTGAAGATCGCCTGGCTGGCCAATACGCGCCATGAGGGGATTGCTACTTGCATGGGCAGGTCGTATAACTGGGTCTGTCTCGCCTCGCTTTGGTGGTGAGTTCCCCTGGTAATTCGTGCAAGAGGTCAAATTGACGAGTACCGTTATTCGAGACGCCATCCCTTCACTGAGGACTAGATGCGATATAGTATCCCCAAACTCCTGTATGAGAACCGCTTGAACCCCATAGCAGTATCGCAGCGCATGGCACGCGGGTGCAGGACGACGAAGTTCTCCTCCAAGCCTCAATAGCCACCAAGTTCAACGCAGGTGCCTGGTTGAAAAACCCGGTCCTTTGAGTCAAAAGACCTAGTAAGTCCGAGGGCTCACATGTAGAGATCCCACGGTGAGACCGCGCCGGATGAGAACTATTTAACACCAAAAGACCATAAGACTCAGAAGATCTCTGAACCGCAGTGGTCACAGGCTCTTGATAAATTGGCTGTCCTGATTGTGCTTTGAAGCCAAGTCGTGAAGAGGGACCTTCGAATCCTGCACGACTCGGGCACAAAGAACACGCGTCCCTCTCCTGGATAGTGAGCGTCGCTGGGCGTCGGTTCTCACACGATTGACATAGACAGACAGTTGACAGTCACTAGACACCACGTGCATCATGGTCATTTCGGCTATTATGAGCTGTAAAGGGGTCAACGAGGAGGCCACGCGCGTGCGCAAAGGTTGTACGGTAAGTGCCAAGCGACCATCTCCGGGAGAAGCCGCTAGTTAGCCGCACGCCCCGTTCCGCAACTCCTCAATTTAGCGGACTCAAATGGTTTCCTCCCCCTGTAACTTACTGTAGTACAGGGAACCTATTATCGATCTAGTATCACATTGAGGATTCCTGTAAAACTGCTCCATCAAAAAAATCCGGTATCCAAGAAGACGCAGAAGGGAAACTCTGGAGCCATCAAAAAATCGGCATCAGGTGACCAATGAGGGTGGAATGAGGGGCATACAGTAAGCGCCGTTCGCCGTGCGCCTACGCCTCGAAATTTTTGGTAATCGATCGCTGAACGCGTGTTCAACTGACAGTGGCTGTAACCTCGATCTGTTGTCCATAGTACAAGCAACACAGGCCGACATCGATCCCGACTCTTACCCCGACTGGCTTGTGGACGAAACGAAGTTTTTTTTTCGATTGTGATTCTCCCCTCCGATTCTCTTCTTGTGTGGAGGTGTCGGTGTTCCGGTGTGGGTGGGTCACATAACAAAACGCGATTGGGGACGAAGGCCAAATACGGTACGTATTCAACGGCTTGGTCCGACGCTAATCGGAGGACATCGACACTACAGAATATATACAACAAGACGACACCGACCAGAAGACAGAAAATAAGCGATGAAACGATACCATCGTCCGTGCCGTTACACCCCAAGCGTACGCGGTAGGATAGGCAAAAGGAAGAGGAAAAAAGTATACATAGGGCATTACTACCACAGTCCGTCGGCCCATGAATTGCCTTCCACCCAGGTCTCCTCCGCTTTCGATACCTTTTTCGATGTATTCGTGAGCTTCTTGGTCACTACGTCGGAGAAAAGGGGTCTGATTTCCTCTCCGGTCCTCAGACAGTGCTTCAGCCTCGCTTCAAAAGCCTCGAGCAGCCGTTCGACTTTCTGCTTTTTCTGCCTGGCCTCGTCTTGCGACGTGCTAAGGCATGCCCCTTGATACTTTTTGTCTTTGTGGCGAGCTTCCGAGTCTGGACGTCCGAAGTAGTCGCCGCAATTGGAACAGAACTTGAGCCTGAGTGCGGAAGGGTGCTTCTCGCACGAATTGCAATGACGCCGAAAGGTTGGCCAGCCTCCGAATTGCCTCTCAGGGCAGACCCTGCACTTGATCACCCTGACCGCCCCGCGCTCCTCGTCTGCCTGAGTCGTCTGGAGCATGGATCGCTCTCTCTCTGTCAACCTCTCTGGGATTTGGTGGAGATTCTCCCCGTCTCTGGCATTCTCCACACTTTGAAGTGGTACCGAGTTTCCCACATCGTACGGCGCTTCCATCTGCTCTCTCTCCTCGATCCAAGACGGTTGTTCCTGCTCAAGGGCTCGCACCGACCTCTGCGAGACACTAAGTCCCAGCAAAGATCGATGGTATAGTCCCTGCGCTGTCGTGGACGCGAGCCTCTCCGCTCCGCGTCCCGCTGCCTTGGATATATCATTGGTATCTGTTGGGTCCTTGTGGCAGGGGAACGATGAGTCCGATTCGTGGACTCCGCCACCCCCCTGGACCCTGGTTGCGTGTTTGCCCTTCTTCGGGCCGCCTAATTCATCTTCGCCACTGTTCTTGTCGTCAGCTGAAGGGCAAGTATAGCTGTGAGTTTCGTACCTTTGGCGACTCCGCTTTCCGAGGGAGATCGACGGCACCGTCTCACGCGTGACTGTCGTGGAAAACGCCCTGGTGGGCGTTGTGAGGAAGTCGATGAGTTGCGTGTAATCTAGTGGCGCCGGATTTCTGGGAAAATCAGAAGGACGGTCACGTATCGGCGGAGTCAAGGGTACGCACGCTATGTTGATAGGATCGAGAAGTGGGATGAGATCTGATCGTACTTGCCCTGCGAAGTTGTCACTCCCCACGAACCAAGCAGGGGGCACGCCGATGATTTGATTGAGACCTATTTCCCCGGCGGCATCAAGTTGCGGAAACGGGAGGCCTGGTGGTTGGGACTACAATGGACCTCGGTCAGCAGAGCCCGCTGAGTTGGTTATTCGTACTCACGAGGTATGAGGATGTGGCCTCAAACGCGGGTCGTGGAAGAAATTCACCTCCGGTATCATCGCTCTGAGGCGACGAAAGCGGGCCGACATCTGTGAGGGCTTTGGACTTGGTGAGTACAAACTAATGGCGGCTGCAGGTGGTGACTTACTGGGGGTACCAGAGAGGGAGGTGGGAAGGCCCTGCGGTGTAACAAGATGAGTATAATAACGGCAACTAGCTGTCGCATGCTCACAGGTTGCGTGAAGAATAACCCTTGTGTGAATGCGTCCGGGTTGTCAATATGGAAGGGTGGCACGGTGGCTAGCGCGAGTGTCGAGGAAGCCATCGCGATGGCATCCGGGAGGGGGACGCTAGAACTCAGTATGTCCGCGGCTACTGCCCCTCCGGACGTCCAGTTTGTACCCTATGACGGACGTAAGTTCTCCTCATATCCAAATGGCAAATATGCTTACAGGATCGTCTCGAGACCTGAGCGTCTCAGCAGGGATCGTGCCGCTTTGGGCCCAGGCAAGAGTGGTGGAATCCAGAAGGTCGTCGAAGGTAATTTTCTCTGTGCTGGGTTCCGGCTGGGCACACCCAGCCTGAGCCCACGCCATGATCTCCTCACTGGACGCCGCCTCTGGGCAGAGCGGAAACGCGTAAGGATCAGTGGTAGTGGTGTGGGGATCATTCATCGTGGTTTGGTGGTTTGTGCGTGTCAATGCGAAAGTGGTGGGATGTGTGAACGGCAGATATTTCGAGAGAAAACGTGGAGAGGAGACCTTTAAGAAGGCCCGGGGATTCCACAAAGGCCTCGCACTGGTTTCGCTTATATACTTAGCGAGGGCGACCACAGCTCTGACTGCCCATGGCTTTCACGCATGCCCATGCCGGCGTCAGCTCGGGCTTCACCCTTTTCGCTTTGAACAATGCTGTTCCTTTGGCCCAACGATGGTTAAATCGCCTCGTGGCCTTCAGGCATCCAAGATCTTGATCTTTGATGCCGTGGCGTGGAGGTAAAACTATTTTTGATGTGTTTCCTCACAGAATCTAACCGGAAGCGAAAAAATTTCGGTGTCTTTCACATTTAAATGAGGGTCGTTGTACTTCTTTAGAGGGGTAGAACGTATTAGCCACGGGCATCTCGCATTCGGGCAGCATTCAGGTAGACAAGGTCTGTGGCGTTTCGGGGCGGAACAAAGGGCCAGGCTACGCGTCTTGTGTCCAAGCGGGATGTGGCAGGGATGCGTCCGACCTTCAGCACAATGCACAGCTGCGCTTACTGTTCACCCCTAGCCGTGGTTGACCGAGCCGAGAATGCGGTTGTGTTCGATACTTGGTAAAAGTGATGCGGCAGGTGCCAACACCGACACGGCGTAGTTGATGTCCTCTCATTGTGCTTTCGCAGTGTCTGATCGGGGTATCACGCAATCAGGCAGGAGGCAAGGTTCATGATTTAGCTGACTTCATCGCGATCGTGCTTCTAGACAATGACCCGGACGTTGGGGGTCACATGGCGGTCTCGGGACGCGTACGTGATTAAGTTACAGCCGCCAACGCGTCGACTTTCAAGTTTCCCAACTTTTCCAATTTGTCAATCGCTCAGAAGACTCCCAGCTAATCCAGTTTGGATGGGTGAATATTTACTCCTTCGGTGTCAGTATCACTCTCACAGTTACTCATGCACACCCTCGCGGTTCCGATGTGAAAATTGGATAGCATATGAAGGGATAAAATTGCGAGGTTTACACATAGTTCAGATGTTCTGCCAGTTCTCCGCTAATCTCTCCGACGCGCGCCATCTTTCCATCCGTTTGGAAGGTCGAGCTTCAGGCATTCGATTTGATTGGGCACAACTCCTCCGTCTATTCGCCGCTCTACAGGGGCTGTGTGTTTATGGATATCGGGTAGAGCGCCGTATTGCTCTTGCACTCAAAGATGTTGTCAAAGAGATGGCCGCCAAATTGTTGCCGTCCCTTGACTTGCTTTGCTTAAACGAGCACCCGGAGTCGTCTGTTTCCGAGCTCGATGCTGTTTTCCGGCACTCTGGCTGTTCTGTAATCTTTGTCAAGGAGTTCGAAGAACGACTGGGGTCGTACTCGAGTAATTAGAAGTCCCGTACCAAGTTGAGTTGATACTAAGCCGGTGATGCGGCCTAACTCTGTGCACATGAACAGACCTCTCAAACCAATTGCAGCCCTTCGCATCTTTACCTCACCGTTCTTCCAGTAGAGTTCGTGTGTAAATACTGATCACCCGATAAGTTCGGGATCGTTCAACTACGCCACCTGCCGACCTAGAAGCTCGCTGAAATTAGTGGAATGTCACGGTTGGCAGTACAGTAATAGAAGCCTTTCCCCTCCCCCGTGCTCCCCAAGGCTCCAAGCTCCAAGCTTCAAGATCAGAAGCCGAAGAGTCCCTTCACTTGGGTGAGCTGTATCGCCGATGAGAGCAGGTCCTGACCGATGCGGGGGAGTGCATCCCTTCGACCTCCTTGAGCCCAGTGTGCAACTGCTCGAATATTCGTTGTGCGGAATAAATGCTATCGAGACGATCTTGTGCGAGGCAGCAAGAGCAAATTCCAGAAATAAGCCTCAAATAAATAGCAAGTACGGAACGAGCGAGCGAAAGAGCGTCCCTGACTGGCTTGTATAGTACAGATGAGGATTTTAAAACAGCACGGAGCGCGAGTGGGCCTCTTGGCTGCTATGAACCATGAGGTGATTGCTACTTGCGTGGGCAGATCGTATAACTGGGTCCCTGTCTCGCATCGCTTTGGTGGCGAGCTCCCCTCGTAAATTCGTTTTTATGGTGCAAGTGGTCAATTCGACAAGTACCGTTATTCGAGACGCCATTCCTTCGCTGGAGACGAGATGCGATATAGTATCCCCAAACTCCTGTATGAGAATCGCTTGAACCCTCTGGCAGTATCACAACGTATAGCACGCGCGTGCAGGGCGACGAAGTTCCCCTCTAGGCCTCAATCTCAACGCAGATGGAACCCATGCTCGACGAAGCCGGTCCTTTGTGCAACAAACGACCTAGTAAGTCTCAGCGCTCACATGTAGAGAACCCACGAAGAGACTCAGGACGCCGATCGAGAAAAAAGGAAGGGATAGACGGAGAGAAGTTGATGAGGAAATCGCGTAAACGGAAGACGTCGCCAGATGAGAACTATTAACACCCGAAGACCATAAGACCCACGAGTGAGACCTTCGCATCCAAAACCCTGCACGAGTTTGGCACAAAGAACACGCGTCCCTTTCCTGTGTAGTGAGTGTCGCTGGGTTTTGGCTCATAATAACTACTGTTAGGGGACTGAGGAGGCCACAGGCCTCCACGCGCAAAGGTTGTACAGTGAACGCCGAGCGACCGTTGCGGGCCGCCGGCTACGGCCCGCAAGACGGGCCCGTTCCGCAAACTCGTCGACTAAATTATCGATCTAATGTCACATTGAGGATTTCTGTAAACCGTTCCATTGAAAATATGGTGTCCAGAGGATGCAGATGGGAAACTCTGGAGCCATCAACGTCGCGGAAAGACCTTGGAAAGACGCTGGAAATATCCGAGTCGTAAACGAAGGTGGAAGCGTGGCGTGCACCTCGGAATATTTTTTTTGTAATCGATCGCACTCGCGCGCGTTCGCTGACAGTTGCTGTGACCTCGATCTGCTGTCCACAGTACAAGCAACTCAGGCCGAAGACTATGACCGAACCCACATAACGACGACGGCTTCCTCCGCCTCTGTACCCATATTTCCCATCGATCTCGACTCTCACCTCGACTGGCTTGTGGACGAAAGGAAGTTTTTTCGCTTGTGATTCCACCCTCCGATTCTCCTCGTGTGTTCCGATGTGGGTGTTCCGGTGTGGGTGCATAAAAAAATGCGATTGGGGACAAAGGCCAAATTCGGTATGTATTTAACAGACAAGTCCGACACTGATCGGAGAACATCGACACTACAGAATATATACAACAAGACGACACCAGACAGAAGTCAGAAAATAAGCGATGAAACGATACCATCGTCCGTGCCGTTGCACCCTAAGCGTACGCGGTAGGATAGGCGAACGGAAGAAGAAGAAAGTATACATAGGGCATTGCTATCACAGTCCGTCGGCCCATGAATTGCCTTCCACCCAGGTATCCTCCGCTTTCGATACCTTTTTCGATGTATTCGTGAGCTTCTTAGTCACTACCTCAGAGAAAAGGGGCCTGATTTCCTTTCCGGTCCTCAGACAGTGCTTCAGCCTCGCTTCAAAAGCCTCGAGCAGCCGTTCAACTTTCTGCCTTTTCTGCCTGGCCTCGTCTTGCGACGTGCTAAGGCATGCCCCTTGATACTTTTTGTCTTTGTGGCGAGCTTCCGAGTCTGGACGTCCGAAGTAGTCGCCGCATTTGGAGCAGAACTTGAGCCTGAGTGCGGAAGGGTGTTTCTCGCACGAATTGCAATGACGCCGAAAGGTTGGCCAGCCTCCGAATTGCCTCTCAGGGCAGACCCTGCACTTGATCACCCTGACCGCCCCGCGCTCCTCGTCTGCCTGAGTCGTCTGGAGCATGGATCGCTCCCTCTCCGTCAACTTCTCTGGGATTTGTGGAGATTATCCCCGTCTCTGGCATTCTCCACACTTTGAAGCGGCACCGAACTTTCCACGTTGTACCGCGCTTCCATCTTCTCTCTCTCCTCGATCCAAGACGGCTGTTCCTGCTCAAGGGCTCGCACCGACCCCTGCGAGACACTAAGTCCCAGCAGAGATCGATGGTATAGTCCCCGCGCTGTCGTGGATGCGAGCCTCTCCGCTCCGCATCTCGCTGCCTTGGATATATTATTGAAGTTTGTTGGGTCCTTGTGGCAGGGGAACGATGAGTCCGATTCGTGGACTCCGTTCCCCCCGGGACCCTGGTTGGGTGTTTGCCCTTCTTCTTCGGGCCGCCTAATTCACGTTCGCCACTGTTCTTGTCGTCAGCTGAAGAGAGATGTATACCTGTGAGTTTCATGCCTCTGGCGGCTCCGCTTTCCGAGGGAGGTCGATGGCACCGTCTCACGCGTGACTGTCGAAAATCGTATCAGAAGGACGGTCACGTATCAGCGGAGTCAAGGGTACGTACGCCATGACGGTATCGAGAGTTGGGCCGGAATCTGTTTGTACTGGACCAGGGAAGTTGCTACCCCCCATGGACCAAGTCGGGGGCACGCTGATGATTTGATTGGGGCCCATAGTCCCAGCGGTGTTGAGTTGGGGAAGCGGGAGGCCTTGTGGACGGGCCTATCACAGACCATGGTTAGCTGAGCATGCTAGGCTGGTTATTCACCCACGAGGTATGACGACGTAGCCCCAAACGTAGGGTATGGAAGAAATCCACCCCCAGTACCATCGCTCTGGGGCGATGGGAACGAACTGGAATCTGTAAGGGCTTTGGACCAGGTGAGCACAAACTAATGGCATGCTGGAGGTGGTGGCTTACGATGAGTCCCGGAGGAGTTCGAAAAGTTCTGCGGCGCAACAGGATGAATAATAGGATAAGACGATAACTAGCTATCGCATGCTCACCGGTTGCGTGAAAAAAAGCCGTTGGATGAACGCATCCGTGTTGTCAGTAGGGAAGGGTGGCATGATGGCTGGCGCGAGTGTCGGGACACCATCGCTGAGTATATCTGTGGCTACCGTGCCTCCGGACGTCCAGTTCGTACCCTATGACAAACGTAAGCTCTATCATATCCAAAAGGCGAGTATGCTCACGGAATCGTTTTGAAAGCTGAACGGCTCAGTAGGCGTCATGCAACTGAGTGCCGAGACGAGGGCGGTGGTGTCCAGAAGATCGTCAAGGTAAACGTTTTCCATGCCAGGTCCTGGCTGGGCGCACCCAGTAGCCTGAGCCCACGCCATGATCTCCTCACTAGCCGCCGCCTCCGGCCAGAGCGGAAACGCGTAAGGTTCGGTGGTATTGGTGTGGGGATAATTCATCGTGGTTTGGTGGTTTGTGTGTACCAGTGCGAAAGTGGTGGGATGTGTGAACAGCAGATATTTCGAGAGAAAACGCGGAGAGGGGGCCTTTGAGAAGGCCCAGAGATTCCACAAAGACCTCGCACTGGCCTCGCTTATATGCTCAGCAAGGGCGACCACAGCTCTGACCGCTCATGGCTTTCATGCATGCCCATGCCGGCGTCAGCTCGGGCTCCTCCCTTTCGCTTTGACAATGGTTAAATCGCCTCGTGGCCTTCAGGCATCCAAGATCTTTGATTCCGTGGCGTGGAGGCGAACGTATTTCCCCACAGAATTTAACCGGAAGAGAAAACTTTCGGTGTCTTTCACATTTAAATAAGGGTCGTTGTACTTCTTTCGAGGGGTGGAACGTATTAGCCACGTGCATCCCGCATTCGGGGAGCATTCAGGTAGACAAGGTCCGTGGCGTTCCGGGGCGCCAGGCGACGTGTCTTGTGTTCAAGCGGGATGTGGCAGGGATGCGTCCGACCTTCAGCACAATGCATAGCCGCGCTTACTGTTCACCCCTGGCCGTGGTTGACCGAGCCTAGAACGCGGTTTGGTTCGATACTTGTTCGATTCACGGTAAAAGTGATGCAACAGGTGCCAACACAGACACGGCGTAGTTTATGTCCTCTCTCCGTGCTTTTGCAGCGTCTGATTGGGGTGTCACGCAATCAGGCAGGAGGCAAGGTTCATGATTTAGCCAACTTCATCGCGATTGTGCTTCTAGACAATGACCCCGGACGTTGGGGGTCACATAGCGATCTCCGGACGCGTACGTGATTAAGTTACATCTGCCAACGCGTCGACTTTCAAGTTTCCCAACTTTTCGAATTTGTCAATCACTCAAAAGATCCCCAGCTAACCCAGGTCGGACGGGTGAATATTTACTCCTTCGGTGTCAGTATCACTCTCACAACTACTCATGCATAGCCTCGCGGTTCCAATGTGACAATTTGGATAGTATTTGAAGGGACAAAATTGCGAGGTTCACACATAGTTCAGATGTTCTGCCAGTTTTCCACTAATCTCTCCGACGTGCGCCATCTTTCCATCCGTTTGGAAGGTCGAGCTTCAGGCATTCGATTTGATTGGGTACAACTCCTCCGTCTATTCGCCGCTCTGCAGGGGCCGTGTGTTTATGGATATCGGGTAGTGTTCGGTGTTGCTCCTGCACTCAAAGATGTTGCCAAAGAGATGGCCGCCAAATTGTTGCCGTCCCTTGACTTGCTTTGCTTAAACGAGCACCCGGAGTCGTCCGTTTCCGAGCTCGATGCTGTTTTCCGGCACTCTGGCTGTTCTGTAACCTTCGTCAAGACTCTACAGGAGTTCGAAGAACGACTCCGGTCGTACTCGAGTAATTAGAGAAACCTGAAGTCCCGTACCGAGTTGAGTTGATACACACAGGTAAAAAGACATGGAGAAAACATAAATATCTTCGTTCTCCATTACATATGTAACAATGCGAGCGTTGTAGAATGTAATAATGGACTAGCTGTGTCTCGTGGGTACGCCAAGTGAGGAGCGTGGACCACTCCCAACGGTATTACGGAGAAACGGACTCTATGGCCATGTGCATCGGCGCATATGAGAACTTCGATTTAGTGTACGACAGCGAAAAGTGAGAAGAGAGGAGCTGACAAGGCGGACACGCCATTGACTTGCACTGGCCCATCCATTGACGTTCGTCATATTGTTGCCCATAGGGTTGCCACCAATGGGGGGATAGAGAGAGCGAGAGTGTCGGACACGGTGGATGGGGGACATCCGATCGGCGGTTCCTTTTGTCCCATTACAATCTCTGCACCAAAGGGTATGTCAGGTGCACGCAGGCATCCGACTACGGTGACACGACTGGCCGACAGTCTATTTGCGTCCAGCTACTGTTGAACTGACAAAGTACAGCCTAGATCCGTCATCCATCCTTGAGGGCTGCACCTCTACAGCCTTGATGACCAGCCTGAGAAGCGGGTCGACCCAACACTGACTTGACTCAAGCTAGCAGCGAGGTGGGGCGATCCAAGCGACATAGACCCGAGAGATGGTTCACTGGACGATGTACCACCGCCATGGTCAAACCCCTGGGGCTCTGATACTCTTGGTTTTGCCGCAACTTGTTGACGCTGAGCTAGCGACCAGTGATAACAAAGCGAAATTCGTGGTGAATGGTATTGGCACCGACAACGGCGGAGAGGTTGGGCGGCAAACACGTGACGCAAGATTGGCATCTGCTTTTTCGTTACATAATCCACTCATGTTGCACGAGCGGCAGTGTGAGGGATACGTTCCAAACCTGCAAAAAGATAACTTCTCGCCAAATTGACTTCTGCCCTGTCTTAGGTGCGAGCAACCTGTGCCTTCTGAAATGCCTCAGATAAGCCGCTCAGCTCACCCCATCGGTCGTTCCTCCGAATCCTGGCACCGTCTAGTATTAGGAAACCCAAGTCTAACAAACGGGAGTCGTGCGCCCCGAAACTCAATGACCCGATCTCTCGAGGTCCAACAAAGAACCGTTGTTTGTGTTAGAAGATCCATGATGCTGGTGCGTTGAAATTATGATGGATTCACGACGCATCTCATTATGAAAAGCGGTGAAAGGTGCGTTGCATTTCGGTACTTATGTGACACAGTCATGCTAATATGTAGGTATCGTACCTGACATGTGAGTCTTGCTGGCCATGCGATTACCCTGTAATCAATTTCTTTGGCGCAGCTGTGCGGCTTAGCAATGGCACAGGGATACAGTGAACCAGATCAACAAGCGTGTTTTCCACTCCTCTCCTTTGTGGGCCTGCTTTTGTTTCTATCGTTTGGAATTTTGTAGGTCAAATTTTGCCTTCAAACCTGCTGACTCTTCCCCTATAGCATCACGAGTGACGATACCGGCCGGCGCTGGATCTTCTGGGTCCTGATGACCCCCCGTCACTGTAAAGCCCATGCACAGCACCTTTATCTCCGCTTCTTTCGGGCGTTCATTCACTCCCTACGCTGATCTCAAATTCGCGCGCTGCGCTATCTAAACATGAGAATGCATTCTCATGGGTGCGGGATCGCGCAACGGGGGCCGTCCGGTGCAAATTGTCACGCAGGGCCACCACATAGCCGGAAGCTCGTTTCTTTCCTCTTTCTCTACCCAAGTCGGAGTGACATTGATGATACATTGTATCTTGAAGCGCGCAAATTTGTGAACTGAATGATAGTATAGCTTTTTTTTTTATGAGACTAGGGCGCATTCAAACCATATTCAGTCGTTCTATTACAGTGACATCCAAAATGTAAAATAAAAGTACTGGCCCAGATCTCGTCACGCTTAGTCATAGCGTGACGAATACCACCACGCTAGCGAAGAAGTCGCACCCTCTTTCGCCCCTGGACGGGCTCTAAACTTCGCTACGCGTACTACAGTACTACTACAAGGGGAGTTCCCTGATAACTCCAAGCAAAGCTCACCAATGAGCTCTTACGGGTGTGTGCGGAGCGTCCATATTCTATTTCCCATATTGCCGAAATAGTTAACTGCGTAATCACCGCTTTGCTTCAATCAGCTCTGATCTCTCTTCTCTGTCAAATGATTCACCCTCTGACACCACTTCGCACGGCAGTCACGAAGGCCTGGACGTTGAAAATATTACCCAGGTTCTCTACAAGAAACGAGAGGAATTACGGACTCAAGGTGCGTCTTCGAGAACTCGCGTGGTGACCATGACGGGCACTAACCTGTGTCGCACAGGCAAGAGTCACGGACACGCAATCACAATCAACAATCTCCCGGATAATGTCTTGCTAGATATATTTGACTCGTATCGAAAGGATCAAGATACAGATTCGTTACATTTGACCGTATGGGGATGGCACGAGTTAGTGCATGTTTGCCGGAGATGGCGACAGATCATATTTGGATCGCCACGGCGTCTCGACCTCCATATTCTCTGCACAAATGGAACTCCTGTGAGGGAGCATCTGGATATTTGGCCACCTTTTCCTATCGCCATTCAGTACTTTCAACGTAATCACAACACTCTTACTCCTTACGACGAAGATAGTCTCCTTGCGGCACTTGAGCACCATGGTCGTATACGCCATGTCGACATTAGGCTAACCAACCCGCAGTTAACAGAGGTTATCACAGCAATGCAAGTGCCATTCCCGGTACTGACACACCTCACCCTTTTATGCGGAGATGAGAGACTGGCTCCCCTTCGTATTGGGTTCTTGGGTGGATCTGCGCCGTGTCTACAGTCTATGCACTTGAAAGGCATTCCTTTTCCGGTATTACCCTCACTTTTTTCGTCGACCAGTAACCTTGTCGAACTCTCCCTCGACGGTATTACCCGGGACTCTTACATTTCGCCGGGGGTGATGGCCGCGTGTCTGACCGCGTTACCCAGGCTCAAATACCTTTTCATTGGATCCCAAACGGATACATCCCTCTCTGATCAAACACACCTACCTCCCATAATGCGGACCGTGGTTCCTTCCCTCACCTCCTTTGAGTTCCACGGTGCTAGTGGGTATTTAGAGGACTTAGTGGCCCGAATAGACAGCCCTCGACTCAACCAGATCTACATTAAGTGCTTGGATCCATTTTTTGACTTTCAAGTTAGGCAACTCTTCGAGTTCCTCGATCGCTCAGAGGACCCCGACATGACTCTAATTAGGCATGCGTATGTGAACTTTTCACATCGCTGGGTCACCTTCGGAATGTATCCGCGTCCTGGGAGCCGTCCAGAGTGGGATCGAGTTAGCGCTTTGATCTACTGCCGTGGGATTGAAAGTCAATTTTCGCGCATAACTCAGGTGTTCAGCCAACCTTCCATCATGTTCTCTCGTGTGGTACATCTCAAGCTCTCGAGACCTCGGGCCAAAGGATACATTCGCGCAAATGAATGGCAGCACCTCCTCCGGCAATTCTCCGCTGTCAGAACGCTGCGTGTATGTCGGGGGTTCGCGGAGCACGTTGCTCTTGCCTTGGAAGACGTCACCGCGGAGATGGTTGAAGTTTTTCCGGTCCTCGACCTAGTTTACTTAGGTGGCCAGCCGGTGTCATCTGTTGAGAAGTTCCTCGCAGCGCGCCGGCTCTCTGGTCGCCCTGTAACCATTGTCGACACGGAAGCGGAGTTTGATGAAAGAGTAAAGTCCTACGACAGTGATTAAGAGAACGTTCTATACCAGTTACGTAATTTATAACCTTCCTTCGCTATCCAACGGTTCTAAACGTCCTTTATAGCACCTATGAGTCTATTTTTACTTTAGACCACTGTACATGATGCGTGCGTTCGTACGAATCTAACGATGGACTTGTTGTGTCTGATCTTGGACGTAGAATTTTGCCTGAGGGCTTGGTTGACCGTCAATGATTGCACCGCGCAACCGATTTTGCACTTAAATAGTCGGGGGGGTTAGCAGACATGATCAAGAGTGGCGACATGATATACACGATGCAAAGGCGGAGAAGAAATACTGAGAATCACGCTCGTGGTGTTATTCACGTGCACTCCCAAGGGGTGAACGTCTTTTGTACCCCTGATGCCAATATCAGCCTCACAGTTTCTTGTGGGCACCATGTCAACACGACGATTTTCATATTATTTGAAGAGTCACAATGGCGAGGTTCACACATGGTTCAGGTGTTTGGCTAGTTCTCTGCTAATCTCTCCGACATGCACCATCTCTCCATCGCATTGCATAATCATGGTTCCGAATTAGGCTACAGTGAATGGGCGCAACTCCTCCGTCCATTCACTACTGTGCGAACGCCACGTGTTCTTCGGTATCGGGAAGGGCACTACGTTACTCTCACACTCAAGGCATGATTCAAAGACATCCCCAGGTTGTTGCCGGCCCTTCAATCACTTTGCTTAAACGACCATCCGTTGCCATTCGTTTCTGAGCTCAATGCCGCTTTCCGGCTCTCTGGCCGTTCTGTAACCCTCGTCAGCACACTAGAGTCGAAATCCTCAAGTCGTACCTGAGAAAATAAGAGAAAGTCGCATGCCAAGTTGCATAGTCTAGTATATAGTACACAGACAAAGAAGAGAAGTTGTTCTACACTATGCATTTGTGCAAATGCGATACATAACAGACTTATCGCGTATCGTGGATGTCCTGAGCGAAGAGCCCGAGTGAGATCTACTGCCAATATTAGTAGCCAGGTGTAGACCCCAATCTGGAGTGCGATAGTGAAAAAGAGAGAAGAGAGGAGGCTTGCGACGGATTGTCACGGTTAGTCATAGCGTGACGAAGACTCAATTTGTTTTCTGACTTCCTTTTGCAGCTTCTACTTCGTCACGCGTACTCCAACCAACTTAAACCACAAAGCTCACAATGAGCGCTATGAGCTATCACAGGTGTGTGCAGGGCCCTTATATGCAGTTTGGACAGATTACTGATTGAGTGATCACTCCCCCTCTCCAATCAGAGACCGTTCGCTATCCCCACCAAGTTTTACTGAACCAGTTCCGTCAATGGGTAATCCAAGGTGTCTCCCCTGTCTCTATTTCACATATTTCCAGAATAGTTGACTGTGTGATCATCGCTTTGCTCCGATCAGCTCCGATTCCCCCTCTTCGCCAAACGATTCGTCCTCTGGTATCACTTCGCATTGCCCTTACAAAGGCCTAGAGGTCCAAAATGTTACCCGGCTTCTCTGCGAGAAACGAGGTGAAGTACAGGTTCAAGGTATGTTTTCAAGAACTCACGTAGCGACCGCGGCGGGCACTGACATGTGTCGCGCAGGCAAGAATTACGGACGCGCAATCACAATAAACGTGCTCTCAGACAATGTCTTGCTGGATATATTTGACTCGTATCGAAAGGATCATGATCCTAGTCGGTCTCACTACCCTGTATGGAGATGGAACGAGCTGGTACATGTTTGCCGAAGATGGCGACAGATCTTATTTGGATCGCCACGTCGTCTCGACCTCCATATTCTCTGTACAAATGGAACTCGTGTAAGGGAGAGCCTCAATATCTGGCCACCTCTTCCTATCGCTATTCAGTACCATTCTTACAAGACTCTCACTCCTGATGATAAAGATAGTCTCTTCGCTGCCCTGGAGCATCCTGGTCGTATACGCCATATCGACCTTGGTCTAACGGGCCCTCAATTAAGAGAGGTGGCCATGGTGATGCAAGTGCCATTTCCTGTACTGACACACCTCTCCCTTGGCTGGAAAGACGAGAGACCACCTCCCCTTCCCAGCGGATTTTTGGGTGGATCGATCCCACATTTACAGCATATGCACTTGAACGGTGTTCTCTTTCCGGGATTACCCATACTTCTTTCGTCGATCAGTGACCTCACCTTTCTTTCTCTCGACGACATTCCCCATGAAGGTTACATTGCGCCAGAGGAAATGGCTGCATGTTTGGCTGTGTTGCCCAAGCTCAAATTCTTTTCTATTAGACTTTGCATTAGATCCCGCCGGCAATGGGCTACGTTCCACGCTAATCGAATACGCCCACTTTCAGTAACACGGAATTCACTTCCTGCTCTTACTTCCTTGGTATTCCATGGTGCTAGCGAGTATCTGGAGGAGTTGGTGTCCCGAATCGACGGCCCTCAACTCAACAGGATCTACATATCATACTCAAATCAATTTTTCGGCTTTCAAGTTGCGCGACTATTCGAGTTCATCGATTGTTCAAAGGACCCCGAGATGACCTCAATCAGACATGCGGATGTAAACTTTTCAGAATTCTGGGTCACATTGGAGATGTATCCGTTTCCTGAAAGCCGTTTGGACTTGGACCGGAGCCACGGTCGTATTAGTGCTTTCGTCGAGTGTCGAGCGATAGAAGGACAAGTTTCGTACATGACCCATGTATTTGGCCAACCTTCCACTCTACTCTCTCGTGTAGTTCATCTCAATCTCTCTCGAAGTCGGGTCGACTCAGATTTTCACGGGGATGAATGGCTGCGCCTCCTCCGCCAGTTCTCCGCCGTACGGACGCTGCGTATATCTCGGGAATTTGCAGGGCATATTGCTCTTGCACTGGAAGACGTCGCCAGCGAGATGGTCGCCGATGTGTTGCCAGTCGTTGACTTGATTTACTTAGGTGGCCAGCCGGTGTCATCCGTTGAGAATTTCCTCGCGGCGCGCCGGCTCTCTGGTCACCCTGTAACCATTGTCGACACGGAAACGGAGTTTGATGAAAGAGTAAAGTCCTACGACAGTGATTAAGAGAATGTTCTATACCAGTTGCGTAATTTATAGCCTTTCTTCACTATCCAATGATTCTAAACGCCCCTTCATAGCACCTACGAATCTATTTCTACTTCAGATGGCTGTACATGATGCGTGCATTCGTACGAATCTAACGATGGACTTGTCGTGACTGATCTTAGTTGACCATCAATGACTGTACGGCGCAACCGTGGCAGTCTGCACTGGCAAACCAACGTTGCCATTCGCTCCATTACTGCGCTCCCGTCCCCTAGATGCGGGGTCCCCCATTTCGTGTATACATAACTTAGTTCCTTGGAATGCCGTAAGTTAGCCCCGTTCAACGCGGCACACCGGCGGATGATGATTCCGTCTTCGAGACAGCACAGCTATTGGCGAGAAACAAGACACAGCTACCTTTTACCCACCACGCGTTAGTGTCAGTTATGACACTAACTAGGAAATTGTCAACAGTGGGCCGACGGTAGGCTCTGAAGACAGACCCAACTCAGAACGCCGTGATACACTGAGTTAGGGCTCGAGGAAACAACACACTCTCATGAGGATTTACAACACCCCTGCGACTACTGATTTCGTTCTAAGGGATGGTATCAGGATCTAATATTAGCCTAATACTAGATCCCGAGTAGGGTGTCCTATGCACGTACTCGTACGAAATTTCCACATCAAATGGCGACTTATACACAAACGCGTCTAACGTTATCGAGATGGCAACGGGTTGGAACGCAAGGCGTTAATTGTTCTGTAGTTTCAACAATCGTTCTACGTAAAGCCGGTATGAGCGCATCACGAGTAATTACGGTTGAGAATGTCGATATATTTCAAAATTGTCGAGGTTTCAAGCGTAACTGAAGCATAGGAAAGTTATACAAGGCGTGTTGAACGAACAGCCGAACAGCCGACCACCCCCATGCAAAGATCGTCGAGCGACTCTGGCGGTGAGAGGGAAGCCTCGTACTCGTAGTGCATAATTAGGGGCGATCGGAGAGCTAGCACACGTCGGCGAATTTCTCGAGGGGCCTGGGTATTCGTGATTTCCTACGTAAAGGTTTTGCAACGCTGGCAATATAACTCGGAGCATTTCCTCAGGAGACTGTTCCAGAGCCAATCTAATGCTCGGAACGTACATGCCTGCGACCTCGAGCCTCGTCACGCTCTTCAGTTGGCGGAAAACGTCCAGCCAGAGCGCCGAGTCCATTTCGTCCGCTTCACGCCAGAAAGGAGTGCTGAAAGCCACGTGAGTGAGGATATGGAGAAGCGTGACCTGCAGATCCGAATCGTCGCGTGTAATCTGGAGCTGAAAATGACTTGCTGAAGAGACAGGAACTGAAATCGGTCAACGACGAGAATCTCGTCCCCCAAACGCAGGACGGACATGTGATGAAGTGACGCTTGGTGGAATTGACGGACTGCGAGTGTTGCAGGGTGTCGAATACACTTGGTTTAAATCGAGTCTCTCCAGAACGAGAGCGTCGATCCTAGAGATAAGATCCTCCAGGTAGGCACTGTTACCATGAAAGTGGAATTCGGCAAGAGCAGGGAGGGCCGCATATACTCTCAACGGATGCCCTGCGCTTCCTGGGTCTCGGAAAACACTTGAAGCGAAGGGCAGGAAATGGATGCGTAGAAACTTGAGCTGGGTCGTCAAGGACAGGCCAATGGAAAGCGCCTCGGGCGTGAAGTACCCTCGGCTCGAGATGTCGTCCAATCGAAGAGAGACCAGGTTCCGTGTGGATAAGAGGAGTGGTGGTGCAGAAAAGGGGACTTGCTTCAAATGAATATCACGTAATCGCGGTGTGGATCCCAGAAATCCCAAACGAAGAACGGCCATTGATGCCTTCATCATATTCTCTGATTCGAGCCGGAGATACTCCAGGGTCAGGAAAGATGTGAGAAAAGGCGCCCCGGATTTTGACATCAATGTCTTTGTCAATAAGAGATTAGTCTCACATATGCGATCGGGGTGCCGGAGGGCGAAGACGGTATTATGCACGTCCTCGAGATATTCGGATCGTCCTCGTACCACGCTTGGGCGTGGGTACCATATAGCGATAGGCAGGGTTGGCCAGCCGTCCAGAGCCTTTTCTTAACTCGAGCCGGTCGCTTGAAGGCGTAGGCGAGTCCTAGATTCAGACGGTGCAGCGACGCGAACACCAGAAATCGCCACCTTCGGCATGCGTGGACGAGCCGATGCCGTTCCCACGGAGGACTCGGACGAAGTGTCATCTGAGGCCTTGTCTGTCGCGGCAGCCAGTCGGAAGTAGACAAAAATTTTGACCAGAACCCGGTTCAGGAACGTTTCTATTTTGGCGTGTCGCTCAGCCTCGCCTGCACCGCATACTGCAAGTCAGCTACGTAAGAAGTTGACTCTAAGGGTGATCATGTACCTCTATTGCTTCGGTTACGTTACCTGCAGGAAAGCGTTACAGTACGACTGAACTTCCGCGTAACTTCGTCTATCCCGCTTCAAAGATTATGGGACGAACCGGTGCACTGAGCACCGTGACGACGCCCGTGGGAAAAACCGAGGCCCAACAGGCTATCGACCCTCTGCATGATCGTTTGGAACACCCGAGCGAGGCGAGACTGGGACATGCCAGTGAGCACAGACCTGAGGGGCACTGTTCAGCATACCTCGGCGAACGTTAGAGGGGGATATCGGGGTGTTAGAAGTAAACACAGAACTGCGAACCCACAACTCCATGTCCTCACAGGAAAAACCTACTGTTCTAGATGGAGGGCGAGAATAAAGCGAGGCCTGGGACAGGTCGTCATTAAGTTATTATTGTGAGAAGCTCGGCCCTGGATGTCGCCAACCAACCATGGCCACTACGAGTGAGACTATAGAAGCTAGGGACAGCGGGAGATACTAGTTGAGCACCTCGTCTCTAGGTCGATTCGGGGCCGTCGTAGACAAAGCTAGTAAAAACAGCGTTGGAAGCCTGAGGATACGTGGTGCACCAAGCGGTGCTAAAGTTGCACACGCACGTGACACAAAGTCACGCCTTTAGATGGCCACAGCAAGTCGATTATTCAAGTACCGCGGTGCTTCTTCTAGTGCTCTCATGACAATATCAACTCCCACTTTTCGCTATTGAATACAGTATAGTTTACATACACACGGTGTAGGGCACAGATGAACTTGTTCTCTGCATGTTGCCTACAGGTACTCCTCCTCCAACCGGTACGGGTTTTTATCCTCTTCGCTCCACCGGTACGGATTCAGTTCGAGATCAAATTCCCATGGGTTCCTAGCGACGGTCACAGAACGGCCAGAGTGTCGGCGAGCATCGACAATATTATTGAAGAATTCCATCTCTCGGTGGCCTAAGCGTCCGCTTAAGCAGACCAACTCAAGCATTGGTAACACCGTCACTTCTGCTTCAGGTCCAGAAACCATCTCCCCGCTCACGTCTTCGAGTGCAGGGGGATCTTGATATACCCGCTCCCTGTACACGTTCAGTGTCTGCAAGGCAGTGAATGGGCGGAGGAGTCGCAGCCACTCATTGCAGGCGATCCCTGAAGTAGGTTTGCCGTAATCAAAAGAGAGATGGCGTACGTTGGAGAGTGCAGCGGAGAACTGGCGGAACACCTGAAATATGTGTGAGAGACCCCACTCCACGCCAAAGAATGATATGGTAATCATAATATCGTGGTGTGAATGAGAAATGTCAAAATAGATGCCATCGGAGGAAAAGCAAGCATCTAACCATCCGAACTCGCGTAGCCGAGGGTCTTCTGAGCGATTGATGAACTCGGACAGCTCGACAGCTCGAAATCCAGCAGGTCCATCTGAGTACCATATTTTGACCTTTTTCATTCGAGGGCAGTCGAGTCGGGCCGCAAGATCCTCCAAGTAAGTGCCAGAACCGTGGAACTCGAAGTCTATAAGAGTGGGGAGGGTGGTTCGCACTACGGGATGCGAGCGTATTTGATCAGGATGGGACGTGGTCAATTGGAATCCAATGGAGAGGGAACGAAGACTGGTCGACGCGGCCAGACCTCCAACCATTGCATCAGGTGAAATGTAGCAAGTTTCCGGAATGTCGCTGAGTTCGAGTTCGACGAGGTGAGTGGCCGAGGAAAGAAGGGTAGGTAAGGCTGGAAAAGGAATGCTGTCTAAGTAGAGTCGCTGTAAAGACGGCGCAGATCCACCCAAGAATCCTTTGGGAAGGACCGGTGTATCACGACCCGATTTGAGCTCTAGAGATCTCAGCATCGGAAATGGCTTCTGCATAACTGTTGCAATCTTTCCCAACTGCGATCCTTCTATGTAAAGCGCGACACGAGACACAAGATCCGGGTGCTCGAGTGCAGCAATGACATTATCTTCATCATAAGGAGCAAGCTTCTCGACGGAATAGTCTCGGTTATAGTCGATGATAATAGGAAGGGCGGGCCAATAACTCAGGTGTGACCTGACAGGAGTCCCGCGTTTGCATCGAAGTTGGATATAGAGGTGGCGTGGTGAGGCAAATATGATTTGACGCCATCGTTGGCAGACGTGCGCCAGACAGTCCCAATCCCATTTCCGTATCCATGGTTCATCACTAGCAGTGTCTTCATCTTCATTGATTCTACAGAAGTGGAATATATTGAGCAAGATGTCGTCTGTGAGCACGTTGGTCGTAGTTGCAGATCCACAAGCCATGTCTAGGCCATAGCCATGCTGGTGAATAATTGTCGGAGTTGCCACATGAGAATTTAAGACGTACATGGAGCCCATACCTCGCCTTGTACGCCACAATGAGTTTGAGAAATACTCAAGCCTTCACGGGGGCCATCCAAGTCTGAGGTGGCATTAGAAGACGAATCACTCAGTGGAGAGGGTGAGTCAGGGGGTGAATGATCACTTGAAAGATTGGCGGTGATTATTTAGTCAACTGAGATATGGCAATGAAGACTCATGCACACCTGTGGGAGCTCATTTATGATGTAGACGATTGAAAGGATTGAAGCTCCCCCAAGAGCTACCCCTGTCTTGGTGCTCGTACGAAGTTGTGTGTCGCTGCTGAGCGCTGAGGTCGGGAAAAAGCGATGTATGCGAGGACCGGTTTAGTTGGCAACAAGAGTCGATAATGAGAGAAGATGAGCGAAGATGGACAAAGGCGAAACAAGTCCGCTTTGGAGAGGGGAAGACTGAGAATTAAAGGCACACAAGTGGGATCATAGGAAAGGAACTGGATAGTTTATTTATACAGTTTATCTAAGCGGCGCCACAAGAGCAGACTTAGTGACGGTGTTCGTTGAATTGGAGGTACTAACGTTGGTATCTTTCGGTGCGACATTATATTTGACTCTATCTGGCAGCTCTCTCACTTGTTCCCTATCAATGTGTGCGCTCTCTTTGCTTTCTCTCTTGAAGGTGGAACTGAAAAATATAACTTCAGAGTTTGATGGCTGATGACACATAAGTCTGGATTTTCCACTCTGTGACGGAGTTCCAAAACTGAGGGAAGGGAGGTGATGATGGAGTTCCAAAGCATACTTCAACAGTACACTGTGTGGACACGCTCCGTTCAATTAGAGATGCAAACCACGTAACTGCGTCTCATCTCTCTGGCCCAACCAGGACCGTCGCCGTTCGCTGCATTGTCGCAGATTATCACTTCCGCATCCTCTCCGTAGATCAATGGCGTCCCTCATTCCATGTAGACATTTCTTACCCGTATGACTTGGTTTCTTGAAATGCCGTCCTAATTCAAGTTGGTGTTTAACGCAGCGCACTGGCGGATGGCCATGACTTCGAAACGGCAAGGCTATCTGCAAAATAAGATACTTTGTGCTCAGCACGCGTTAGTGACAGTTATAGAGCCTTAGCAAGGAAATCGCAGTGGGACAATTGGTAGGCTCTAATTCGGGATGAGGCAAACCTACACCGTAGTACATTGGGACTCGGGGAAATAGCGCAAATCGACAGCTTCCCCAGATGGCGAACTGTCGCAGCTCTCATGGGGATTTGCAACACTGTTGTGGCCTCCAGATTGTTAGTACCCGCGACGAGTAATTGACATGGTGTACTGTACAGATGCAAGCAGACGCAGAGATCCGTGCACATATTAGCAGAAGCAGAATGTCAATATAGTCGAGAATTCAAGAATAGATAAGCTATATGAGGCGCTCGAGTTGAACGAACGGGAAAGGAGGCAGCCTGCGCCGATCAGTCGACCACAGCAATAGGTGTCATACTCAAATTG
Source organism: Lactarius vividus (assembly GCA_021527035.1). Taxonomy (NCBI): domain Eukaryota; kingdom Fungi; phylum Basidiomycota; class Agaricomycetes; order Russulales; family Russulaceae; genus Lactarius; species Lactarius vividus. Next base: position 38,124 of record JAKELG010000223.1, on the reverse strand, counting down.
TCAGGTGACTCGTTGGAATGAGCGTTTGGGATGAGCATTTGGTGGTGAGAACGAGTCCACGTAACTTAGTGCACAGTTAGGGGGCGATCTTGAGTACCGCCAACACCGCCAGTAGCAAGCCCGTGGGGCATTTCAATGAGAAGGGTGGAACTTGAAGCTGATGGCGGAGGACGGCGAACCCCGGCTCAGTTAAGCAGACGCCCAACGCCATGTCAGTGTCCTGTCCTCCTGTCCAATATCGACCCAACATTCGTTGTTTTGAGCTTTAGGCGAGGCCGAGGACGCCGCAGAGCCGTAGTGGTGTTGATTTCTTATGTAACGCATGGTACGGACTAAGACAGGGGTGGCTTTCCTTTCCAACTCATCGCCTATGAGCTCCCACAGGTGCGGGAATTCGTTGCCATATCTCTAAATACTCACCGCCAATCTTCAATTTTCTCAGTTTGCTGAGTGATTCGTCCTCTGGTGCCATTTCACATGGCCCTCACGAAGACCTCAAAGTCACTGGGTACAAGGGGAGGTACCGGTTCCAAGTATGTCTTATAAGTACTCATGTGGCAACTGAAACTCATGCAACTATGGCTTAGGTAAGGGCTTAGGCTTGAGTTACGGGTCTGCATCGACGTGCTCACAGACGACATCTTGCTCAATATATCCTACTTCTGTGGAAACCGCGCATTCCTTCACAGTGATCCACCGTGAGGATATAAACGGAATTGGGACAGTCTGGTGCACACCTGCGGACGATGGCGTCACATCGTATTTGCCTCACCATGCCGCCTCTATATCCAACTCCACTGTACACACGGGACTCCTGTCAGATCACACCTGAGTTGCTGGCCACCCCTCCCTATCGTCATTGACTATGGCGAGAGATTGACATCTAATGACGAAGATAATGTCATTGCTGCACTCGAGCACCCCGACTGTGTGTCTAGTATCAGTCTTTCCGTAAAGAGATCGCAGTTGGAGAAAATTGCGACGGTCATACAGGAGCCATTGACAGCTATGATCTCTGATGCTCATATCAGATCGCGACACCTGGATCCTTCCCGATGGATTCTTACGTGGATCTGCGCCGTGTTTACAGCGACTCTGCCTAGGCAGCATTTCCTTTCCAGAATTACCAACACTTCTTCTGTCGGCTAGTCACCTCGTCGAGCTCGAAATTAACGACATACTGAAGGCTAGTTACATTTCACCCGAGGCAATGGTTGGCGGTCTGGCCGCGTTGACTCGTCTCCATGCTCTTTTCATTATATTCATATCGATGACATCCCGGCATCCTGGCCCAATTCCCGTAACACGGACTGTCCTTCCCGCTCTCATAAAATTCGAATTCCAAGGTGCCAGCACTTATTTGGAGGATCTTGTGGCACGGCTCGAATGTCCTCGAATCAAGTGGATCAAGATATGGTACTTGAAACTACGAGTTGGTTTTGAAGGGGTGCGACTGCTCGAGTTCATCAATCGCCTAGAAAACCCCCGGCTACGGGAGTTCGGATGGTTAGACATTGGTTTTACCACCTTTGGCGACATTTGCCTTGAATTTTCTCATACACACTGTCGTCATGATGTTATGCTTTGGATATCATTCGTTAGTATGGAATGGCAAGTCCCACAAGTAGTTCAGTTGCTCGACCAGTTCTCCGCGCTGCTCTCCAACGTCCGCCATCTCTCCATCGCCTACTATAGACCTGCCCCAGAAGTCGGCCACGATGAATGGTTGTAACTCCTCCGTCCATTCACCGACGTGCAGACCCTGTACGTGGAGAGAGAGTGGCCCAAGTGGGATCCTCCTGCATTCGAAGACGTGAGTGGGGGGATGGCTTCTGAAGCTGATGCGGAAGTGACGGTGTTACCAGCGCTTGGGTTAATTTACTTAGAGTGTCAGAAGATGGAATTCTTGAAGTTCTTCAAGAACATTGTCGCTGTTCGCCAGCACTCTGGCAGTCCAGTGGCCGTCGTCAGCAACTCACGGGACTTTGAAGATAGACTCGAGTCGTACCAGAGAAAGGATAGAGACCCGTACTGGTGGAAGAAAGTGTACGATGGTGCGGAGTAGGCGAGATGCTTGTGCTCTACACTGCGTATACGTGGTAAACAATTTCAGGTTGTACATCCAAATGTAGTTCTATGGCCACATACTCAACGAGCATAACAACGCATACTGCAAGAGCCGAGTGAGAAGTGTAAGCAGCACCGGCCCGGGGCCATCTCATTTCTCTGCACTGGTCCCGGGCTCGGCCGTTGCCGTCCGCTGCATTTGTTGCAAATTATCACTTTTCAATCTGACTCACCTCTCCGTAGATCAGCTTCGTACCCCGTTCTGGTCACGCAACGTATAGCTTGGTTCCTCTGAATGCAGTCCCCGTTCAAATTGGCCCCGCTTGACGCGGCGCACTGGCAGATTATGGCCCCAACTTCGGAACAGCAAACTTGAAGCTATCCGCGAAACAAGACGGCTGCCTTGCGTTAGTGACAGTTAGTGCGGGTCCGCCCCTAGATAGCGGGCCGTCGCGACACTCATGGGGATACGCAACACCGCCGCGGCTTTCAAGCTATTAGTACCTGCGCTAGACAGAAGTTAGAGGGAACTGCTGATGCCGCTCTCAAACCACCGGTACTAGTGTTCTAGTACCCCTGTTTATTGTACGTGGCCTAGGACGATCCATGCACGTACGAAATGTAACATCAAACCACACAAGCGCATGCAGCACTCTCGAACGAGAATGGAGAAGGGTCGAAGCGCAACGTGTTGATAGTTCCGGTTGTTCCAACAATAGTTCTATGGTTCTTGGAGAGACGGTCTAAGCGCCGATAGATAGCGATTGTGTACAGTACTGTACATGATTTGTGAGAACGTAAGCAGGTCAAGATTCGTGCGCGGACTAGCAGAAGTAGAATATCAATATCCTTCAACATGTCGAGAATTCAAGCGTAGATGAAGCATAGATAAGCTATACAAAGGTGATTGTGTCGAGCGAACGGGAAAGGGGGGCAGCGTCGATCAGCCGACCACACCAAGAGACACTACGTTCAAATCGTTGTGCGAATCGTTGGGATGAGTGTTTGGCGGTGAGAGGGAGGCCGCGTAGTGTATGGTTAGGGGGTGGCCGGAGAGCTGGCGTGCGTCGGCGAACTTCTGGAAGGATCCGGGCGATTGACACTTCCCAACGTGAAAGTCGTGCAGTGATGGCAACACTCGTTGGACCATCTCCTCAGGAAGCTGTTCCAGAGCCGACTCGATGCCCGGCACGAACATGTCTTCCACCTCGAGCCTTGTCACTCTCTTCAGATTGCGGAAAAAGTCCAGCCAGAGCGCCGAATCCATCTCGTCCGGGTCTAGCCAGGTCGACCATGAGAAGAACGACACCATCTCGAGTAGCTGCACGCCAGAAACGAGCGCCGAAAGTCGTGTGAGGATATTGGGAAGCGTGACCTGTCGGTCCAATTCGTCGGACGTGATCCGAAGCTTAAAGTGACATTCTGAGTGGATTTGATCGAAGACGACTACAATCTTGTCCCCTAAGAGTATGATGGACATCTGAGGAAGTGACGCGAGTGACTTTGTGCGACCGATGAACTGTGAGAGCTGCAAGGTGTCGAATCCACTGGGTTTAAAGAATGTTATGTCGAGTCTCTCCATAACGGGAGCATCGATCCTGGAGATAAGGTCCTCCAGGTAGGCACTGTCACCGCAAAAGTGGAATTCGGAAAGAGTAGGAAGGACCGCATACGCCCTCAGCGGATGCCCTGCGCTTCCTGGGTCTCGGAAAACACTTGAAACAAAGGGTAGGAAATGGATGCGTAGGGATTTGAGCTGGGTCGTCACAGACAGGCCAATGGAAAGAGCTTCGGGCGTGAAGTACCCTCGGCTCGAGATGTCGTCCAATCGAAGAGAAACGAGGTTCCGAGTGGATAATAAGAGGAGGGGTAGTGCAGAAAAGGGGACTTGCTTCAAGTGAATATCGCGTAATCGTGGAGTGGACCCCAGAAACCCCAAAGGAAGGACGGCCATCGATGGGTTCATCGTATTCTCTGATTCAAGCCGGAGATATTCCAGGGCCGGGAACGATGTCAGAAAAAGCGCCCCGGATTTCGACATCAATGTCTTTGTCAAGAAGAGGTTGATCTCGCGTATGCGATCGGGGTGACGGAGGGCGAAGGAAGTATTATTTATATCCTCGAGATATTCGGATCGTCCTCTTACCGCGCTTGGGCATGGGTACCATATGGCGATAGGTAGGGTTGGCCAGCCATCCAGGGCCTTTTCCCTGACTCGAACCGGCCGGTTGAAGGTGTAGACGAGTCGTAGATCCAAACGGTGTGACGAAGCGAATACCAGGAGTCGCCACCTTCGGCACACGTGGACGAGCCGATGCCATTGCCATGGACTCCATGTCGGCCCCGCGGACTGGTCCGAGGCCGAGTCTGTTGCGGCAGCCAGTCGGAAGCAGTCGAATATTTCGAGAAGAATCTCGTCAGGGAGCGTATCGATTTTGGCGTGGTGCTCGATCTCGCCTGTGTCGCGTAAAGTGTCAGCTACCTGAGGGGGCGATCAGAAGTACGTACCTGTATTCCTTCGGTTACGTGAGCTGCGGAAAAGCGTTACAGTGCGACTGAGCTTCCGCGTAACTTCGTCCCTCGACGTCCGTCCCGCTTTGGAAAGCATGCGGACCGGTGCATTGACCGCGGTGACGATGTCCCATAGTGACAACTGACGCCATCTCTTGACCATTGCGATGTTGTGCACGACGGCAAAAGTCGACCTACACCGATTTGCTTCGTTAGCTAAACCAGGCCCCCACGGCAGAAACAATATGGACACACCAGTAAGAGCTCTCCCAGAGCATCAAAGGCGGGATCAAGGACAGATGCCAGTGGCCGCCGGACGGCGACCCCACTATGTTGCGCGTCGGCGGCTGCGTGCGTGACCGTGGCGCCCGAGCTGAGTCACATCTTATTGATGCTTTATGTTCCGACGAGCAGTGACCCTCGTGAGCCAATGACGCCTATCATACAAGCCTCCCGTGTAAGAAATTTTGAAAAATAGCAAATTCAAGTGAGCGTCCGTCCATAATAGCATGGTAATTTTTGCAAGATTTTTCTCTAATTCTGTACCGTTCGTGAGAAACTTGGTTCCCACGATAGCTGCTTGATAGGTGCTGTAGCCAGCACGTTGTTGTGATAACGATATGAAGCCAAAGCTGGCGTCGTCTCCACTACTCCTTGGCCCTACACAAATCGAACAGCTCTGCAGTGGCCAGCTCAGTCCGTGGTTCCGGACCTCGCACGTTGGACCCTCTGGCAATTATAGTATAGTAGCTTCCTCGTGCCCTGATACCTGTACTGTACTCGACACGTAAAGACAGAGAAGCGACACCCAAACCCCCCCTCCCGAACCACCCGCACACCAAAAACCGCCTCCCATTAACAGAAACACGAAACCTAAGGTCGACTACCCGACCACATGGGCCGCGGTTCTCACGGGAAAAGGGGTTCAACAACAACACACCAACCAGAAACTCGCGACACAAGCAGCTAACGCTTCCAACCGCACCCCGTCTGGGAAACCGAAAAACACATCCCCAGACACGAACATCACCGAAGTAACGGTACTCCAAGGCAAAGGAGTCACAGACCCCGATACGGAGAAAGCCATTCACAGTATCCCCCCCTCCACCATCGTAACCACCATCCGCTCTGAAATCGAGAAAGTTACAGCTTCTCCCATTGTCCTACTCTCTGGTCGTTGGACAAGCAATGCCAACAACCACAACTTTGTCTACCAGTTCGCTGGTAAAGTCCCATTCAAGAACATCTATCCATACCGCAACATATTGGTTAACCCATTACATTGCGGCGAACTAATCCCAAACAAGGGCTGGAACTTCGCTCAAATACGCAAGGTCCCAACCCGTGATTCAGACGGCACCCTCTACATTGGGGAAACCCTCCTCAAAGAGATATGCCGTAACAACATCTTCCACCACACCATCATCACCGTCCCCCCCTTCTGGCACGGCCTCCAGAAGAACATCCTCCAGAAGGAAGAGGCCACCATCAAATTCGCATTCGTCGACGACAACAATAAAATGACAACCAAACTCCAAGAAGACGGCCTCTTCCTCTTTGGCAAACGCTGCGCGGTAGTCGTTACTGGAGACGAACAGTCTATAATCCAATGCGGACGATGCCACCTCATTGGTCACTCCACCGACTCGCCTGCGTGCAAAGTCCCCAAAAATTCCATTATCTGCCACATATGCGGGGGCTCTCACACTTCCGCATCTCACCCCTTCCACTGCCCCAATTCCAATGAACACACTACCACAGGAGAGTGCAGATGCTGGTTCCCATGCCTTAACTGCAAAGGACCTCACAACGCACGATCAATCAACTGCCCGAAAAAGCTCTCCTTCTCTCCACCCCCCCTAGCGTCCACCAACAACTCTCCTCCATCCAATACCGCCCCCTCTAAACCCTCTGCCAAGGGAAAAGAGAAGGCGTCTGCTCCCCTGGGCCCTCAGCTTCCAGCTGAGCAGCCGTCTGCAGGAGCAACGCCCCAGGTTGACGACCAGGGAGACGGCTTCACGGAAGTCAAATCCAGAAGCCGCCATGCTATTCGGAAGGACAACCGGGTTAACGCCAACGCTAACATCCCCGGAGCTCCCCCATCGTACAGAAAGACTAGCAAAGTCAAAGCACGTCCCCTCACGAACGAGTCCCCCGCAACCAAACCGTACACGGCAGCAAACAAGTACACTGACGTAAACGGCAACCCAGTAAATTACACCCCTCCCAGCTCGCTTCCCAACTTCGTCACCACCCCCATCCTCTTCTCCAACCACGTTGCCACCATCCAAGAATCTCAAGACGCATTCAAGGCCAAGGTTGACAAGGGTCAAGACTGGGAAGAACAACTCAAAGAACTGAACGAACTTGACCAACAATGGGGAGGTAAAGGTGATGGAAAGTTTGAGGGCCTCGATTCGATGGCGGCGAGATGCGCCGTCAAATATTCTCTCCCCCTCACAAGGGACGATATTGCTGACCATATCATCATCCACAAACCACTAGCAGACCCCACCATCGAAATCGAAAGAATCCGCCAACACTTCGGCACAGATGAGACGAACACACTCATCAACCCAAAGATGTACTTGTACTATATCATGCCAAGAGAACAATCAATTGCTCAAACACACGAGATCTTCATACCGCCACCCACCCCCGAAGAACTCATTCGCCAAGAGGACATCAAAACCCAGCTCATCAAACTCCTTTTCAATATCTTCGACAACACCGCCGTACTATCACCAGCTCTACAGCACATCATTATCAACGCCACGGACTACAAAACTCTTATGGCTCAGCCGACCCAGAAAGAACAATGGGAGTACGTCGCCGACATATACACAACGATCACAAAGCACTCCAACACCAATTTACTTTAAATATGCATTTTACAAACATATTATCGGTAAATATGAGACGCCGCAACGCGGCTTCTCACGCACTATTAGAAACCAACCAACAGCACGATATTATATGCGTTCAAGAACCCTGGTTCGACACCATCAGCACTGCCCGCAAAGACAAAGCGAGAGACAGTGTAGACGTTCTAGGAGGGGTGAACAACCCTAAATGGAACATCCACTACCCGTTCTTTGCCAAAAACAAACGGGCCAAAGTCATCATCTACTCAAGGAAGAAATCAAGAACCGCCTCGCGACACCGCAACCACCCAGCTCATATAATACCAAGACTCGATCTATGCCACCATCCCACCATTATGATCATCGACGTACGTATTGACCACCACACACTCCGTATAATTAATTTCTACAACGACGTCGACGACAAAACATCGCTTCAAGCACTCCTAAGTATCGACACTGACCCCACAGTTCCTACCCTAATTGTTGGAGACTTCAACGTGCACTCCAACACGTGGTCTCCACCGGATATCACCCCAACCACAAACGCCCATCTCATCGAACAATGGGCTGCTTCTCAGGGTCTCAAGCTCCTCACCACCCCGACCATTCCAACAAGACGGGGCATGGCTAGCCAAAAAGACAGCACAATCGACCTCACTTGGATCAACGAAGCTGCTGGCTCCGATATCACCCCCCCAGCAATCGACTGGGCAGCATCAATCGGTTCGGACCATGCAGGGATAGAAACAACGTGGTCAGTTCACGGCATCCACCGGGGAAACAAACCGGAACAACGCCAAGCGTTCTCGGTAAGTTTCCAATCCGAGGCGGAGGAGAAAAAGTGGAGGGAGGAAATATCCGCCCAGTTACCCCCTCTTAATGACTCATTAACACCTCTGTCCATCGACCGGGACACAACTAACATTCTGAACGCCCTAATCCACGCGTGTCTTGTACAGTTCAAAGTCAAGAAACAGAGAAATAACACCGGTAACCCGTGGTGGGACGACACATGCACCAAAGCCCTAGAACAACTCCAACAACACCACCGCGACTCACCCAAAAGAAAACAAGCCAGTTGCCATTTCAAGAAAACAGCCCGTCAAGCGAAAAGGAAGTACTTTGACGAAGAAATCGGCAAACTCCCCATATGGACCACCGCCAAATGGAGACATGGCAGAAGGCAAGACGGCATACTGGCACTCCGTACACCTGACAACTGAATCGTCTTCGGACAGGAAGAAATAGGACAACTCCTCGCTCAAAAATTCTTCGTCACTTCACTCGGCCAAGTTGATGAAGAACAAGAGGACGACCCACCGGCCATCATGCCCAGACCTATGCCCAAACTTCAAGCTGAAGAGATCTCCGACCGCCTCTGGGAATGTTCAAATACATTGGCACTGGGCGAGTCAGGTATCTCCTGGCAAATACTCAAGCTTGCGTGGACGGCAATCGAGAAGCACATCCTCAATATCTACCAACGCATCCTCGACAGCAGATATCACCCAATGGCATGGCGGAAAGCGATTGTCGTTGTCATCCCCAAACCGGGGAAAGACGACTACCTCACTGCGAAGGCTTACCATCCCATTTCTTTGATAGAAACACTCAGCAAACTACTTGAAAAAGTAGTCGCAAGGCGTATCCTCTTCTGTGCAGACAAGTACAACCTCCTCCCGACCAACCAATTCGGCACCCGCGCCCACTCCTCAACGATCGACGCAGGCCTCACACTAATCCACAATGTCCAAGCCTCCTTCAGAACCAACCAGAAGTGTGGGGCGTTGCTATTCGACATCAAAGGATTTTTCGACCACATCCACCAGGGAAGAATAACTCACACGCTCAAAAATCTCGGTTTCCCACCAGAGATATATGAGTGGGTCCATTCTTTCCTTGACAAACGAAGAGTCCAAATGTCCTTCAACAACAAAACTGACGAACTCCGCGACCAACCGATTGGAACACCTCAAGGCTCACCCCTGTCCCCGATACTCTCGGCTATGTACACGTCGACACTCCTGAAACTACAACCGCCCAACACCAACACGACGCTAGGTATGTATGTGGACAACGGAATTATACTGGCGCACGCAGACACTTGGCAAGAAGTAAACGACGCCCTCAGGGAAAGGTATAGACAATGCGAAGAATGGTTGCGCCGCTCGAACCTCGAGTGTGAACCAGACAAAACCGAGCTAATCTATTTTACCAAACCCTATAGCAAGAAGCCCGTGCCCCCCCCGACACGTCTCTTGCTCCCCAACCCCACCAAGAACACATACTACATAGTCAAGCCATCAACGTGTATCAGATACCTCGGCTTTTTCATCGACCATAAACTCCGATGGAACACACATGTGGACTACATGTGCAACAGGGCACGGGCTTCCATCAAGTCGCTACAACTCTTAGGCAACACCCAAAAGGGAATCTCGTCAGCGTCCTGGCGACTCCTCTTCAATGCCATCTGTCTCCCAGTCCTATCATACGGATGCCAATTGTGGATGACTCAAAAACGAAGAACCAGACTCATCAAAAAAGTCCAATTGGTAATGAATCTAGGGGTAAAACTCATCTCCGGCTCGTTCCGTACAGCCCCGAGGGCACCCCTTCATGAACTAACCTGGGTGCTGCCAGCCAGGCAGTACCTGGAGAAACTCGTTGCCTCCTCAGCCATCCGTCTGTTCCGTGTCCCCCAAACGTCTCAACTCCTAGCCCTTCTGGGCGAAGAGTGGTCACCGACGGTCCAGAGCGGCCCACACTCCAGCAATGGAGGGGTGGTGTGCAACAGATCACTCACTGTATGGTCTGGAGTACGGAAACAGCGCCCCACTGCCTTGGAGGCTCTCGCGAGCAGTCTCGACCCAAGGAAGACCCTGCCCGCTGACGTCACTGCCATCGCACCCTGGGAGGTTCCTAACTGGGGTAGCGCGGTATATTGTGAAGGGAAGTCTACTCCCAAAAACCGTAAGAGGATGGTGGATTGGCTCTACGCCATGAAACCGAACTCGAACAAACTCGTCATCAGAGTCGCTGCCACTGTCTCTAACAAGAACAGGCGCGACGGACTCCACGTAGGCGGTGCAGCAGCGGACTACGTCTCCGCCAACGCCCCCTCTTTTACGCATAGATGGACATTAGGGACGGACATGGTTCACCAAGATGCAGCCCTGTTTGGCTTGGCCAAGACAGTGGAATTAATCCTGGCTGAGTCCTCACGTGCTACCTTACCTGACCACATCTACATACTGTCTGACAATCTCGCCGCCATCACTCATATCACATCATACAAATCCCTCGACTCACAACACGCTCTGCTAACATGGCATCGAGCCCTTTCATCTCTTTTCTCACAGCCCAGGAACACGAGCATCACGCTTGTGTGGTCGCCAGTTGACCGGAAGAGAGCTCCCGATTCCCGCGCCCGCAAAGCAGCCCTCCTTGCCTGTCAGGAGGATTCCCCACACTCCGCCACCCCACTCCGCTCGCCTGCATGGATACGCTCACAACTCCGTGCAGACGCCTTTAAGTCTTGGGCAACAGACTGGCGCAGAGCGATAAGTAAACCCAACCGCCCCCGGGCATACAACCATTCCATCTCCACCACACACCCGCCTGACGGCAAAAACCACCCCCTATGGTTGGCTGCCATACCCCCCAAAAAGCCCCCGGAAGACTACGTCGAAATCAGATGCCGGGCCCACGCAACTGCCATGCAACTCGCCACCCTCCATTCATTCACCACTGACTACACATTATCACACCGTCCCAACCTCCCACCTGTAACGCTACCACGGCGTTTAGTTCGACTTGAACTCGGATAGGGCGTTCACGACTTAGCCGGTCGTAGACACTCGCGCAGCGTCTCCGTAATCCCGTAGAATACTACTAAAGCGATCCACAAAAGGCGCCCCAATAGTACCAAGGCAACTCCAACCTGTCGTGTCGAGAGAGCCAGGGTCTTAGACTCGAAGGTCAAGACTTAGGAAAGCGTCGTCCCCTAGAGAGGGTAAGGAGACCAAGGCTTTCAGACTAAAGACGAGTAAGGGAGTGGTATTGAGAAGAAGACCAAGATGCCCTTCTTGGTCTTCGCAAGCCACTATTTATACATATTTCAGAGGTAGCTTTAAAGCTCCTCTCCAAGCATTGTCCCGTAGCGTAAGTAGCTCGAACCCTACTACAGCTATCCTAGTAATGAGTCATACTAACTATCACATGTTAGTACGACTCGTGCTGACTGATACGACTGGTCCATGACTAATACTCGCTTACTATCGTAGTCATAACCGTATAGTAAGTGTCCACTTCAATCTTCGTATCGTAATGTGAGTCCGTGAAGCTCCCACCGTAACATCACCCCCTTTTCAGGAGCGACGCCCACGTCGTCGGCGGTCGCCGGCTCCTCCCATCCACCCTGACTGTATCTCCTCGATTCTGTCCATAGCGTTGGCCATCTCCAACCGGAACTGGCTCCGGGACAACTCGGCCTCGATGCCCCCTAATGCGGCGGCGAGTTGATGAAGCCGCTGCTTCATCCGCTCAGCCTCGTACGCATACGACCGGTACCGGTGCACCTCGGCCCTGAGACTAACATCGTGCAGCTCTCCGAGGGCGCGATCGATGCGGGGGCGGTCGTGGTATCCGCCGGCGAAGATCATCAGGTCTTCGTGAGGGTAGCGGGGCTTACCTCGGGCCCGGACCTGTGGTTCCGCATAGAGCGGCTTCGAATACACCTTCTCACTGTCCTCCGTCAGTCCCAACACCAGGGGGTCCGCGTTCATGATAACTTGGACGAACGCGGCCTGGCGGGTACGCCCTTGGCCGTCGGTGATCGGGTAGTGCACGAAGTGCTCCCCTCGGTTATGCGTATAGCCATGAGGGGCTGGCCCTAGGGCTCGGTGTCGTAGTTGAAGGAGGGGGAAGAGGGGAGGAGCGTCTGCTCGAACTCCTCCTCGGTACAGGGGGCGTCCGGTGGTGTCGCATGCGTAGGGGGTCTCGTTGGGGTGGTCAGTGTCGGTGGCAGTGACGATGAGCGGGTGCTCATCTGGGTAGTAATCGTGGAGACTCCCCCGCGCTTGCTCCAATATCGTCTCATCCGCTCTACGGCCCCTGCTTTCCTCCGCGCCATCATCTCCGATCGCCGTTCTGTCGCCCTCCGAAGTTGTTCCTCCTTCCACGCCCTCGCCACTTCCAGCCACTTGCGTTCCCTCTTCCAGTCTTGCCATCGTGATGTCGCCGGTGATGGGCTCTTCCGCCCACTGCTCCACTCGGACCGGGAGAGGTCGAGGTGAGGACACCTCACTGTCGCAGAGAGCTGCACGAAGCCTGTCAACTTCGGGCGTCGTGAGCGGGGTTCGATTGAGGCGCTGGCCGTCTTCGGTGACCAGCCACCAGCTGGCGGGGTTGCTGGTGTCAGGGGTGTGCTCGGCTGGGACGAGGCTTTGGAGGGCTTCGACGAGCTCTTGGTGGGTGATGGGAGTCGTGTTTGAGGCAACACGAGCGACGGCCTCGGTGGCAGTGGGAATGGACATTGTTGAGAATATGGAAGAGAGGAGGCCAGTGTTGCGAGTGGGAGAGGATGATGGGGCTTTCGACAAGATCCTTCGAGCTTTTAAGTCTCTCGTCGTGCGGGGGTTTAATCTTTGGTACTCAGCTAATGCCTCGTCTGCGAACACGTCGTCCTTATCGACCCACTGATTCTCCGAGTCGGGGTATCCTTTCCACTTGATTAGGTATTGTAGGCGCTTCTTCCTGCCGAAATGCCTGTGGTCCAGAACCCTCTCGACCTCGTATTCCTCTTCTTCTTCTACCAAATCTGGCGGCGGGCGCTGGAAATTTTCCCCATGCATGAGCGTTTCACGATAAGGTGTGAGAAGATCGATGTGAAACACGGGGTGTATACTCCACTGCGTGGGGAGTTCCAATTGATAGTTCACCGGTGATAGGATTCGTGTGATTTTGAAGGGACCGTGCCGTCTTGCCGCTAGCTTGGGCGTTGGTTGATTGGTTCGAAGGTGTCGTCCTTCTAGCCACACGTAATCTCCGACTTGGAACTTGGGTGTGTCTCGGTGTTTGACCCACATGGATTGCGCCTTCTTGATAAGGTCCTGGGCTTCCTTCCGTGCTTCTCGGAATTGCTCCAGCCTCGTGGTGATCTGGGGAATAGGGGACGGCTTATCGAGCCAGTCAGCGCGCGGGTCGTATCCCATGAGGAGGGAAAATGGGGACTTCCTTGTCGCCTCATGAGGCCAGTTGTTGTGCGCGAATTCTGCGATTGGCAGAAGAGCCGCCCAATTATCTTGGCGCTCATTTGCCCAGAAGCGTAGATACTGTTCCAGCCACTGATTGGTGCGTTCCGATTGTCCGTCGGTTCTGGGGTGGTACGCCGTGGAGATATTCTGCTGAATTCCCAGGATTCGGCATAGCTCTCGTGTGAACTTAGAGGCGAATCGGGGATCCCGGTCGCTGATAATCTTTGAGGGTAGTCCGAATCGTTTGAAGACGTGGGTGGCGTAGAGACCGGCCGTTTCTTCTGCAGTGATTTCTTCGTTACAGGGAATGAAGATAGACGCCTTGCTGCAGTCATGGTCTGTTACCGTCAGTATGGAGTCGTGTCCCTGGGATACTGGAAGCTTGGTGATGAAGTCGAGTGCGATAGTCTCGAACGGTAGGGCGTCTTCCTTTGGAGTGATAGGCACGAGTGGGGCTCTTGTTGGTCGTGTGTTGACCTTGTGGCGCTGACATTCGGCGCATCCTTGTACATAGCTGCGGACGTCGAGTTTCAGCTCTGGCCACCAGTACCTTCTTTCCACGAGTCTTGTGGTTCGTGCGATTCCAGGGTGTCCGTGCACCAGAGGATCGTGGTGCGCGGCGATGAGCTTTCGTTTCTCGTCTAGAGATCCTGTAATGACGTACTTCCCTTGTCGGTACCATGCTCCGTTTACGAATTTCAGTTGTTGGGGGTCTACCCAATATCGCAGGAGGATCTCCGTTTGTGGTGGATCCTGCGTCGCCTGTACCGTTGTTGTTCGCGCGAACACATCTTCCGGTAATACAACTACATCCTCGTTATCTCGTTCTCCCTGATCATAGTCGGGTCGTCTGGACAGAGCGTCTGCGCGGCCGTTCTTCTTTCCTGGGATGTGGTGAATCTCAAAGTTGTACTCCATGAGTTCTAATACTTCCCTGGCGACTCTTCGACTGATCTTCTGCGGTAATTTCCAGTACTGGAGGTTCATGTGGTCGGAGTAGATCTTGATCTTGTGAGGCGATCCGGCCAGTAAGGGTCTCCAGTGTCGTAGTGCTTTGACTATCGCCAGCAGTTCCAGGTCGTATATGTCGTAGTTTCGTTCCGCTTCGTTGAGTGTTGCCGAGTAATAGCCGATTGGGTGTCGCTTGCCGTCCTCCTTCTTCTGTAGTAATACTGCGCCGGTCGCGAATCCTGATGCGTCTACTTCAAGTTCGAATGGGTCGTCTAGCTTCGGATGTGCGAGTACTGGTTCCTCCGTGACTAGAGCCTTGAGTTTTCGGAATGCCTTGTCTTCTTCGTCCGTCCATCTCCACTCGGTGTCCTTTCTCGTGAGTTTGTTGAGTGGTTTGGCGTGTGTGGCGAAGCCGCGAATGAAGAGTCGGTAAAAATTGCAGAAGCCTAGGAATGAGCGGACGTCACGGACCTTAGTAGGGGTTGGCCAGTCCTTGATACCGGAAATTTTTACCGGGTCCATGCGTGTTACCCCCTTTTCAAGGATTACCCCCAGGTAATCCATTCGCGGCTTGTTGAAGAGGCATTTTTCGAGTTTGAAGTAAAGGTCGTGTTCCATGGCGACTTGTAGTACGTCGCAGACTGCTTCTTCGTGCTCCTTTTGTCCGGCCGGGTCCTTAGTTGCAATACCGATGTCGTCCATGTATACGCGTATGGTCGTTCCCTTGGCTTCGTGCTTGGCGATGGTGTCTCGGTAGATAGTGTTCATCATCGTTTGGAAAGTGGCCGGGGAGTTGGTGAGTCCGAAGTACATGACCGTGGGTTCAAAGAGACCATACCGCGTTTTGAAAGCCGCCTTGTGTTCGTCTCCCTCCTTGATGCGTACGTTATTGTACCCCCATCGGACGTCGAGTTTTGTATAAGTATGTGCTTGGCTGAGGTCCGTGATGAGATCCGAGATGAGGGGTAGGGGGTATTGGTTGCGGATGGTGACGGCGTTAACCTTTCTGTAGTCTTGTACCGGTCGCAGTTTTCCGTCCTTCTTTTTGATAAAGAAGAAAGACGAGGCGTATGGAGATTTGGACGGGCGGATGTACCCTTTCTTCAGCTGTTCGTCCAGGAATTCCTTAAGTTTGCCATCTTCCTCTTGTGTCATGGGGTAGACCTTGCAGTCGATTGCCGACGGGGTGCCTTCCTTGAACTCGATAGCGTGATCCCATGGTCTAGACGGTGGGAAGCGGTTAGACGCTTCCTCGCTGAAGAGCTTTTTGAAGGTTTTGTAAGTGTCAGGGAGTTCGATGGTTTCGTGGAATTGTTTAGCTTCGATTGCTAGTTCCGTTGCCGTGGTGCGTAGTTGGCATTCGTCTTCCAACTCCTTTACTATCTCTTGCTTTTCTTCCACACGGAGTGCGCCGATAACGTGATAGTTCGTGTGGGGATTGATAGATCGTATCACGACTGGTAGCATCTTTTCATGGATCGTGGCGTATCTCCAATTGATCGTTGGTTCGTAGGTGGCTAGCCAGGGGTATCCCAGGACTAGGTCTTCGTTTCCGATGTCGGTGACTAAGAATCGGAGTTTTTGTCGTTTTTGGTTAGTTTGGACATCCAGATCGACATAGTGAGTGATACTGCCCGCTTTGTTTTCGGTGTTATCTATGTTCCATATCTTGCGGGGTCTGTCTAGCGTTTGTAGTCCAAGACCCATCCTTTTGGCGAAGGATGGTCTCATAAAGTTGTCGGTAGCTCCTGAGTCTACAAGAGCTTTGATGTCGGCCATTGCGTAACTTGTGCGAATCGAGACTGGAATTCGAAGCGAACGGTAGCGAGTCATGATTACAGAGTTACAATTAACCGCCCTCACCCAGGCCGATGGGTTCAGGCGTTCTGAAAACCCTCCTTTCCCCACATTTCTTGGAGGATGAGGTCTTTTACGTCATCCGATTCTCCCGCTACTCCTGCCAGCCAATCCTTGGCTCGTTGCTGTGGTGGTGCGGTATTAGCCACCCTTGTTTGGGTTGGCGGTTCTTCCTGTGCGTAGTAGTCTGTCTCGGACATTCGGCTCGTGCTTGGACGCGTTCGAGGCTGCTGGCAGTTTCGTGAGAAGTGACCTGGACGGTTACAGTTATAGCAGATTACTGTCCTCATGTCTCGAGGCGGTGGGCCTCCTCCTCTTCCATATCCTCCCCTCTGCGGTCTTGGGATGAAGGGACGGTTCACGTCTCCGACTTCCGCGACTCGTGCACGTGTTCGGTCGGCCGAGGTATCCATGGCGTTTGGGTCGTATCTGGGTGGTGGTGGTCCCCGCGGTGGTCCCCAATTCGGGGCTTGTGGCCTCCATCGAGGTTGCGCCGATGACGGTGGCGTTTTTGTCTTGAAGTTATCGAGGCGCGCTTTCATGTGTATATATTGCTTCTGCCTTCGTAGCGCGCATCTCTTCCAGTCTTCGAAGGTGTGTGGTTCGTCTAGTTCATAAACCTTCATAAATAGGGCTCGTGGTAGCCCCGCGGTGAATCGATCGATTGTTTGTCGGTCGTTTAAGTTGTAGTGAGCTTTTCTGGCTAGTTGCTCAAATTTGACCACGTACGCGTCAATGTCCTCTCCTATCATTTTGATCCCTTTTTGCAGCTCGGCTTGTGCCTGTTCTTCTTCGAGTATGTTTGAGAATCTCTTGGCGAATTCGGCCGCTACGTGGTTCCACAGTGTCTGGGAGTATTGGCTTACTCCTCGTCGTATTTCCCTGTTAAGCCACTCGAGGATGGACAGTGTCCATTCGCTGACGTTAACCCCTTTGACGTATCCCAAGAAGAGAAGGGATCGTCGGTACTCGTTTTGCATGATGGGGGCGTCAAGATTCATTCCCCAATAGACGTGCCATTGCGTGAGGAACGCTTCGTATTTAGTGCGGTCTCCGTCAAAGACTGTCGGGGGTTCACCTGAAAGTCTGTCCGATCCGTGTCCTCCTCCTGCGGGGACGCCTCCTCCTCCAGGGATGCCCCCTCCTGGCGGTCCTGGTGGTCCTGCTCCTGGTGGTCTTCCTCCTGGGAATCCTCCTCCTGTTGGTCCCTGGCCTGGGAATCCCCCGGGTAGCCCGCCGGGTGGCGGTGGAGGTCCTTCTGGTGGGTCTGGATGGTCTGGTCCTATCGCCCTAAAGAGTGCCGCGTCGTCGGCTGTCATTCTGTGTCCGGTGTTTGGGTTGATGGGGTTGAGGATGGCCTCGGCCTCTTCTCTGATGCGTTGCACTTCTTCCATCGCTTGTGTTTCGGTAACTGTAGCCATAGGGCTTCGAATGTGAATTTCTTCTGGTACTGTGATGTGCAAGGACTCAGCTATGTGTGCCAATAGGCTTGCGTCGTCTCCTGTTCCTGGTCGCGCCTCACTTTCTGTGGCGGTGTGTTCTTCCGCGTGTTCTTCGTGACTTGATTCTGATGGAGCTTGTTCTCTAGGTTGCTCCCTTTCTTCTTCGCTGTTGCTACTGTCTCCGTCTAGTGATCCCCAGTCGTCTCCGTGGAGTTCTCTTGAGTCTATGTCGCAGCGGTAGTTTCTTCCTGCTGGTCTGACGACGTCCCACCGATTGTCTATCGGATTCCACGTAACTTCTGTCCAACAGAAGTTGGAATAATTGAACTCAACTGGGCGATATCTGATCGCTTCCCCTGGGAAGTCTACGAAATACCCGGTATCTCCTCGGTATTCTCTCCACCTAGCTGCGCCTAGGAATCGTCGTGGTACTGATCGTTCTCCTCTTGTTTCAAGGCTGTAGGGTCGGAAATTTCTCCACTGGTCTCTTGTTGTGAACGCCACGATTGGCTATCTTGGTCTTAATGTAACGCTACCACGGCGTTTAGTTCGACTTGAACTCGGATAGGGCGTTCACGACTTAGCCGGTCGTAGACACTCGCGCAGCGTCTCCGTAATCCCGTAGAATACTACTAAAGCGATCCACAAAAGGCGCCCCAATAGTACCAAGGCAACTCCAACCTGTCGTGTCGAGAGAGCCAGGGTCTTAGACTCGAAGGTCAAGACTTAGGAAAGCGTCGTCCCCTAGAGAGGGTAAGGAGACCAAGGCTTTCAGACTAAAGACGAGTAAGGGAGTGGTATTGAGAAGAAGACCAAGATGCCCTTCTTGGTCTTCGCAAGCCACTATTTATACATATTTCAGAGGTAGCTTTAAAGCTCCTCTCCAAGCATTGTCCCGTAGCGTAAGTAGCTCGAACCCTACTACAGCTATCCTAGTAATGAGTCATACTAACTATCACATGTTAGTACGACTCGTGCTGACTGATACGACTGGTCCATGACTAATACTCGCTTACTATCGTAGTCATAACCGTATAGTAAGTGTCCACTTCAATCTTCGTATCGTAATGTGAGTCCGTGAAGCTCCCACCGTAACACCACCCGAAGCATCGACCTGTCCTCGATGCCAAACACCCTACACCCTTGCCCACATCCTATACACGTGCCCGCTCCTCAGACCTACTGTGCGCGCGTACCACCTCCTACACACTGAACCTGACAGGCCCGTGGACCTCTTCACAGACCACGCCTATTACCTCTGCCGCTTTCTACAGTCCTCTAGAGCGGCACAGAAACCAATTTGGGAACCCCCTGCCCCGCGCCAGCCTCACGATCCCGGATGAAGGAGCTCTCGACCGCAATACCGGCTATACCCGGTGACACAACATGCACCGTCCCGTAAGTGCTAACTTTTTGTGTTTCACTTACATACCTTTGATCCGAACATACACGTCCCCTCTGGGAGGGTACTTTACGACTCGCTACCTATCTGACTGCACGTGAGGCTCGCTCTTCTTACTCTCATAATTTGTTGTCGCTCTGCGCTCCAAGACCGGCTTTGTATTATGTACTGCTCCGGAATATAAATTCATCAAAAAAAAAAAAAAAAAAAAAAAAAGACAGAGAAGCATGATCGTCGTTAGGTTCATAAAAGTTTGTATGTGATCCACTTCGTGCCTTGCTTCGTGCTAACCGCTGGCAAATTTTGCAGACCAGTTCGTCCTCCCCCTTCGGTTCTGACATGACACAAGATTAAGACTCGGATTTGCTCATTTGCGCAACCATCTGCTTGTTTTCTGGTTGTTTACTGTATTGTACAGTTTTCCAAGTCCTTTCCGGTTCGGTGCTTCGCGTTAGAGATTATTAGTGTGCACGTGTTTCTTCCCACTGGTACTTGGCGGCAAGGGGAACGGGGGAGGTGGGCACAGCGGGACCTGGCACCCTTAGCTGTGTCAGTGGAAGGAGGGGGGAAAAGTATGAGGTTCGACAGCACTCAGGGCCGTATTTCTTTATTTCTTTTTTTGAATCGATTTGCTTCAGGGCCATGTTGTCGTGGATGAAAAGAGGGCTATAAGAGATCGCGGAGGGTCGAGTCGATGTTGATACGTTGATGTCTAGTCAAGGTTTGAGCAGTCTCAATTCAAATTGCACTGGCACACGATCCCTAGCTCCAGTATCTGGATTATGGTCATCCTTTGTAGCAGTGACTTGATCGACGTGTGTGAGGTCAAAAATCATACATTGCTGTAAAACAGTTTTTGCACTCTTTTCCGTCCACAACTTGAATAACCTGGAATCCGGTGTCCACTAGGCCTCACTTGTTACATGTTACCCCTTGAATAGCGTTCCTATCTGTCCTCGAGCGCGAGCTAGCCGAGCCTGGGTGCTGTCGCACTAACTTATGCCAGTGGCGTGAGTACTGTAATAACCTAAGTTACTATGTCCGCATCCAGTCCGCGGCTGCATATGCAGTAATAACGTCATGACGTAAGTGGGATTCAATGTTCTGTTACAATAATCATGAATATATCAATGCCTGTCCGACCATAGGATGGTGTCCAAACATGCAGTCGGCTATACGGTACCACCCCATTCATTTTTGATTATGGAATACAGTTCACCAGATGTAGGTGCCGATTCTTCACAATCAGACCAACTCACGACCCTTGCTGATTAGTTGGCAATGGGGTTCAACGTGCAACGCTCAAGCTCAAGACCAAAGCTGAGGTCATCTCCTACCCAACTCGGACGTTCTGCAATGGCCCACTGCCCACTCCGTGGTTCACGCTCTGCGCAATTCGCCAGTGGCTGGCACGAAGTGAATAGACCTTCATGAGCCCAACGACGATCGCGCCCCTATGCCTTTGCATGTCGAGTAACTCATTCCAAGTATCACCGCACGAGGTACTTTTCCATGATATATTTTCTCGTATTCCAAGCCCTGACAGTAAGTGTCCGATAAAAGAAGGAAGAAAAAAAAAAGCGATTGTATCATGTCGGGAAAACGAAAGTTGTCCCCCCGCCTTTCCTAGGAAATGGACGACGAGCCACGAATCAAACGGTAGGCAGGCCGCGGTAGCCCAGTGTAAAAGTGGCCTGCATTTTGGCGAGCGTGTTCCCGTTTAGGTTCCCATCATTTGGTGAGACGGGGACGTGCACGTCTTGTGCGGACGTCGACACGCCCTGGTACTCGGGGAAGGTCCTTGGGTCATTCGGGTCCTGCAACAAAGAATTATGAGTGGACACAGAACAACGTAGACACGAGGGGTGAATAAACGCACGTAGAAGTTCATCGGCGCCACGCGCGTCTTGGACACCGGCGAGTGTTCTTGGCTCATGGGTGACATCCCACCACCGACCTCAGTGGACTGCGCCTGCGAGCGCTGTCGCTTCCGCAGGATGTGGAATAAGAGGGCGCCGATGGCTGCGAGGGCCACAACGCCACCAACGACGCCACCCGCGATTGCGGCAGTGTTCGGCCCACTCCCGGATGACGAGGGGGGGAAGGAACCCCCGGATGAGGATGTGCTGGAGGTAGGACTGACTCCGGATGGTGAGGTGCTGGAGGTAGGACTGACTCCGGATGGTGAGGTGCCGGAGGTAGTACTGGCTTCGGATAGGGAGGTGCTGGATGTAGGACTGACACCTCCGGGGTCCTTGGCCCTAACAGACGAACCCGGCTCTAAATCAGGGACTGCTTAGGAGAGGACCCGCAGATGGGACAGTTGGTCAGACGGAGAACAACAAAGGAGGAAGGTTTGAGTGCGTACCACCATCTTGGTAAATTCGGTACGCCTCGGCAATGTTCCAATTATTTGTGCGCTGCGGAAGGGGGCACCTGCTAAGCTGGGTATCGGGAAGGCGCGAACAGGGGAACGAACAGTGCTATCCACGAGAGCCCACTGTGGTAAACTCGTTCCTGAAGGTACGGGGTTGGGGAACCTGCATATGAAAAAATCGTAAATCAATGCCAAAGACCCAAGTGAAAGCGAATCCCCCGCGACGGTTAGCTCACGGCAAGGGGTCTATGCCAACTGGGCAGTTGCCCGAGTACCACTCCCAGCTGAATTGCTGATAAGCCAGTGCGAAGAGAGTGGACACAGGAGGCAGACGTACGTGGATCCCTTCGCTCTCTGACAAGCTTCGCAGGCACTGAGAAGATTGTATGCGATGACGTTGCATTCGCATCTTTCGAAGTCCGATTCGTCAAGCATATACCCATATGCCTCCTCCGACGTCAATGGGTTGACGGTAAACACTGATGATAGTTGAGAGCACGAAGGAACGGCACATCAAGGAGAAAGGGCACTCACCGCTACTATTACAGGTTGCCAGCATATACGCTGTGACCATACACACACTTTGGCCAAGAGTGTTGGACGTCTACGTGTCGATCAGTCAACCCATCATAAAAGGTGCACACAGAGACAAAAGGCGAGGCTGTACCCAGTCCCAAGACGAGCTGCAGTCCGGGGCATTGATCTGAGCAGCAGCGAAGTCACTGGCGGCGAAGAGAACGAGAGAGGTGAGCACAGCGATACTTGGTATCCTTGGCTGCATTGGGGGAAGGGAGAGTGGGGAGGCTGTATATCAACGGCACCATGTTGTTGCGACTTAAAAGGGGCTGTAAGAGATCCAGGGCTGAACCACTGTTGACGTGTTGACGTCCGAGCAGTGACATCGGAACAGTAAATAGATCACTGACTACAGTGATACAAATACTGTCCACTTGGCAGTGGCAAGCAGGCACATTATCGCCATCCTGAGCTACAGTAGCTGCACTGTGATCATCCTTCAATTGGTGGCGACGAATTGAATGGCATGTGTAGTATCAAAGAACATACAGTTTTGCACTCTTTCTCGTCCACAACTTTGATGACCTGGAATTCAGTGTCTACTTGTTCTGCCTTGAAGCGCGTCTATCTGTCCGCGAGCATTGAGCGTAAGTGTCGTTGCCATTTTCACATCCGGTTTGACAAATAAAAAGCTATCTCAGCTCAACACGTCACATGACATTAGGTATCCACCAATCCACAAACCCAGAACCAAAAATAAAGTTTGGCTCGAAAAATTATGTAACTTATCACAAATGTAGATATAACATAATCATACTTTTTTTGTTTTGTTTGTGACATAAATATATTACAAACAAATGGTAAGCAATTACAAGGTAGAGGACACCAGGAATGGGCACCCCTTATGTTGGAACATGATAAGTATGTAAGGCCCTTATCTATAGTAGTTACAACATTACTGCAAGTATGCTTTCCTATTACAGTACTATACTGGGTGCAATTTGCCTCTGAGTGAAGAGAAGTCTCATGGCTAACTCAAAGTGGTAATTTACATCAGGCATATGTAAAAACATGATATTGTGGATGCCTGTACTCATCACTTTTGTGCTTCCAGACATGGTAGGGCCATAGGGTATAAATGGCAGATTTATTCCACCAATGGCCCAAGCAGCAGTAGCAATCATGTGTACCACACTTGGCCTTGGGCTTGTCTCAGACATGCCCAATCCAATTTTTGGACCTGGCCCCTTTGGGGCATGTATGTTTCTGGTTTTGATTGTTCTCATGCATTCTGATGGCTTCTATTGTGTTTTGAATTACAGGTTCAGAAAACCACTTAAAGCAGCTATGATGTCTATGATACATGTGTATGACTACAATGAGCATTTTATCTTGAATGTTCCCTGTGTGTACCCATTCTCATCTAAACGATGATTTGCAGCCACAAATGGGAAACAAGTGCAACTATCCCATGCTTCAGTATCATGCCCGATGGCTCATGTGTTTGCTCAAATATCTTACTCATATTCCACATTCATTTTTGAAAAAGCCTTGATATTATTGTACTTGTAACTATATAACAAGCCCTGAAAGGGCCTCAGTAGTATAATGAATTGATTCTTGACTTGCCCATCCCCCATCTGCCTAAACACAAATAATATTCACCTGTTCTTGTTGTTACAATTTTCTCCTCTTTCCCTTCAGATGCCTTTGTTCCTTGCTTCTTACTCCATTACCCCATCTTGATATGCCCATAACTCCTTATGCACCTGACCGTTTTCCATGATCTCTTCACCACACGGTACATCTTTACACCCTCTTCCTGTATATCAAAGTTCATGGTGCTCCAGCCTCAGCTGACCTGTCACAATCATGTGACATGTGACTCAGAAACTCGGACTGACAACAAGATTGACAGCAAAGCAATACACTGGCACTCGCCAAAGCACTTACTGTTGAGCTGGCAGCACTAACAGCGAGATAGAGCAAAAGCGGCTAAAGGACAAAAGTATACTTCAGAGGTTGAAGGAACTCTATAGCAGCGCTACACACCTAAAGGACAAAAGTATCTACTACAATGTCAGCGTAAGGTAGAGAGGCTTGGTAGTAAAGGAAACTTACACTTCAGAGGTTGAAGGAACTCTGAAGTGTGAGGGCGAAAACAGCAGACCTTATATACAGGATGCTTAGCTAATAATGGTCCGTGCGCACTGGTGACTCAAACAAAATGCACCTGGTCTGTGCGCCAGAGGGAGAAATGCCATTGGAGGGCAGAGAACAATAAAACCGCCTAATGCGGATGTGATCGGTATCTTAACAATAAGAACAAGGAGAACCTTATAAGGAACTACAAAATAAAGATAAACAATAACCGGTCCGTACAAGTCCGGAAGTCCATAATGTAACCATAAGGGTCAGATACCGTATAAGGAAGGGAATGACTCAATCATATCCCACGAGACATCACACTTCAATTGGTGACGTCTCAACATCCCTCCATGATAGAGGCAGTCCATTCTGGAGATAAGAATAGGTGGTAGATGGTGATGAGAGCGCGTGTCAAGTTTCAAAAAGTTCTCAATATAGGAACTGTGTGAGAGTCCTTTGCAAGTTCTCAACATAAGAACTGTGCAAGTGTCTAGGAGTTCGGGATTGAAGTCCCTTGGACACCTTTACTTCATTTGTCATAAAGGACAACTTTTTGAAGTGCAGGGCACAACTCCATATAATACAGAGAGAAAGGACTCTCTTCTGCAGAGATAAGAGCGAATCTTATTCTGCCTTGACACTTCATCGACAACTTTATAAAAGGTCCATCAACCCGAATTTCTGATAGATGTGGATCCTTTCCACACTTTTCTCCATCATATCAACCCAACATCATTAACCAGCTTCTCGAAGGTTTCCCTTGGTAGAGACTTAGTAAGTCCATCTGCTACCATGTCCTTCGTTGGAGTACGTATCAGGTGTATCACCTTGTTTTCTACATACTCCCTGACAGCGTGGTGCTTGATGGGGATATGTTTGGACCGTCTCCCAGTGACTGGGTTCAGGGCTAAGTCTACAGCGCCCTTATTGTCACAGTGGAGAGGTATGGGGGAGGAAACCTCGTACCCCAATTCCTCTAGGAAAGTCCGGTACCACTGAGCTTGGTTTGCAGCCTCTGCGAGGCTCATATACTCAGCTTCTGTGGTGGACTGAGCTACCGTCTTTTGCTTTCTGGTGCACCATGAGATGGCACCATTTGCAAGTAGATAGACGTAGCCTGTGGTGGAGTGGCGATCTTCCTGGTCACCCCAGGAAGAGTCGCAGTAGCCATGAAGGCCTTCTCCACCATTCCCTCCAGAGTAGCGCAACGCGTAGTCCTTTGTAGTATTAAGGTATGCTAACACGTATTTGGCTAGGCGCAGATGCTGCTGAGAGGGATTGGAAGCGAATTGGCTGAGGCGCGCAACAGCGAAGGAGATATCAGGTCTGCTTCCAATCTGCGCATATAGCAGAGACCCAATTATCTGTTGATACTTCTTAATCTCAGAAGTAGAGGCTTGATCTTCGTATTTGATCAAGTGAGCCTCCGCGCCAGAGGGAAGAGGGGTGTAAACTGGGTTGGAATCCCTCATTCCAAACCTTTCAACTACATCAGAGATGTAATCTGACTGGTTGATGGTCATAGTGCGATTAGCACGATCTCTGGTGATGTTAACACCGAGATATGACTCAATCTCTCCCAGATCGGTCATCTCATATCGACTTGATAGAGATGACTTCAGATCATTGATCTTGTCAGATGAGTTGCCCAGTATAGTGATATCATCTACATATAAGATGACGAAGAGTACATCACCCCCCTCTTGGAGATGATATACATATACTCCTGCATCAGAGTACGTCCGCGTAAAGCCGAGTTCACTAAGAACTCCATGGAACTGTAGATTCCATGCGCGGGAAGCCTGCTTCAGACCATAAAGGGCTTTCTGAAGCCGGCACACCAAGTGTTCTTGGCCAGCAGTGACGAAACCTACGGGTTGCTCCATGTAGATTTCCTCGTCCAGTTCCCCATGAAGGAAAGCCGATTTGACGTCCATCTGGTGGATCTCCCAATCCTCCAGGGTGGCTAACGCCAGCAGAAGTCTCAGGGACTCAAATCGGGCGACTGGACTGAAGGTTTCGTCAAAGTCCACCCCCTCTAGTTGGGTGAACCCTTTTGCCACTAGTCTAGCACGAAAGCGTCCATCCGCTTTCTTCTTAAAGACCCACTTGCATTTAACCACCTTCCTTCCAGCAGGAAGGGGCTCCAGACGCCAGACCTGTAGTTTTTCCAAGGCATCCAGTTCATATTGGCATGCCTCTTGCCACTGGTCGGCGTAATCAGACTCCATGGCTTGCCTGAAGGTCTGAGGATCCCTATAGCCAGGGGCCTCTGCCGCATTCAGCAAGTCCATCATCGTAAGTCTACTGCTCCCTTGCATGAACTCGCCATTATCCTCATTGTAGTATCGAGGATTCTGACGCCGCGTCCTTGTGCTCCGCCTAGGGCGTTGAGGCGAGGACACCTGTTCAGTCCTGGGACTCCTAGGAGTCTCAGCAGGAGGACTGATATCCCTATTGAAATTAGGGGCAGGTATCGGCTGGGTCACCATAGGTGGCCAGTTACGCCTAGAGCGCGAGGGACGAGGTGGGATTGTTGTAGGGGGTGCAGAGGGCGGGGTCTGATATATAGTCTGATCTTCTGGAGCGGGGTGGGTGCTGGGTGGGGTGCTAGGCTGTTGTTCCTGCGGAGGGGCTTCCTCCGGCACCTGTATAGCTAGGCGGGGCCACATTGACTGGCGGCGCCTGAGGTGCTGTGGCAGCAGCTGGTAGAGGCTGATCAAGCACTCTTATATAAATGTTACCGCCGGTGGAGTCGATTACCTCCTGTTCCGGCACTGGTGAAGTGTATACTGGTGAGGGATCAGGTCACCGCGGGACGGGAAAACGCTTTCGTCAAACGTAACATCTCGAGAGGAGACGAAGCGTCGGCTATGTCTGTCCCATAGTTTATAGCCTTTAGAAAGAGCTTCATAGCCCACAAACACGGCCTCCTTTGCTTTAGGATCTAATTTTTGCCGGTTGTGTTCATGGTACGTGATAGTAGGCTTTGCAGCCGAATACTCTAAAGTAAGAGACATCTGGAACCGTACCATTCCAGAGCTCCAGCGGAGTTTTCCACTTATTAGAACGAGTGGGAGTGCGGTTATAGATGTGCACAGCAGTCTCGACTGCTTGTTCCCAGAAGCCAAGGCTAAGGCCCGCATGATGAAGCATGCTGGTGCCTTTTTCCATAACCGTACGGTTAAAACGCTCGGCTCTCCCATTCTGCTGTGGAGAATAAGGCATTGTGAGACGATGCTCAATGCCCGCTTCCAGAAGTATGTGCTTCAGATCGTGATTGACATACTCGCCACCTCGATCAGAGTGTAAGGATTTAATGGGCTTGTTTAGTTGTTTTTCAGCCCACGCCTTATAGTGTAGGAAGGCGTCCTTAAATTGATCTTTTGATTTCAAGAAGATGACGACTGCTGCTTTTGAGAAGTCATCTATGAAGGTGGCAAAGTATTTGTTCCCCTGAACAGAATTACTCTGGAGGGGTCCAACGAGGTCACTGTGAACGATCTCGAGGTGATCCTCGGCACGCTTCATGGAAGCAGGGAAAGGAAGGCGAGTGGATTTGCCAAGTTCACAGCCATGACATGGTCCTGCCTCCTCTGGTTCATTGTTTATGATGAGGCCTTTTACAGCCTCAGGAGCATGCGTCTTCAGCGCTTCTTTGGACATATGTCCCATGCGCTTGTGCCAGACATCAAGGCTGGCAGATGCAGGTGCTTTGACAGTATTTAATTTATGACTGTCAAGCCAATATAAATTGGCAGCCTTGTGTCCTTCCGCTATGGTTTCCCCTTTGTAGCGAATAGCGAAGGAGGTAGAGTCAAATGAAACTAAGGCGCCCTTATCAGTCAGGGCGCTTGTGGAGAGGATACGCGAGTGCGTATTAGGGAGGTGCAACACATTGGAGATTTTGAGGTCGTAGCCTCTGTTGGTTCGGATGGTTATAGTACCCGTTCCAACGCTCTTTAGGAGAGAGCTATCTCCAAGTAGAACTTCGATACCTTCGTGTGGTGTGTAGGTGTCGTAGTCTTCAATATAGGGTGTAAAGTGTGTTGATGCTCCACTGTCCATCATCCATCTTGTGGTTTTATCACGCATCATGTAAAGGGAAACCTGAGGTGCCTCATGCACCTCCTCTATTTTTCCAGAGCCATTGACTATAGTAAAGAGTCGGCTCTTTGCTACTGGTATTGTAGAGTTTAATCTATCTGCCGGAATAGCCTCCGGCGCGGCGACAATGAGGTTTTGGGCTGCTTTCCTCAGCTGCCCAGCCTTCCCCTTCTTTGCGTTCTCCTGGTCCCTTTTTAATTTAAAGCAGTCCGGCTTTTTATGGCCGGGCTTGTGACAGTAATGGCAGATAATATCCGCCGAAGTGGAACTGCCGGAATTGGGCGATGATTGCGCCTTTGGGGGGCGCGAACCAGAGGCCCGGTTGATAGGGGCCACCTTGTTAAGGGTGGCGGAGGGACCGGAGAGACGTGATTCCTCATTGATGAACCTATTGATCAGGTCCTGAGGAAGTAAGTTGGCAGGGGGGCCAGTGGCCAATATGGTGCCGGCGATGGTAGAATAGGAAGGAGGGAGGGCGTCTAAAAGTATGAAGGACATTTGCATGTCCGAGACCGCCATCCCATTCTCCTGAAGGGTATTCCTCAGGTCCAGCATTTTTTGGAGCTGAGGGAGGAAGGGGTGCCCTTCCTGCAGCTTGGTATTGACCAAGCCAACCCATAAATTGAAGGTGGCCATAGAGCCAACCGCACCATATAAGCCCTCCAACTGTTCAAATTTGTCATGAACAGTTGGGAAAAGTATTTGGGAGGTTATCCCAGACAACACCTCCGTGGTAACAGATAGATATAGAAGGCCAATGATGACCTCTTCTTGTTTGTTCCATAAGGCCAACATGGCCAGTCCTGCATCTGTGGGCCCGGTGGGCCCAGCCACACCAGCAGCGAGGGCTGGGTGCTGGGGGATCGCACCGGGGTTATCATGTGTGAGGTGCCTAGAGCAACCATTCATCAACATGAGGGAAGTGAAAGTTTGTGCCCAGGACTGCCAGTTGGTCCCGTCCAGCTTGGCAAGCTGAACGGAGGGAGGGAAGACAAGAGTGAATTGAGCCATTTGAGATGTTTTGAAGTGTAAAAATCTGGTTCCGAGGAGCAGTCAGAACCAGTCCAGATCTTGATAGGAAAGGTAGCGGTCCAGCCATAAGAGCGCTATACTCCGTAACACTCAAGGTGTCACGCCCCAGGTGTGCGACTTTGGAGTACCAACTTGTAAAAAGTACTAGGTATTATAAACTAAACCCCTTCTTAGGACTAGCCTGTTACCACGTGGATCTTGCAAGAAGAGCAAGCAGTCTTAGTGATAGCTTTAATCAGGGTCAAGCAGAGTCACGTCTGGGGTACTTCCCGGCGAAGGGTTTCCCGGAGAACGTGTCCTAACCTTTAGGCAGTCCTCAGGGGCTACTCAGGTTCACTGGTAGCCCTAAGAGGGGCAGTGCCCTAGAGAGGAGCCAACAGCGAGTTCCAAGAGGAAAGATGAGGATCAACTCCAACATCATTTCCAATTGCCGTCTGTGGAGTCTCTAGACCAGACCAATTAAGGGTCTTAGCACTGATGTATAGTACTTTTACTTATAGTAGCGACCCCTAGTTGTGTCAGAGGGAAGGACTTCTGGGTTTGACTATTAACCAGGCCTTCACACCCCTTAAAGAGACCCAGGTATTAACCGAGTATCTCCCAACCATTAGGGTGGCCTATAGCCGCAAGGGTCTTCCCCTATTGGCCTAACAAATCCGGACGAAAACCGGGAGGTAGAAAATAAGTAGTGAGGAAATGCGCACAGGGGAACTTGAGGTCGCGTCTGCTGACTTAACAGCTCCCTAGCGCCTTTCGCGAGAACCTTCATAAGAAGGCTAGCCAGTATTGGCACGACATTTAAATAATGCCGGTGGACAAGAAAGGAATGTGTCGAAGGAAGAGGATAGAGGATGCTCACTGAGTGGGAGGTAAGACAACAAAGGTGTGGATGCAGAGAGAGCAAGTGACACGAGGTAGATCTGGAACACAGCTGTTAGTATGAGCGTCCAGGGCCCATAACCTGTTGAGCTGGCAGCACTAACAGCGAGATAGAGCAAAAGCGGCTAAAGGACAAAAGTATACTTCAGAGGTTGAAGGAACTCTATAGCAGCGCTACACACCTAAAGGACAAAAGTATCTACTACAATGTCAGCGTAAGGTAGAGAGGCTTGGTAGTAAAGGAAACTTACACTTCAGAGGTTGAAGGAACTCTGAAGTGTGAGGGCGAAAACAGCAGACCTTATATACAGGATGCTTAGCTAATAATGGTCCGTGCGCACTGGTGACTCAAACAAAATGCACCTGGTCTGTGCGCCAGAGGGAGAAATGCCATTGGAGGGCAGAGAACAATAAAACCGCCTAATGCGGATGTGATCGGTATCTTAACAATAAGAACAAGGAGAACCTTATAAGGAACTACAAAATAAAGATAAACAATAACCGGTCCGTACAAGTCCGGAAGTCCATAATGTAACCATAAGGGTCAGATACCGTATAAGGAAGGGAATGACTCAATCATATCCCACGAGACATCACACTTCAATTGGTGACGTCTCAACACTTACGTGGCTCCTTAGTCTGCTTAGGAAATAGTTATGAAAACCACAGTCTGCATAGTATAAATATGAGGCTCTTATGTCTGTAGTTACTTTGTCTGAGCTTTGTCAAAATCCAGCCAAGTTACATTCCACCTCAGAGTGTCAGCGTGTCCCTCTCTACTTGTACATTTTCCTAGTGAGTTAATCACTCGCTCATCATTCAAATCCCTCTCAGTCAGAACCCCTACCTTTGGGTTCTGTCTCAGTCCATCTCCATCGCAGCGTTAAGCCCATCCAGCTTGTTGCCATAGATATCCTGAATGTTCCAGCTGGAACATAACATGACCCGCACATGACCCCACACAATCACCACTCTTCCTACTATAGTTGTGTCTTTGTTCCACTTTTACTCAGAATCCGAGTATCACGCCATATGTTTGTCACGGACAAACATCCTGTACTAGTATATAAGTCGCACACTACCTAGCTTGTACAGTAGACTTGACTTCTTGTGTAATACCACATCATCGTCATCTCACAAATGACTTTACACTTGCCCCTTTTACTTGAGCACAACTTTGGTTCACCATTGCACTTGAACCCCAGACTTTCCGCTACTGCCTGCATGTCTGAGGAGACCGTGTAGCACTTGTGAATCACCTGACTTAGTCCTAACCGACTATCCCAAACCCTGTTACCTCAGCCTGAGCGACTTAGTGAAGCACATGTCGCACATAACATTCCTGTGGTAACATTATGCTCATACTCCCCATTTGACTTCAAAAACTCATTGGTCACTCACACATAACCAATCTCCTACTCTGGCCCAGCCTTAACCTTACCAATAAAATCCCTCCTATGGGGAGGGAGGTGAATAGACATTCACTCTCTTTCTCACTTGTGCACCCTCTCCACTCTACGGTCTCTCTACCTACTCAAAGGTGAGAACTACATTCCTGTTAAGCTGTGTGCATTTGTGACAGATGGACTCTATGAGGTATGAAGTGGACGCTTACTATACGGTTATGACTACGATAGTAAGCAGAGATTAGTCATGGACTCTACTAGTGTACAATGTGCTAGCATGTGATTGCTAGTATGACTCATTCCTAGGATAGCGGTAGTAGGGTTCGAGCTACTTACGCCATAGGATATCGGACTCATAGGGGAGTTTTAAAGCTACCCCTTCATGTGTATAAATAGTGGCTCGTGAAGACCAAGATATGCCATCTTGGTCTTCTTTGAAATACCACTCTTCTCTCTTCTAATTGCCGAGTCTTCGCACTTCAGTCCTCTCTAGTTACCTTGACCTTTGAGTCTAAGGGGTGTCAGCATTCTGCATCATCAGGTCTTCATCACCTTGATCCTTACCCTTAAGTCTCTCTGGATTGCTTTGATTGTATTCCAGGGGATACTATGGACTTACAAGCGTCTGCTCGGGAATCGCTAAGTTGTGAACACCTTTATCAAGTCCAAGTCGGACTGACACCATGGTAGCATTACATTAAGACCAAGATCCCCACAAACGTGGCATTCACTACAAGAGAACAGTGGAGAAACTTCCAACCCTACAGCCTTGAAACAAGAGGAGAAAGATCAGTACCCAGACGATTCCTAGGAGCAGCAATGTAACGTCTACTACAGACGTTTGCCTGACTTAGGCACTGGCGGTATGTGGGTTCCCTTGCGGATAGAATCAGTGGTTTGCTGATACGAGCAGGAAGACTGCGGGATGCCTGCAATAGACACCAGCAGCATTATGATAGGTATAGAGGGAGAAACCTAATGGGACTGTTGCGGGAGGGGTATTGACCTTTTGTACAAGATCCCACTGAGGGTTGTCGAGTATGTAGTAACACGTAAATGGACGGGCGGTCCTGGAGTTGAGATATTCGAAGATGAGGTGGCACGAAGTATCGGGGGGGTAAGTCACGATTGGGCTATCCACCATCAATGACAAGTTGAAATGGGGAGGAGAGTCATGGGGATCCCTTGGTCGGAGGGATATGCCAGAGCTAGTTCACTAAAGGGACTCATGGCCCTTGTATAGGCAATGAAGGATGAGAGTGGTATTCAAAGAAGACCAAGATGGGGATCCTGGCCTGTACTACCGAGAGCTTAAATACACATAAGGGAGCCAGTTCTAGCTCCGCTCGAACATGTAAGTAGCCAATAGCATATGTAGCCTAGATCCTAGTACAGTGGTCCTAGGAATCAGTCATCTGTATCGTAATATAGTACTCGTACAACAATAAGGAGCATCAGTCAGCATAGTAATTCACACCACGTACAACAATAGAGGCAATCAGTCAGCGGAACACAAGGTGGTAAGATCCGAAGTCCATGACACATTACTACTGACACATCGGGTCATCATGAACACGTCAGAGTTCACAACCGGGCCGGTCAGTCTGAGAACAAAACATAACAAGCAAGGTGGAGAGAGTATAGGGGAGACACCGGATACTTTGTCGACTTTCCCAGAGATGCCATCTGATATCGGCCAGTTGAGTTCAATTACTCAAACTTTTGTTGGACCAAAGTTATGTGGAACCCCGTAGACAATTGGTGGGACGTTGTCAGGCCAACCGGAAGACACTATCACTGCAATATCGACTCAAGAGAACTTCACGGAGAAGATTGGGGCTCACTTGATGAAGAAAGCAATAATGAAAGCAACGAAGAACAACCAAGAGAGCAGGCACCTTCAGAGTCAAGCCATGAAGAACCGATAGAAGAGCATACTGCCACAGAAAGTGAAGTATGACCAGGAACAGGGGACGATTTAAGCCTGCTGGCCCACATAGCTGAGTCCCTACACATCACAGTGTTGATAAGTGACCTTTGCGCACTTAGCGGCTCTGGATGGACCAGACTTGCAGCATGGACTGCTTAAGATAAGATTTATAGGACTTGTAGATTAGATATTTGATCTGTACAATTTCAGACTTCTTATCTATGACATCATGAACAATAACATCATTCGGACTTCTCTGGACTTTACATTGTACTTTGCGTCTTTGTACTTTCCTTTGTTCTATCTTTATTGTGATGTCACTATGATATCATCTTGGTCTGGATTCCTTTTGTTCTCATCACCTTGTTCTCCTTCTGTACATTCCTCTTGTCCCATACTAAGAACAATGCTCCTTGTAACTACGTGACTCTGTGTTACTCTCCTTGTATCAGTGTCACTCTCTGTAAAGTATAAGTAGAATAGCTTGTACACTCCTGGTCCACATCAGTTTCTCACTGCTTGTGTGCCAGGTATGTCCCCCCTTCTCCAATACCATCATCAGTTCCTCACTGCTTGTGTGCCAGAACTATCTTTAGCTTCCCTTGCAAGATCTCCCTCTGCTGCTTCCAGCTGCTCAGTTTATCTCACCACAGTCTCCCTTGTCACTGTGAGTATGCTGTCCATCTATGCTGTTCATCACACAGTCCCAGAAGAGATTCACATTAGAAGTCCCATGGCCACAGAAGTTCAAACCACAGAGGAAGTAAGACGTATCAGAGAAGAAGCAGAAGCCATCCTTAACCCCATAAATCCCTCCACGGGCCACCGAATGACGGTGGACGATGCGGCACTATTCCGAGCAATAGGCCCAGACCAACCATGTTACGATTCTCTCTTCTTTTCCCATGGACGCTCCCGTTCCTTACTTCTTATTCCCATACCCCACCTTGTTATGCCCACAACTCATCACGCGCCCAACCGTTTTCCCATGATCTCTTCGCCGCACGATACGCCCTCACGCCCCCCTTCCTTGTATATCAAAGTTCACGGCGCTCCGGTCTCAGCTGACTCCCACATGACCCTGCGCAATCACTATGTTCCCTACTATAGTTCTGCCTTTGTTCTGCTTTTACTTAGGACTCCACGTATCGCGCCATATGTTTGTCGCGTACAAACATCCTGTACTAGTATATAAGTCGCACGCTACCTAGCTTGTACGGTAGACTTGACTTCTTGTGTAATACCACATTGCTGTCATCCACGAACAACTTTCGCTCGCTGTTTCGCTTGAGCACGACTTTGGTTCGCTTTTTCGCTTCAACCCCAGAACCCCCTGACTATCACCTACGTGTCTGAGGAGACCGTGTGGTGCTTATTCATCATCAGACTCGGTCCTAACAGACCAACTCACATCCCGTTACCTCGGCCTGAGCGACTTAGTGACGTGCACGTTGCACATAATGTTCCTGTGGTAACGTTACATTAAGTCAAGTCTCTCGCAACCCTGGCAACTAGTAGGAGTCGCACGAAATTCCAGCAGCAGTACATCGATCGGTATTCCACTGACGAACTCTCCAGCCATGAAAAGGGTGCAGTAATCTGGGAAGATGTTACGATTTCCTTTCCTTTTCCCTTGGACGCTTCTGTCCCTCGATTATCATTCCCGTGCCCCACCTTGTTACGCCCCTAACTCATCACGCGCCCATCCGTTTCCCATGATCTCTTCGCCGCACGATACGCCCTCATGTCCCCTTCCTTGTATATCAAAGTTCACGGCGCTCCGGTCTCAGCTGACTTCCACATGACCCCGCGTAATCGCCCTATTCCTTACTATAGTTCCACCTTTGTTCCGCTTCTGTTTAAGGACTCCACCTATCGCGCCATATGTTTGTTGTGTACAAACACCCTGTACTAGTATATAAGTCGCATGCTACCTAGCTTGTACGGTAGACTTGACTTCTTGTGTAATACCACATCGTTGTCAAACCACGAACGACCTTTACGCTCGCTGTTTCGCTTGAGCACGACTTTGGTTCGCCTTTTCGCTTGAACCCCCGAAACTCTCGACTACCACCAGCGTGTCTGAGGAGACCGCGTGGTGCTTGTTCATCATCAGACTTAGTCTTAACCGACTAGCTCGCGTCCCATTACCTCGGCTTGAACGACTTAGTGACGTGCACGTCGCACATAACGTTCCTGTGGTAACGTTACAGAAGAGATCCATAACCAAGAGGGGTACTTCATCTTCGACGCAAAAAATCAGGAATATCACCAAGTTCACTACCTCGACGACCTTTGCCTTTGGGCTTACATTGACTATGACCCAAAGCAAGGACGGTGGTATGCCTACAAACCTGTCCCTCCACAATTCGGCGCAGGACCCCTCGGGTCAACCAACATTACCGGAATCAATGTCGACCCAGACAAATCAACCACCCTCACTCCCATACAGCCAGCGATGGCCACCAACACTCAGGTCGCCACCAGCCTTACTACCACGGGAGCCTCCAGCTCGGGCGGTGGAGGAACACATGCTACAGGAGGT
The DNA here is from genome assembly GCA_021527035.1 of Lactarius vividus. Taxonomy (NCBI): domain Eukaryota; kingdom Fungi; phylum Basidiomycota; class Agaricomycetes; order Russulales; family Russulaceae; genus Lactarius; species Lactarius vividus. Next base: position 1,830 of record JAKELG010000223.1, on the reverse strand, counting down.
CGATCGGCTGCTCAGACGAGCGGAGCGCCTCATAGCTCTAGTACCCAACCGCCGACGGGGTTGAGCAGTGGCCCAACTGCTGGACCTAGTGGAGGCATACATGGTAGCGGTGGAGGCCCACCGGGCGGCGGTGCCCCTGGTGGTGGCGGAGGTGGTCCAGGTGGAGGAGCCCCAGGAGGTGGCGCCCCAGGAGGAGGTGCGCTCCCCATGGGCCCAGCCAGGGCAATACCAGCACCGGGAGGGGGCAAACTTGGGGGCAACCCACCACCCATCTTCGATGGAAATCGAGAGGAGAGTCGAAACTTTCTTCGATCCTTTCGAATTTATCGAGGAATGAACCCAACCGTGGACCAGCTCACAGTACCATATTCGCGAGCCATGACCTTCCTCTCATACATGAGGGGGCATCTGGTAGATGATTGGGTAGATGAGCAGACCGCATGGCTGGACACCCAGCTAGCAGGGGGAGTACTGCACAATGAAGAAAACCTATGGAACACGGTCCTTGACCGGTTCACGAACGCCTACACAGACACCACCGAACGAACCAGAGCGTGCCAAGACATCGACAAATTGAAGATGATTGGCGAAGACATTGACACGTACATCGCAAAGTTCCAGAACCTTACAACAAAAGCCGGCTATAACCCAGACGAAGCCAATGTCATCGAAAAATTCCAAGCGGGACTCCCCGACAACCTCGTAATCAACGCCATACGCTTCCAGCACCCAGTTACATGGGATCAGTGGAAAGCAGCGGCAAGACTTCAGCAAGCTGAATACCTTATGCTGAAGCCTCGCCTCACACACAACCGACAAAACGAAAAACGAGGAGGTCACACCCGAGACCAGTGGGTCCAAGCCCTTAACAAGGCGCGTGACCCAAACGCCATGGATATTAGCTGCACTAGAGCCCGCGCTACCCTCACAGACGCTGAGAAGCAAAGGATGGTCGCAGAGGGGAGATGTTTCCGATGCAGAGAAAAGGGTCATGTGTCACATAATTGCCCACAAAAAGGCACTCGCGCTGCTCAAACCACAAACGACGGAGGAGCACCTCCTCCCGTCCCCACTACCCCCGCAGTATCGCCTCCCCCCCTTGTTACTCGAGTCGCCATATCAGCAAACCATGTACTGTCGAATGATGAAGCGGCTGATGCTCAGATCGCAGCGCTGGCCGCTCAGCCAAAAGAAGTGCGGGACCTCTTGGTGGAAAAGCTTTTTGGAGGAAAGGATTTTCCGAACACCTAAACCCGTCGGCCTGGGCAAAGGCATTACACGTGTATTATAGCAGATATCGATCCATGTGAATCCCAGTTCTTTTCAAATCTGCAAATGCGACGGCCAAACGACAGGTCCTATTGGACTCTGGAGCAACCGACAACTTTATCTGTGTGGAACTGCTCAAATGAACGCATCTCGGAACCTGACCCGTCTCCACTCCCATCACCATATGGAACGTTGACGGAACGTACAACCGAGACGGCGCAATAACCCAATACACCGATTTGGCGGTGCGGACGGGTGAGCGCACAAAGACGCTTCGTTTCCTGGTAACCAACCTAGGAAAGGATGAAGCGATCCTGGGCTACCCCTGGTTCTTGGCCTTCGAGCCTGAGATAGAGTGGAGAAACGCCACGCTGAACGAAAACTTCCAACCGGTTGTAATCTCCAGCCTGAACCTTCAGAGCGACGCCATGCCATTGGAGGCTGCTATCAAGGCCTTACAGGCGTATGAGCTCGATGAGGAGGCATGGGAACAGGTTGTAAACGAAGAATCAGAGCCGAATATCACCTTCCTGCAAAAAACGACCACTGCATCAGAACTCA
>JAKELG010000222.1:0-63330 GCA_021527035.1 Lactarius vividus | reverse complement strand
CGAGAGGAGATTACAACTAACATTTATTACAGTGTGCGTTTCCGTATGGTATGAAGATCAAGGATATAGTTCGGGAATGTCTTGTCTCGTTTCCATACATCTGGGTAAGTGTCATAGTCTTAATTTGTTGTACATGGCTCATGATTTTGTCTGACTCCTAGTTGGTGGTGCCAGCTATTACTGCCGTGGCTCGCTGCATTTTGAGCCTACTGACGACGGCTGTCCTCGGTTGTCCAGCCTGTGAGTGGCTGCGTGGCCCGCTGGGTTTCGAGCCTACTGACGACGACTGTCCTCGGCTGTCCAGTTTGTGAGTGGCTGCCGTGGCTCGCTGGGTTTCAGCCTACTGACGACGACTGTCCTCGGCTGTCCAGTTGGTGAGTGGCTACCGTGGCTCACTGGGTTTCGAGCCTACTGACGACGTCTGTCCTCGGCTGTCCAGGATGTGAGTGGCTGCCGTGGCTCGCTGGGTTTCGAGCCTACTGACGACGACTGTCCTCGGCTGTCCAGGATGTGAGTGGCTGCCGTGGCTCACTGGGTTTCGAGTCTACTGACGACGTCTGTCCTCGGCTGTCCAGCCTGTGAGTGGCTGCCGTGGCTCGCTGGGTTTCAGCCTACTGACGACGACTGTCCTCGGCTGTCCAGTTTGTGAGTGGCTGCCGTGGCTCGCTGGGTTTCGAGCCTACTGACGACGACTGTCCTCGGCTGTCCAGAATGTGAGTGCTGCCGTGGCTCGCTGGGTTTCGAGCCTACTGACGACGTCCTCGGCTGTCCAGAATGTGAGTGGCTGCCGTGGCTCGGGTTTCGAGCCTACTGACGACGACTGTCCTCGGCTGTCCAGTAGTGAGTGGCTGCCGTGGCTCGCTGGGTTTCGAGCCTACTGACGATGACTGTCCTCGGCTGTCCAGTATGTGAGTGGCTGCCGTGGCTCGCTGGGTTTCGAGCCTACTGACGACGTCTGTCCTCGGCTGTCCAGCCTGTGAGTGGCTGCCGTGGCCACTGGGTTTCGAGCCTACTGACGACGACTGTCCTCGACTGTCCAGAATGTGAGTGGCTGCCGTGGCTTGCTGGGTTTCGAGCCTACTGACGACGACTGTCCTCGGCTGTCAGTATGTGAGTGGCTGCCATGGCTCGCTGGGTTTCGAGTCTACTGACGACGTCTGTCCTCGGCTGTCCAGCCTGTGAGTGGCTGCCGTGGCTCGCTGGGTTTCGAGCCTACTGACGATGATCTCCTCGGCTGTCCAGTTTGTGAGTGGCTGCCGTGGCTCGCTGTGTTTCGAGCCTACTGACGACGACTGTCCTGGCTGTCAGGAGTGAGTGGCTGCCGTGGCTCGCTGGGTTTCGAGTCTACTGACGACGACTGTCCTCGGCTGTCCAGGGTGTGAGTGTCTGCCGTGGCTCGCTGGGTTTCGAGCCTACTGACGACGACTGTCCTCGGCTGTCCAGTTTGTGAGTGGCTGCCGTGGCTCGCTGTGTTTCGAGCCTGCTGACGACGACTGTCCTCGGCTGTCCAGTTTGTGAGTGGCTGCCGTGGCTCGCCGGGTTTCGAGCCTACTGACGACGACTGTCCTCGGCTGTCCAGTTCGTGAGTGTCTGCCGTGGCTCGCTGGTTTCGAGCCTACTGACGACGTCTGTCCTCGGCTGTCCAGTATGTGAGTGGCTGCCGTGGCTCGCTGGGTTTCGAGCCTACTGACGACGACTGTCCTCGGCTGTCCAGAATGTGAGTGTCTGCCGTGGTCGCTGGGTTTCGAGCCTACTGACGACGTCTGTCCTCGTGTCCAGAATGTGAGTGACTGCCGTGGCTCGCTGGGTTTCGCCTACTGACGACGTCTGTCCTCGGCTGTCCAGTTGGTGAGCGGCTGCCGTGGTACTCTGCATTTCAAGTCCGCGCTTATCAGGCTCATCCTCGGTCCAGCAAGTGAGTGGCTGTTTTTCTTTCTCTTTTCTTCCTTTATTGATCATCCCTGTCCTTGACTTTATTTTGACCATACTCATACCTGGCCCACTAGCATGTGGGTGCATGCTCTCCTTTTCAACCTGCTAATCATTTCCATTTTCGGTTCTCCTATTTGTAAGTGGTCTGAGACCCGTATGTTCACTCAACGAACAATCTCAATTTTCATAAGGCAATGAAGATTGTGTCACTGCCCACCGTCCGAAAAGTGTTATTTTCACATCACATCTGGCTCTATCACTGATGACATTTATTTTTCTAGCTCACTGGTCATCATTTGATATTTGGTATTGCACACTTCCATCTTTAGAGCGCGTTTAACCTTTCTGCAAGCTGTTATCCTTATCTTCAAGCATGCCTCATCCTTACGTCTCGACGGCCTCATCCCCTCAATCCGCACTAACCCAGGCGGAGCTGGACTATCGACGGGCGAATATTGACTTGGAAATTCGACAACACCTTACGGGATCTTCTCAAGACTCTGTTGAGCTGTCTGCAGGCTTTATTATGGCCACTAATATTGGTTCGTTTACTCTCGCGTCTGTTCAGCTAATCTCATCATACGTTTAGAGCCATCTCGGTCTTCTGTCGAGGCACATGTGGATAGAAAAGAGCATTGGTTTAAACGTCTTTTGAAACTAGCATTCCCGCGTAATCCTTAATAGCACAAAGAGGGTTTAGTAGATCCGAGTCCCAGTGTCGGGTGATCCAGGAAATGTATACTCAAGTGTATGGTGTATACGATATACTCGGTTTTTGCGCATCGTTTTTGTAGTTTCACCACCAGTCTTCGTTTGTGAAATAGGAAGGGTCCTTCACTATGTATGATCAACAAATGATTCGATTTTCTGGAGGATTATCCCCTCACTTAGGAAGAACTGCCAGGGTATAATTACACTTTCTTTTCCCTACCAGTTGTTTCCTCTCGAAATATGTCCCATAGCAGCTATCCAGAGCCTCTCAGAAAACGCCTGCGCAGCGCAGGTTCAGAGATGAGTAGAGTGAGATGGTGCTCAATGTCTTAGAACGCATCTACGCTGCTGCTGTCACCGACTCACCGTCACTGCTAATACTAGGCCTCCCAGCAATAGCACTGGCATGTGCAGAGATGGCGACGCTCGAAAGTTCAAGTTAGACGTAGAGGACTCGGTGACATCATTTGGGAACGCGTCCGCTGTGCCCATTTGGACGGGCTACTGGTTGAGCCTAGTGACGTTTTTTTGGGCTGACGCCAGCCTCAAGAGTCGTGTTTATTAGTTCCAGAGAAAACCGAATTGAAGGGCACGTGTGAGCCAACTGAAACTGTGACGGGCACGAAGAAATTTACGCTTGCATTGAACATGCAAGGAATGTCCAAGCCAAGCCAGAGAAAAGATACATGCAGACTAGGCCTGCACGCCTTGAATGTCCCGGCCCCACCCTATTATTGACACTCCCCGCGGCGATCTGAGCGCATTGGTGGCACCACGCATACTCAATTGTAGTACCCCTAAACCGGGTTTCCAAAATTAATGTCCGTATATGGCTTGTACGGCTGTGACTGGTCTGTATCTTCGGTACACATCTCAGAATAAACATGGATCAAAAAAAAAAAAAAAAACCAATGTCCGTTCAGATCAGACTGGGTAAACTACGCAGACAGTATTTCATCGGGGGTATAAAAGACCACGACAGGTGAGAACCGATAGAGCAAGATGGAGATAGATAAAGCGACAAGTACTGCAGGTACATTCCAGGGCACGACCAGGACTCGTCCGTCCATCCTACCGCACCTGCCACTATGGCGTTGACGCTGCGCCCGCCAAGCAAGTTGCGCCATCCACGGCGCACAGACACGTGCGTGTCACCCGCATATTCCTTCGCGAGCCACTCGCTACCGTCCTCGACCCCACCATCGATATCATTCATATCAAATTCTAGTTCCTCCTTCCACCCATGTCATGTGCCAGTGCTGCCCAGATCTTCGAAACATGCCTTGCGCAGCTCGAAGAACTGCCGCGCGGGATCCCAGATGTCCTGGCTGTTATCACCCTGGGCGACGGAGTCTGAGTGGAGATTGCGCACGAGGGCTTTGAGTGCAGGGACATGGCGCCAAGTGTGAGGGCGGAGGGAACGCGCAAGGAGGACGCCGAGGGAGGAGAGAAGCCGCGCCGACTTTGCTCGGATGTCTGGCGCTGGGTAAAGATGCATACTCCGCACAGGCCGACCTTCGTGAAGCATCTGGCCCGGGCAAAAAAGATGAGGCAAGGGTAAAGGAAGGTGAATGGAGACATACATGACGTCCTGTTCCACGAGGTGCAATCCGCTGGTCAGCGAGCGCCGAGATGATTGAAGAAATAAAAGAGAGGGAGGGTACCATCGCTAGTCATGAGAAACCAGTCGAGGTCGTTGCTCCATGTGGGGTGAAAAGAAAGTGTCAATTCCCAATCTGATTCATTGTACAACCCAGTCTGGTACGTATAGTGACTTGCCAGTATTAGGACACCAATACTATAACCTTCGGCCTAACGAGAAGCATGAGCGCATGAGCCTTCGAAACAGGTGCACTCGATAGCGCCAGTTCTTGTGTTTGGTTCTCCCGGGCCTTTCCGTGGTCTTTTGATCACTAATCCTTTCTTTGCGCTGCTCCTAGCTTGAATAAATCCCATCGTAACCTCTTTCTATCAGCAGCTAGAAAGCCACTGACATTCTAGCTGTCAGCTTTGTGCTGTCTTTGTTCGCACTGCCGTTGTCGCACCCATCACCGTCCTGCTTCACCACTGTGTCTCCTGCTGGTATTTGATCAACAATACTTCCTCTTACTTCTCCTTTTTATTATACAGTCTCCTCTATTTTGACCTAGTTAGCATGCTCTCAGGATCACGAATATGCATTGGTGATGCTGTTTCCACCTCAGATCCTAGATTTCATTGACGTCAACGCCCCCTCCTCCACTTTTGGGCCTGCGACTCTTCTAATACGCCCGCATACAAGAGGGGGCTTGACTGGGAACGATCAATATTTCAGGAGATGGCATGCAGAGGTGAGGGTAGGTCAATGAGGAACGAAAAGGAGGACTGGAAGGAGACAGACATTAAAGGAGATGAGTGCGAGCGTCTTGACGAACACGGGACCCAGGCGTTGTGCTGAGTATGGAGAGATTATAGACCTACATCAGCTCCTCAGTTCATATGTGCACAAGACTCCGCGATATGAGGTAGAGAAGCGGTAGAGCGGAGCTGAGATGGGAAGAGCAAAGAACGTATCGTCGGACGTGGGATCGTCGAGATCTTCCGGTTTGACCATGTTGCACAGGAGCACAGAAGTCCATAATTTGTCCCTGTATTCGTTTGTCACTGTCAATGATGCTATCGGGAGAGTCAAATGTCCGCAGGACCAGCTCACACTGAACTGATTGTAGTTCCTTCGTATGGAACACCAGCTAGGGTACCACAAAACCCACCTTTGCATGCGTCTTAACAACCTTCACTATCAAGCGGGCATGAAAGAAAGAAAGTGGCCCACCTTACACGCTCGAGGGTGTTGATTAGGCTACATTGCCCACGTTCGGGGGGACGACAATGCCCAACAATGAAGCACCGTGCCCCGCTGCTCTTGTACCTTGAAAAAGCGAAGGTGATCGCCAGTGCAGTGCCAAAGGAGAGGTCTGTCAGTGCCCAGGAAGGGGAATGGAATCGGAGGGATCATGGAGCGGATTTCCTTCAGCGAATGCCCGGTGCCCGGGCATTCTCGTGCGGCACCGGATCTATCGGAGAGTGTAGACAGACGGCTACGCACCAATCTTGTTGAACACGTACACGGGCCGCTTGTCCTCCACCCCTCGCCTGCTCCTCGACCAACTTGCCGCAACCAAGGCCGCGACCCCAGTCGTGCGGGTCAAGCACAAGCAGCACCACGGCGGCCTCATCTGTGACCTTGCGCAGCGTGCGGATGTAGTTCTCTTCTACCTTGCCGCTCCTGACAGAGGCCTTATCTACAGCGGATGGGATGGTATGCATAGTGGCGGAGGCTAGCCATGTGGTGCAAGCGACGAAAGCGTCAGCCAAGACGTCATCGTTTAAGTCTTCGTGCCGTGGAGATTGCATGGAAACGGATTGGTGGCCAGGTCAGCAAGTAAGATGGACGGGGATGGGCGGAAGACGTACAGACATCTGCGCTATGGACTTTGTGATGAGGGATGTGCGCCGCGCCTTGATCCTATTTGATATCAGGCCAACACGAGGTTAGCCCAAGGGTTAGCCGCACTGTTCTGCACGACGAAGATCGGATGGATACCGCACTTGAGGCCAAACGGCGTAGTCGACTACCTATGTCATCAAGTGAGTAACTTCCCAATTCTAGGATGTCATGAATGAGAGGCTGTGGAGGAACAGACAACAGACAACCATGACGGCGGCCTAGTTTCACACGTGCAAGTCTCTCACGGTCTCGGACAGATATAATCAATCAGACCACGGATTGCATGCTATCACAATACTTGCTACTACAGTAGTACTCGTAACTAACGTAGGAAAGCCCCCAAACCACCCTCGTCGCCACTTTGCGCGCAGCACAGGCGCAATGTCTCTGTCCGTGTCGTCGGACGAAATCGGAATCTCGTCCTCAGCGGGTAACGCGGCGTCGTGGTCATGGTCGATGTCCCACCGTGGGCGCTCTCATGGCGCCCACGCTTGGACAATGGGCATCCCCACACGCGGCTGCAGAATCAGGAGAATGAGAGATGAGTTCGAGTTCGAAGCCCCAGAGAGCGTCCACGCTAGCACCCGTTGGTCTGCTCATGTCATCTAGGTAGTTGCTAAGCTGGGTGAGTGCCAAGGTTGGGACGGTCGCAGAGGTAGATGCAGACACAGACGCGGTGCAGCAGGGGTGGAAGTTGGGAGTGCATCGCACGCGGTACCCGTGTGGAAGGGCAGTTCGAACGCATCTTTCAGCCTGGCAACTTTTTTTCAGGCCAAATACGGAGAGGTGCATATCGGCTTGTGCGATCTCCGTGAAGCTCTATGCTAAACACCCCCAGTCAGAAGAGAGTGAGACGGGAGAAGGTAGACGAGTGAACGCACAACAAATGAGGCACAGAGGGTCCTGATGTCCGTCCTATTCACACTTGGGATCCTCCGGGAGTCATGATCGCCATGGGTAGGACATTTGGGGTCTTGACCACACGCTTGTGGATCGGAGTGGGCAGGTGGTCCTTGGACTGTTTGAAGGCCGTGAGGTACTGGTCTGCCTCATCTGCTCTGCATGCAAGCCCGTGTGCTGTATTATAGTGCGGGTATGAGGTTCCGTCGTTTGGGAAGGTGACTGATATCGACTAGGCCAGGATGGTGGTGATGTCGTTGAGCAAGCAGACATTCGTCGAGTTTCGAATCGGACCTTGGTAGAGAGCAGAGTGCGAAGAGAAAAGGGGAACATGATGCACGATGTCTTAGGCAAAGACACTAGAGAAACCTCCTACCGAGTTGGTTGGGTATTGTTCCGACAAACTATTGCTGTGGGAACGTTGCGGACGCATTTGGGACAGGTCGTCAAATTAGGAAGGTGAACCGTGTGAACCACCTCGGACGGGATCAAATCGATCAACACCCTCAGTGGACGCGTACCAACTTGAACCTCGTATTCGAATTCCAGGGTTCCGACCGACCTACCGGTTCCTCGTCCTTATTGTAGGAAGGGAAAACGCAGGAAAACCATCCAACGGACAGCCCCATTTTTTACCGGATATTCCATGGAAAGGAGAAGGTACGTGGTCCAACCTCTTGATGTCGGTGACAACAGTACTTCTCTTCAGTTGCCTCTGGACATGGAACCAGCGAGACAAGCACAGGACCGATGGCGAACTTGTGCTTGGACTTGTGTTCTCCAATCATATGGGTTATGTTTTTCGCGGAATTGAGTCAGGAAGCACGGAAGAACTCGGAATTTTGCAACAATTCATTTGACCCAAGTGTAGAGAAACGTGGCTGGCAGACAAACCATATCGCGTGTAGTTCAATTGCACGCGATATGGTTTGTACTCCTGACTTTTCGCGATTACGACAACTGACGTCTATGTTTTGAGGTACTGCGTGCCACTGGCAATGGGCAACCAACGACCACAGCTCGACCTCGAATGTTTCCACGACATAGTCCCGATTGGAATGGTACGACGTTACGGACATTCGTGACTGTATTCAACAATTATTTCCGGTCCCTGTCGTCGTGGTGTTTACCAATTACGACCAATTCCAGCGAAATGTCCAAATCCATGTGGAGGATTTCGCGGAAGCCCAGGTGACAGTGTATTTGGCTTACAATATTCAGTCAGACCCCGGGTTACAAGAATAGTACTTGTAACCGATATGTAGGAAACCCCCCAAACCATCCTCGTCGCAGCTCTGCGCCCAGCGCAGGCATGATGTCTTTGTCTGTGCCGTGCCGTCGGACGATATCGAGATCTCGTCTTCGCGACGCTTGTGTCGACTCGGAGCTCGTTGTCGCATGATGAGCTCTCTCCTCGCGCCTGCGCTTGGACGATGAACATTACCGTTCCCTACCACCGGATCAGGAGAGTGGGGAGATGAGTCCGAGGTGAGAAATCGCGCCCACTGTAGGTGCAAACGCGACGATTCCGGAATTATTAACCCAGTCAAATGTTTCAAGGTAGATCGTGCAAAGCATCGACCGGGGATGGAATGACATCGATCAATAACTCTCATTTCCGTCCCCCGAATGGATAGATTCCAGAGGTCGAGTCCCGAGTCCTAATTATAAAAGTGCAAAAACGAATGCGAGACTAGGTTTGTTATCGAGTACACCCACTGGCATTTCAAAATGCTCGTGTCTTTCATGCGTTTTTCGGGTCTCTGCCCGGTCCCGTTTTACTCTCGTTTTTCGATCACTAGTCCCTCTTTTGCGCTACTTCTAAATAGAGACCGTCGTAACCCCGTACAATACAACCTTGTCCATCCCCCTCCGGCACTCCACATATGACTCACTTTGTCTTACCGATCCCATCGATTGTTACGCCTCGTCACCGTCGTGCTTCACCGTCACCTCTCTTTGGTTATGCGTTTTATCTTGTTCAGGCTTTCTCCGAACAGTGACACTTCATCTGTTTTTCTCCACTGATATACCATCCCATCTACCTCGACCTAGCTAGCACGCTCTCGAGACCCTGAATACACCCGTGATGCCGTTCCACTTCCACTTGAGCTCCCGTGCTTGCACGACTCCATTGACGTCAACGCTGCCTCCGCTTTCGGGCCCGCAACACTAAGTTCACATCATCATCCGGTCTCCAGTATGCCCGCATACACGAGGGGGCTTGACTGGGGATAGTCAATATTCAGCCTTCCGGGCGACGTGATAAGAAGACGAGAGTCCAACATTGTGGGGATGAGTGCGAGAGTCTTGGTAAACTTGGATGTTGCGTTGAAAATGGAGAGATTATAAACGCTCATCAGCTCTTCAGCTCATATATGCGCGAGGATCTTTGCGATCCACGGTGGAGAAGTGTTAGAGCGGAGCTGAGTGGGAGGGGAGTACAGAACGCATCGTTTGTGATGGTTGGGTCGTCGAGATCTTTCGGTTTGACCATGTTGCGCAGGAGCACAGAAGGTCATTTGCTGTCCCTGTATCCTCTCGGCTCTTTTAGTGATACTACCGGGAGAGTCGACTATCCGTAGACATTCGTACGTCCCGCCAGCTGGGAAGCCACGAAACGCACCTGCTCCCACGCGTCTTAACGATAGACCACTAAGCGAGCACGAAAAAAGAAAGTGACACACCTAATGACCTTCAAGGTGTTGATTAGATTGTTTTGCCGACGTTCGGGAAGCCGACGACGCCTGATGTCGAAGCGCCGTGCCCTGATGGGCTTGTATATCTTGAAAAGGCGAAGGAGATCGCCGGTGCAGTGCCAAAGGAGAGGTTGGTCTGAGCCCCCGGAGGGGAAGGGGATCATTAGGGTCAGAGTGCAGGGGTTCCTTCAGAGAATGCCTGAGAGGTACCAGGTCTATCGGAGAGTGTAGGAGATAGAGACAGACGGCTACACACCAACCATGTTGAGTACGAACACAAGTCACTTGTCCTCCACCTCGGACTTGCTGCTCGACCAGCCTGCCGTGGCCACGGTCATGTCGTGCGCATCAAGTCCTGTGCCCCGGAGACCTTGCGTAGCGTGCAGGTGTAGTGCCCTTCCATCTTGCCGTTCCCGACAGAGGGTTACTCCTACCCAACAGACGGGATGTCGCGCATGCCGGCGGACGTCGTTGGCCACGCAAGCGACGAAAGCGTCAGCTCAGACGTCACCATTACGTCTTCGTGCCGCGGGTCACGCGAAGGAGACTGGGCGGAGCGGATGGGTGACTAGGTCAGCAAGTAAGTTGGATGTGTGGAGCATCTGTACTACAATACGGACTCTGCTATAAGGCAGGTGCGCCGCGCCTGGATCCTTTTTGAGTGCCGCACCTGTGCGAGGTTAGCCGCGTTTTCCTGAGCGATGAAAAATTAGGTGCATACGGTACTCCAGGAGTCCGGTTGGTTTCTTTTCAGAGTTCGAATGCTTTCCAGCCAATTGTTGTATTCCATGAAGCTGAATGAAGCTCAAGTGTAAACGCGCAAGGCATGAAAGGCGTCGGAGCATAGGCGCTGGGATATTTGATAGATATACGAGTGGCCACGAGCCGAACCAAACGGCGTAGTAGAATACCCTATATCATCAGAGGTTAAGGGTAAGAGACGTTCCAGGATGTTGTCGTTGACGAGAGACGAGAAGAATAGACAACGACCTCAGACTCACCTATCGACCTCGACCTGTTGGCTAAGTTGGCTTGGAGACAGAGACAGTCTGGAACTGCCTATTTTCACACGTGCTTGTCTCTCGGTCTTCGCCGAGGTGTTCCTCGGGCGAATCGAAGACGTGTTGAATCTCAGCAAACTAAAACTTCCGACAACAACTCTTGCTTCCGTCCCAATGGACACCCAACAACCCCGTCGTACAGTTCCAAAGATTCCATTCCGAGTCCTTGTCATAGGAAGGGCTAACTCAGGAAAGACGACCATTTTACAACGAATCTGTGAGACGACAGATAGCCCCACTTTCTACCGCATATTCCAGGGAAGGGAGAAGGTACGTGGCCCAACCTATTGTCTACAAGTCGGATCTCACCACCAACAAGATTAAACTTGACTCGTCCATGGATGTTAGTGTCAATAGTATATCTCCTCGGTGTCCTCTGAACACGGACCCAGCGAGGCGAGCATAGGATCGATGATGAACTCGTGTTCTCGAATCATAAGGGTTATGTATTTCACGACTCTTGTGGAATCGAGTCAGGTGGCACGGAAGAACTTCGGGTTTTGCAGAACTTTATTCGACGCAAGAGTCGAGAAAGGCGGCTAGAAAACAGGCTGCATGCTATATGGTTTGTACTCTTCAATAGTCGCGACCACAACAACTGACGGTCATGCTTTGAGGTACTGCGTCCCGATGGACAACCAGCGACCACAACTCGATCTGAAGTTTTTCCAGAATATCTGTCCTGATCGGAATGGTGCGTCGTTATGGACATTTGTGACTGTATTCGACGACGAGTTCTAGTCCCTGTCATCGCCGTATTCACCAAATTTGACCAATTCCGGCGGAATGTCCAAATCCATTTGGAGGATTTCGGAAGTCCAGATGACAATGTACTTGATGTGATGGAGAAACGATTTGAAGAGCACTACCTACGTCCCCTTGGCGGCAATGTTAGATTCGTGCGATTAGAAAGTGAGTCCAGAGGCAAATACCAGAGTTACACGTTAACGCTCTTGGCAGAAATGAACAGGCCAAATATGCGCTGCGATGAACTTATTCAAAAAACGGCTGCAGCTTTGAACGGTGACATCGTCGGATTAATGCTTTTGGCCGTGCAGAGAAATAACTTGGAATTGAGTGTTAAAACGGCTTTGAACCGGTGAGTGTGCCAATTGAAGGGGCAAAGTGACAGTCACAATAGGCATTGCAGTGTCCGTTCCCGTCCTGGCTTGGAGATCAGAAATGTAGTTCGGGAATGTCTTGCACCGTTTCCATACATCTGGGTAAGTGTTGATAGTCTTAGTTTGTGGTACATGTCTGATGATGGTCCACGATGGCTAGTTTGTGAGTGCCAGCTATTACTCACGGGTTTCAGATCAACTGACCTGGCTATGTTGGCGCTCTGCACTCAAGTCTGTGGGTAGTTGCCGTAGCTCACTGTATTTTAAGTCCGCTAAACGAGGCCTGTCCTTGGCTCTCCAGGATGTGAGTGGTTGTCGTGATTCTATGCATTGAAGCTCGCTGATGATGCTCGTCCTCGCTCCCCAGTCTGTGAGTGACTGCTGTGGGTCACTGCATTTTGAGCATGCTGATGACAGTTGTCCGCGGCTATCCAGTTGGTGAGTAGTTACCTTGGCTGGCTGCGTTTCACACCTACAGACGTTGTCTGCCCTCGGCTCTCCAGGATGTAAGTGGCTGCTGTGGCTTGCTGCCCTTTGAGCCTACTGACGGAAGCTGTCCTCGGCTCTCCAGAAAGTTAGTTACTAAGGCTCACTGCGTTTCAAGCCACTGACGATGGCTATCCTTGGCTCTCCAGGATGTGAGTGACCACCGTGGCTCGCTGTGTATCGATCCTGCTGACAATACCCATCGCTGACTGTCTAGTTGGTGAGTAGTTGGTTTGGCTCACTAAGTATCAAGCCCGCTGACGATGCTTCTCTTTAGAATGTAAGTAGCTGCCATGGCTCACTTCGCTGAGAGCCTACTGACAATGCCTGTGCTCGGCCATCCAGGGAGTGAGCGGCTAGTGTGGGTCACTGCGTGTTATGCCTACTGACAGCAGCTGCCGTCGACTGTCTAGGAAGTGAATGATTTCTCGGGCTCACTGTGTTTCGAGTCTACTGACGATTCCTGTCCTTGGCTATCCAGAGAGTCAGTGACTGCCGTGACTTGCTGGGTTTCAAAACTACTGACGCTTCCTGCGCTTGTTCATACAGGTTGTGAGTGGCTGCCTTGGCCCACTGTATTTGAGCCCACTGACGATGTCTTTTGTCGATTCTCCAGTCTGTGAGTGGGTGTCGTGGTTTGCTTTGTTTTGAGCCTAATGACCACGACCATCTTCATCCATCCAGTTTGTGAGTGGCCGCTTTGGTTCTCTGTGTTTAGAGCTAAATGACGATGCCTGTCGTCGGCTTTCCAGGATGTAGGTCACTGCCTTGGTCTGCTTTATTTCCAGCCTACTGATAATTATTGTGCTCGGTTCTTTAGGGAGTGAGTGGTTGCCGTGGTCTGCTGTAATTTGAGCCTACTGACGATTCCTGTCCTCGGCTTTTCAGGGAGTGAGTAGCTGCTGTGGTCCGCTGTGATTCGACCCTATTGACGATGCCTGTCCTCCGCTTTTCAGTTCGTGAGTGGCTGCTGTGGTCCGTTGTGATTTGACCGTACTGATGATGCCTGTCCTCGGCTTTTCAGGTAGTGAGTGGCTGCTGTGGTCCGCTGTGATTTGACCGTACTGATGATACCTGTCCTCGGCTTTTCAGGGAGTGAGTGGCTGCTGTGGTCCGCTGTGATTTGACCCTACTGATGATGCCTGTCCTCGGCTTTTCAGGGAGTGAGTGGCTGCTGTGGTCCGCTGTGATTTGACCGTACTGATGATGCCTGTCCTCGGCTTTTCAGGGAGTGAGTGGCTGCTGTGGTCCGCTGTGATTTGACCGTACTGATGATGTCTGTCCTCGGTTTTTCAGGGAGTGAGTGGCTGCTGTGGTCCGCTGTGATTTGACCCTACTGACGATGCCTGTCCTCGGCTTTTCAGGTAGTGAGTGGCTGCTGTGGTCCGCTGTGATTTGACCCTACTCATGATGTCTGTCCTCGGCTTTTCAGGCAGTGAGTGGCTGCTGTGGTCCGCTGTGATTTGACCCTACTCATGATGCCTGTCCTCGGCTTTTCAGGCAGTGAGTGGCTGCTGTGGTCCGCTGTGATTTGACCGTACTGATGATGCCTGTCCTCGGCTTATCAGGCAGTGAGTGGCTGCTGTGGTCCGCTGTAATTTGACCGTACTGATGATGCCTGTCCTCGGCTTTTCAGGGAGTGAGTGGCTGCTGTGGTCCGCTGTGATTTGACCGTACTGATGATGCCTGTCCTCGGCTTTTCAGGGAGTGAGTGGCTGCTGTGGTCCGCTGTGATTTGACCGTACTGATGATGCCTGTCCTCGGCTTTTCAGGGAGTGAGTGGCTGCTGTGGTCCGCTGTGATTTGACCGTACTGATGATGCCTGTCCTCGGCTTTTCAGGGAGTGAGTGGCTGCTGTGGTCCGCTGTGATTTGACCCTACTGATGATGCCTGTCCTCGGCTTTTCAGGCAGTGAGTGGCTGCTGTGGTCCGCTGTAATTTAACCCTACTGATGATGCCTGTCCTCGGCTTTTCAGGGAGTGAGTGGCTGCTGTGGTCCGCTGTAATTTGACCCTACTCATGATGCCTGTCCTCGGCTCTCCAGTTGGTGAGCAACTGCCTTGGTCTCCTTTGTTTCGAGTCTACTGACGATGCCTGCCCTCGCCTTCTCAGGGAGTGAGTGCCTGCCATGGTTCGCTGTCAATCGACCGTACTGATGATGCCTGTCCTTCGCTTTTCAGGTAGTGCGTGGCTGTCCTGGCTCTCTGTGTTTCAACCTTACTTACAATGCCTCTCTTTGGCTCTCCAGGGAGTAAGTAGCTTCCGCAGCTCAATCTATTTCAAGCCTCCTGACCATCTGCCTGTCCTTTGCTCTCCAGACAGTGCGTAGCTGCCATGCCTTCGTTTCAGATCTACTGACAATCCCCGTCCTGGTCTGTCCAGTTGGTAAGTGGCTGCCATGGTTCTCTGCGTTTCGAACCTACTTATGACCCCTGTCATTGGCTGTCCAGAATGTGAGTGGCTGCTATGGCACGCTACATTTCTGACCTGCTGACGACGGCTGTACACCGCTCTCTAGCAAGTGAGTGGTTGCTGCGAGCCTACTGACAAAGCTTATCCTCGTCGCTCCAGGGAGTGAGTAGCTGCTTTGGCTTGCTGTGCTTCGAGCCTACTGACAATGCTTGTCCTCGTCCCTCCAGCTAGTGAGTAATTTCAGTGGTTTGCTTCGTTTCAAGCCCGTTAATGAAGCTTATCCTCGACCTCTGCAGGAAGTGAGTGGTTGTTTCCTTATTATATCTGTCTGTTGACCATGCCTGTCCTTGACCTTCCATTGATCATGCTCATCTCCTGCCCACTAGCGTGTACGTGCGTTCTTTCTTTTCGGGCCTGCTAATCATGTCCACTTTGGTTCTCCGATTTGTCAGTATTCCCGTTTGTGTACTCAAACATGATTCTCACTTTTTCATCAGGGAATGTAGGTCATGCCACTGCCTACCGTTCGAAATGTGTGTTCTGTCACATTGCAGCCATCTATCCCCATAGCTTATTATATTTATTCCTCCAGCTCACCCGCGATGGTCTCAGTCGTCATCATTTGATCCTCGGTATTGTATTCTATCATCTTTAGAGCGTATCTAACCTCTGTGGAAGCTCTCATCCTCATCTTCAAGCATGCCACGCTCCTACGTCTCTCGGGCCTCGAATTTGAATCGGCACTTACCCAGGCCGAGCGGGACTATCGGGAGGCGAATGTTGACTTGAAAATTCAAGAACACCTTACTGGATCTTCTGAGGACTCTGAGCTGTCTGCAAGCTTTATTATTGCTACTGATATAGGTTCGTTTGTTCTTGTGTCCGTTAAGCTAATCTCATCATGCTTTTAGAGCCATCTCAGTCTTCAGTTGAAGCACACGTGCATAGAAAAGAGCATTGGTTTAAACGTCTTTTGAAATGAGCATTCCCGTGCAAGTCTTAAGGGCTCCCACAAAGAGGGTTTAGTAGATCCAGTCTCGGGTGATCCAGGAATTGTGTACGAATGTATATGATGCATATGATATACTCGTTTTTTGTGCGTCGTCTTCACACATTCGTGAGATTGGAGGGGTCCTTCACTATCCGAGTCATGTATGATTAACAAATTATTCGATTTTCTCGAGAATTATCCCCGCCACTTGGGTAGAATTCTACTTCCCTTCCTCACCAGTAGTGTCCACTCGACATATGTCCCATAGTGACTCTCCAGCGCCCCCTCACACAAGCGCCTGGGCAGTGCAGGTTCAGGGGAGAGTAGAGTCGAGATCGAGCTCGATGTCATCCATGCCGCCACTGTCACTGACTCACTATCGCTGATAACACTAGTGGGCCCCCAAGGGAATGATCTACCCCTCGAAGGAAAACGATGGGGTCGATGGGGGAAATAGAAAGAAGAGTTACTGTGTGGCTCGAACCCCAGTGTCGTTGAGAAAGCAAGCTACATTCAAGAGTCATTCAAGAAGGCAATAATAGCGCAGAGTCATCTATGCGACCCCTACAACCGTCAATCGACCCCCAAGTCACCAGATCATCGAAAACATACGGCGGCGCTCTCAAATTTGTCAAGTTAGACGCAGGGGACCAGGTAGCATTGGGGTAGCTCGTCCGCTGTGCCTACTAAGAAGAGTTACTGATCGGGCCTGGTGACGTTTTTTTGGGGCCGAAGCCAGCCTCTCAGAGTGGTGTTATAATGACCTCTAGAGCAATCCGATGGGGTGCATGTGAGAGCGGCTAGGTTGAAATGGAAACATAGACAGTTCCGCTTGCATTGAACACGCAAGGGATGTCCGAGCCCAAGAGAAAGAGGTGCGGGAGACTGGCCTGGACAACGCAGGTTTCAGGAAACAGTAGAGCTGTTACGCTTTTCTCACTTTCCTAACTAGCCTTATCTCATTCTCGAACTCTCTACCACATTCCCCCAGACAGATTCCAGAAACCCTCGTATGACGTAGACCGAATTTGTTGCCTGGCATTCTGTATGACTCGGTCGCGTCTACAATCGTCTCTCATCTTCTAGTAGCTTCTCTCGATACGACCCTCGTAGTATTTAATCACCACTGTAACTCCTTGAGCCCTAAGCTCGACCTACTGTATTCAACTGCAGTAGCTTTCTGAATATGACTCCTTTGGCTTCACTGTCGATGTGAAGTTGAGGTCACACCATGCAGTGGCGGGGCCACGTGATACGTTGTATATACGCGTCGGTATCTGAACAAACCCCCCTCAGTCGTTTCCACCTTACCGCGACTGAGGGTACGTACCTTACTCACTAGTTACCTTATCACCCGCTAATCGTACGACTAGATCGTCCTAGGTATAATATATTAGTCATTTCCACCTTACTGCGACTGAGGATTGTCCTAGCTTTAACAGGTTATGGGCCCATAATTGCCTGGACTCACCTCTACCGCTTTAACTCTGCGACTCAGCTCCGGCTCTCCTTGTGCAATTACTCTTGTTGACCTCTCAAACCACAACACACCATCATGACATCTGTGAACCCTGGCACTACTTCTGGACCTACTGGCACTGGGTCTGGGGGCGCATCAGGAGGGGCATCTTCAGGAGCGCCTTCCGGGGGCAACACCGATGATGTATTTGTCAGCCCACAGGCATTCATTGCTGATTTGGCCTGGCCGAAGGAGCTGATCCTCGATCGTCTCAAATTGAACTGGTGGGAATGGAACTGCCGATTGACACTCGTCGCTGATCAGTGGCTCTTCTCTCACTACCTCAATGGGTCATTCCCTTGCCCTGATCCAGTGCTCCACCCCAGAGCAGCCATCGACTGGAAGGTCAGCGATTGTGCTCTCTGCGGTTTCATCCTGGAGCACATCTCCAACGCCGAATACGATGTCGCTAGTCCCTTCACTGTGGCACACAATGTTTACAAAGCCTTACGCAAGATGCATGAATTCCTTGGGCTCCATGCCCAAGTCCATATCATACGGGAAGCCCTAGCCGTCCGCTTCAACTTCGACCCCCCTCTGAACCTGAGCTGCATGCTGGAGGCCATTGATCGACTACACGACCGCTTTGTCAAAATGGGGAAGATGGATGACGACAAACTGAAAATCATCTTCATCATCAACGCCCTTGAGTCGAACCCACAACTCAAATCCACCATCAATGAGCTACTCGAATCGAGTGCTACAATTACTTCGGTGGATATCAAAAATCGCGTGCGCAGAGAGGAACAGCTACTCATTCACCGAGAGAGAAAAGGGGTCCCCATCGCTGCAGGCAATACGGCTCTCACTGCCGTCACTAAGCAGGCAAAGCCAATTTGTGTGAACTGCAAGTGTACGAATCACTGGGTAGAATTCTGCATCGCACCTGGGGGCAACATGGCTGGTAAGACGATTGACAAGGCTTGTGCTGCTCAAAAGGCGGCTGCAGGAAAGGCTCGTGGGAACCGCAATACTAGCCAGCAAAGTGCTCATGTCGCACAACCCGCTACCTCATTCACAATCAACGGGAAACGTTATCTGATGGTACCAGACAACACACCCGCCCCTGCTGCCCCAGCACCGCCTGCCGCCACAGCCAGCACCGCACTCACCGTCATACCGGGTGGTGCCGGGGTCATTCCCCTGCAGGACTATGATGAGGAGGAGTACCTTGCGATGCTCGCTACAACAGATGACACCTGCGTCTCCATTGATTGGAGTGCCTACACAAGCATCTACGCCTCTCAGAACGTGGTGCCCACCGCATACACAGCCGGGCGTTGCCCCATCACACACACGGACCTCCCCTTCATCCTGGACACTGGTGCGACATGTCACATATCTCCTGAAATGTCTGACTTCAAAACGCTTAACCCTATTCCCAAGCACCCCATCAAAGGGTTGGGCGGGTCAGCGGTTTATGCAACCGGAGTGGGTGACGTCGAACTCTGTATAGCCGGGGGCCACAAACTGAAGCTGACAAATGTCCTGTACATACCCGATTCCTCCGTACATCTGATCTCCATCCTCGCCTTGAACAAAAGCGGGGATTACACCACCCACTTCAACTCTACCAGGTGCTGGGTGACCAACTGGAGCGGGATGGTACTCATCCGTGGATTGTTGTCGGCTAGCAAACGTCTGTATGTCCTGACCACGCAGACCCCCTCTGTGCAACATGGGAAGGCCGCAGTGACACCAACTGCCCTATATGCCAAAGTCCCTGACCTTGAGACCTGGCATCGCCGTCTTGGCCACTGCAATGCCCACACAATCGTAGAGATGGCCAAGAATAAGGTCTCTGAAGGTATGCCCATCGACCTTTCTTCCCTCCCCACCAAATGTGATCACTGCACACTCGGGAAACAGATGTGTTCGTCTGTCCTGAAGGCACGTGAAGGGAGCAAGGCCGAGACTAGGTTGGGAAGGGTGCATGTTGATTTGTGCGGTCCAATGGCAGTGGCTTCGCGTTCTGGAAAAAGTTTATTCAATGAACATAATCGATGATTTCTCTGGTTATGTGTGGAGCATTCCCCTGCGCTTGAAGGCAGAAGCCTGCGAAGCAATCAAAATCTGGCACAAAGCAGTCACTGTCCAGACCAGTGAAAAACTCCGGATCCTTGTCACCGACAATGGCGAACTCATCTCCGAAAGCGTCCGTGACTGGTGCGCGTCGGAAGGGATTGATCACCAACTCACAGCCCCCTATACGTCTGCACATAATGGATGGGCAGAGCGGCTCCACAGAACACTGCTAGGTAAGGCGCGAGCCATGCGCCTGGCCTGCAATGCTCCTGCCTCTCTTTGGGACAAATTCTGCGCCACCGCTGCATACCTCACCACGCTTATAGCTTCCTCTGCCAATAACAGCAAGATGCCTTACGAACTCTGGTTTGGCCGGAAACCCTCCCTATCACATTTAAGGGAAATTGGATGCCAGGCCTTTGCCCTTCACACCCCGGCGATACCCAAAATCTATGAGCGATCGTCGCCCTGTGTCCTGATTGGATATGCACCTCATGCCAAAGCCTACCGTCTCTGGGACCCTTCTTCTTCACGCATCTTCAATTCTTTTCACATCTCTTTTACTGAACACCTTGATTCCAAACCATCCCCCTTATTACCTGGTACTATACTTGGCGCGACCCCTATACCTCCTTCTCCTTCCTGGGACTACTCCAGGCCTGTCCCCACCTATCCTGACACGAGACCAGCTGATCCTCCTCTTTCTTCTTTCCCCAATGACACTCGATTAACTTTAGATTACGTTACCCCCTACAATACTTCAATTACCATGAACCCCCCCCCCCCCCCCCTGACCCCCCAAACAACACCGTCACCGTGAATAATGCCAGCTCTGGAACTTCCAGAAATGCCCATATCACCCCCAATCCCCATCCACCACCCCAGCCCCCACCGATCTGCCCAATGACACCCCCTTCTCCCTTAACACCACCCCCCCCCCCACCCCTCCCCACCTTGAGCCCCCCTTGCGTCGGACCTCCCGAATTCCTGTGCCGTCTGCGCGTGCCACTACAAATGACAGCCTTCGTCATGGACAATGCCTTGCAGCTGCTATCTCGGATGTCCGCGTGTCCGCGGCTCGCTGCCAGGAGGAGAGGACACACAGGGCAGCTGACCATGCGCTTGCCATCCTCACAGAATACTCCGATGTACGAGACACCCACGATCTGTTTCACGCTAACCTACACCTTGAGGATACCGCCCTGACTGTTGAAGAAGCACTTGCATCCTTGAGCGATGGATCCTTAGAACCTGTGCTAGAAGATGATGATGAACTGACGTGGGCCCAAGCACTTGCCTCACCTGAATGAGAGTTCTGGGTTGCAGGCAGCAGAGATGAACTGAAGAGCCTCGAAGATCTGAAAGTCTTCGTCCTCGTGCCTCGTACACAGGTACCCCGTGGACACCGACCCCTGAAAGGAAAACTCGTATGTAAACGGAAGTGTGACGACACGGGGAAAGTGGTGCGATACAAAGTATGTTACGTGGCCAAGGGATACGCACAGCGTTGGGGCATCAACTACGACAAGACCACAGCACCAACTGTCTGCCTTGAGTCTTTCCACTCAATCATGCATATCGCCGTGACCGTCGACTGGGATCTCCAACAGTTTGATATCAAAACTGCCTTCCTGCACGGCATACTACCAGACGATGAGATCATGTTCATGGAGCAACCAGAAGGCTTCGAGGTCGCCGGGAAGGAAGACTGGGTTATGCAATTGATGAAAAGCATCTACAGCATGAAACAGGCCAGTCAGATATGGAATCAGACTTTCCACAATGCCATGGTCTCTTGGGGATTCGAGTGGCTTGCCTGTGAATGGTGCGTGTATTGCCATCAGAGCACTTCTGGGACCATTATTTTCGCACTCCACATCGATGACATCATCTCGGCAGCCTCATCCCCAAGTGAAAACTTATGGTTTAAGGAGCAACTCAAGGCTCAATGGGACATATCTGACCTTGGACCTGCGAAGTTCGCCCTGGGGATTGCCATCATGTGGGATCGCCCAAAGCGGCTGATCTCCCTCTCTCAGACTGCAAAGATAGACCGCCTAGTCGACCAGTACAGCCAAAGCGATGCTCACTATGTCGACACACCGATGGTCGCTGGACTCCAACTACGTAGACCAGACAAGAGCTTGCCTACACCACCTGACGTCTCCAAGTGGATGGAATGCACCCCATATCGTCCCTTGGTGGGAAGCCTCATGTATCTCGCCATTGCTACTAGACCAGACATTGCTTACGCTGTGGGCTGGCTCGCTTCCTTCATGGACTGCTATCAACCTGAGCACTGGGCAGCCGCCATCCGGGTCTTGCGCTACCTGAAGAGCACGCGACTGTACGCACTCACTCTGGGTGGGCGAAATTCCCTGAACCTCTCAGGTTACTCTGATTCCGACTACGCCAATTGTATCGACACAAGTTGTTCTGTAGGCAGCTACTGCTTCACTCTGGGTTCCAGTATGATCTCCTGGTCCTCGCGAAAGCAAGCGACTGTCGCCGACTCCTCGTGCTATGCCGAGTATATGGCCCTACACGATGCGGCTCATGAAGCCATATTCCTGCGGCAATTACTGGATGGGCTCCATCTTCTTCCTTCCAGCGCAACCAGACTATTCTGTGACAACAATGCTGCTTCCCGCCTTACAGAAGACCATGTATGGCACTCACACACTAAACACGTGCGCGTGAAGTATCACTTTACACGCGAACAGGTGCACGCTGGCGAACTGGCAGTTTCACGAGTCTCCTTGAAGGAGAACACTGCTGACATCCTCACGAAGCCACTCGGAAAAGTGGACTTCCAACGCCTCCGCCATTACCTTGGGATATCCGCAGATTGTGAGGGCGAACACTCAGCATGAGGAGGAGACAAAACACCCATCCCTTTCCTTTCATTTTATTGTCATCTTATTGTCATCCTTTCATTTTACTTATTTGACTCTCCTTACCCTTTTCTCTTACACGCGTTCACACACCTCTCGTTCACCCCTTTTTTCCACACTGCCCCTGCACTGTTGTCAAGGAGGAGTGTCGATGTGAAGTTGAGGTCACGCCACGTGATACATTGTATATACATGTTGGTATCTGAACAAACCCCCCTCAGTCGTTTCCACCTTACTGCGACTGAGGGTACGTACCTTACTCACTAGTTACCTTATCACCCGCTAATTGTACGACTAGATCGTCCTAGGTATAATATATTAGTCGTTTCCACCTTACTGCAACTGAGGATCGTCCTAGCTTTAACATTCACGAACCCCGAACCCCAAACAATTCCCTCTCGTCTTGTGAATCATTGCTCCACCGTCTTGTTGTCGGCAGTCACCCATGAACTTCTGAACTCCGATCGAACTCCGAATCCAGGTGACTCAATTTGCCTCAATTTGCCTACCGTTGCTTTGCCGCCCTGTTGTCGGCAACCGCCTTTGAACTTTTGAACCCTGAATGAACTCCGAAACCGAATTCGAACGATACTAGTGGTGCCAGGTGGATGCAAATGGTCATCAGGTTGCAAATTTTAAAAATGGCCTCAGATCACCCTCTTCCTGTGGTCCATTCTGCTCAAAAAAAATAGCAGTAGATACAGTAGGATCTATAGATATGAGATCATAACAAAAAATAAAAATCTATTGAGAATTCCGACTACAGTGTGACAAGGAAGAGAGGGTAGTCATGAAAAGTAAAGACCCAGACCACCAGATCCCAATGATCTTGGTAAATGACATACAGATCTGTTGGAATAGAGTGTTAGAATAGACTAATGAGAGCACCTGTGATAAATTTGGGGCGATACTGTGTATGCGATAGAGTTGTAGAAGGTGATCTCACCTTGGCAGTCTCTTGGAGTGACAGGAGGAGTGACGAATTCAAGCTCCTCTTCGACATAAGCTGGCATCACCGGCAGCCAAAGTTACCAGGCAACCCTCACTCCGCCCTCTTTGGGCCAGTGAATGCTTCTGTAAATATCGACCCTTCCCTTACTTCAACTCCAGTCTCATCACAAAATGAATTCTACTATTTCATACCCCAGTAGCCTCACATACAACTCTATACCTGTAATAGTGCCAAATATAATGTCCTCATTGTGCTGCAAAAAAAAAAAAACATGAACTGGGCTAACATTGTTGCTGAACTGCTGATGCCTGCTGAACATGGCCGTTAAAGTGACACTGTGTGACCAAATTTGCATTTTTTTTTTTTTTTTTTTTTTTTTTTTTGAATCGATTTATATCCCGGAGCAGTACGTTGATACAAAGCCGGTATTTACGGACTATGGTGTTACTCTGTACGGGAACCAAACCCTCGGTTAGACCCTCAACCCCGTCAGTACTCAACTTCCTCTACGGAATACCAGTAAGGGCGAGACCTTGCAGACCTGTGTGAGATACCTGGGATATATCAGGAGTTCGATGCAGTATGGACGAGAGTAAGTAAGCACCCAGTCAACGTAAAATGAAGTACAGTGATATAAATGCTGGCGGCAGGGGTAAAAAGTGCGGACCCTCCCAGAGGGGCCAAGGTAAGTTCGGAAAAAGGGGGTGGTGATGTGGGGGCAATGTACCACAGAAAGGGGTACAGGTGGGAAAAGTGATTGCAGGAGGTTAAGGAGCATGATGGGGGTCAGGTCGAAGGGGGAACCGATGGCTTGGCCCCGCTGCCACGGGGTTTCGCCTTCCACCGCTTCAACTCCCCGGAGTGCCCAAAGGCGAAGAGGGTCTGGCCCGCCATGAGACCCCTAAGAGACTCCCCAGAGGGGTCCTCGAAGGAGATAACGCACGACGAGACCGACCCCGGTGTGTACGAGTGTGGCGCCCTCACCCATGAGGGGGCCTGTGTGAGTCTCAGCATCCTATAAGCGGGGTTATCTGCAAGGAGTGCTGCGTGGAGTTCGGAAGGGGAATAGGGGCCACGGGTGAGGGAAGCTCCGGTGGGAATGCCATTGATGGTGAGGCGACCCCATTTGCAGTTTTCCCGAGCTAGGACGGGAAGAGGAGAGGAGGTGTCCGCTGACAGATAGACCGCCAGCGCTTCAGAGATGATGTGGGAAGTGGCGTTGAGATTGTGTGCTGTGGTGTCCAGTCCAGCGGTGAGTACCAGGTTAGCCTTAGCTGTCCACCGAGCGGCAGACAGGGTGACCGCATGGCCTTCTTCCGAGAGAACAGAGTTGAGGTGGGTGACCAGCTCCTGAGGAGTGCGGCGAACCGCAGTAGGAGCTGGGGACCCCACAGCGTGGCGAGGTGTCACGACCAGGGACGGCCGTGCGGGGAGCTTCACTGCCGAAGCAAATGAAGAGCGAGGAGGGGGAGTGGGTTTGGCAGGTGGGGTGGGAATAGGAGCCTTGGCAGGGGGTGCCGCAGCAGGGGTGGGAGGCTTGGCATTCTTCTGCTTCTTAGCACGAGGGGTTGAAGCAGGGGTAGGGGTAGTGGCTGGGGCAGCAGCTGGGGCAGGAGGTGGGGGGGGGTGGCATAGGGGTGTCCTCCTTGATCTGAGATGGTGGAAAGAGCGGGGGTGCGTCTGGAGCACGCACCAGGATAGGTGAGGGAGGGGGGATGGAGGGGAGGGGGCGGTTGTGGAGGTCCGCGACTGTGTCAACAAGTCGCGTTATCTGGGCTTGCATCACCTCAATGGACCCTGACAGTGCCATCATGCCCTGGGCCAATGGGAGGGTCGACCGGGCAACAGCATTGCTGACGGCCTTGTTGAGGTCATCAGTGGGGAGGGGGGTAGTGGGGCGAGAGGGGGAAGGAGGACGGGAGGGGCCCAAGTAGACCGAGGGTGCACCCAAGCGGACAAGTGGGTTGAGACCGAGCCAATGAAGGGCAGTCAGCCCATCCCAGTGGGAAGCAGGTGTGTTGAGGTTGTCGACCAGCTCAGCAGCAAAGGCAGCCTTGGAACGGGGGTTGCCAGAGGGGGTGAGCGTGGACATGTCGGAGAGGATCATGACTAGATACTCGAGACCAGAGGCCTCGGTAGTGTCGGGGTTGGGTTGGAGGTCTCTGGCGGTGTGCTCGCCAGGATCGGAGGAGTCATCATGGTACTCCCTCCTCCCAGGGGCACCGCCGTCATCCATGAGGGCATCACGGACATCAGCTAAGTGTTCTGGGGGGAAGTCATTGCCTGTGTAAGAATATTGCGACATAGGAGATGGTGGTGGTAGGAGGTCAAGGAGCGTGCCAAATTTGCATTGGGGGTAAAGTTGGTCGTGCTCCCTAGGAGCCAAAATAAAATAAGCAAAAATCCTCATTGAATAGGATATCTGTTCTTCTGTTGGTATGTACAATATGAAGGAGCCACGATGTGTTGTTGAAGCTACAGAAAATGAAAACTCGATTTTTGCATAGGTATGACCACACTAGTACGCCTTACTGCGCGTAACAAGAGCTGAGACCGTGTTCGATGTCTCGGACCGCATGAACGCTGTTACCGTCTAGACACGACAAGTCCAGTCCAATCGTCAAAAAGCGTGTCTCAGCCTCCCATGCCCATCTGCATGTGCATCTTGTCACTGAGCCTGGAGGCTGTTTCTTGGGGGCTGAGCCAGCCTCGGAACCGGCATTGTACTCATGCTCCAAGAGAGCGGCTTGCTTAAACCAAAGGGGTGCGTCGTCTGAGCACCTGAGTTACTGAAGCGAGCAGAGAATTTTTCCACTCTTCCATCGAGCCCGCCAGGCCAAGCCAGTAAACAAAATATATTGAAAGACCTGGAGATAGGGCCCGCACGCACTGAATTTCCCACTCTATTGACACCCCCTGCGGTGATCTTCAGGTGTATTTCTAGTGGAGCACACCTGGGTTTGAACATGAGCGACAATCAGATCAGACTGTGCACAGGGTATTTTACCAGAGGTATAACAGACGACAAAGAGGGAGAATGGACAGAGCGAGTGTGGTAGATAAAGCAATAAGTATGTCATGTACATTCAAAGGCACAACTCCGCCGTCCAGTCTGCGTAGTACGAGAGTTGAGTCCCACACCTGTGCATCCAGCATCCGAATAAGACGTTCATGGTTGGCACTACTACTACAAGGACGCTCCCAACCCGCCAACAGCAGCACCCACAAGCCCACCAAGTAAATCATGCCATCCACGGCAGACAGAAACTTGCGCACCACCCGCATACTCCTCTGCAAGCCACTCGATGAAGTGCACATCGAGACTACTAAGTGGGCCCAGCGCAAGCGTGATCAAATAACACGGCGTCAGCTGCGCATCTGGGAGAGCTGATGCGGTGGACAGGAGGACGGTAGCAAGGCGGGAGAGGAGGAAGCGCGTCTGCGCATGGAATGTCAGGAGTGCGAGCGTGGTGTGCATCTGCCGGCTGCGCACCAGCACCGCGCCACTCTCGTCTTCGTCATTGATGTCATATTTCCTTGCATCGTCATCGTCATTGTTGTCATCGTCGTCGTGCGGGCAGTACGACGCCCGGCGCCCTTTGATGCCATCTCCGTGAGGACACACATGCGCATGGCGGCACCTGGACCGTTCCTGCGGGGACCTGGTCCACAACCATTGGTCCCGCAGACTGCTCGAGCTATTGCTGCTGCTGCTGCCACTGCTTCACCAGAGGCCGGAGCAGAGCCTCGCACATATGACGCATACGTCCTCATACACGCCCCACGCGTCCGTCCACGTCCAGACTGGGGCTGACGCATGATGTGCACATGCATGCGTGATGCCGTTTGTGTCTGCGTTGAGCTGGAGTATACGGTCGAGCTCAGTCCACTGCATGTCCAACTTTTTGAGAGACGAACAACTTTGGGATACATGGGGACATGTACCAGTTTCACATCACTCCAGGTGAAGTGGATCGTGGAGAGGCGGTAGGTCGGCCTGCATGCATACTGATGAACAGCATAGGTGGAGACACATACTCACAGTGAATCAAGAAGTACTGTGGTGAGATATGTGAGGCACAGGGAAGCAGAGATCTTGCAGAGTAAGCTTAGAGATGTCTGATAGCACAGAGTGAGAACTGGGTGGTATTACAAGAGTAGGAAACATACCTGATAGCACAGAGTGAGAACTGGGGCTATCAGGGCGTACATGGTACACTATTTATACAGTCTAGAGACAATGACGCACTTGTACAATAAGGGTGTTATACAATAGACAGAATACAATAAGACCTGGAACAATGAGTGGGTCAGAACAAAGGGAAGTACTTAGACAATAAGTACAATAGGGAATCCAGAACAAGGATGATATCATAGTGACATCACAATAAAGATATAACAAAAGCATAGTCCAAAAGCATAGTACAATAACAAGTCCAGAGTAGTCCGTGTGATGTCATTGTACAGTGATGTCATAGATAAAGTAAGGGTCCAAGATTGTGATGATCATACATCTAATCTACATGAGTCCTGTATATCTAATCTAAAGCAGTCCATTATCTGCGTGTCCATAGAGCCACTAAGTGTGCACAGGTCACTTATCAACACATACAGCTCCTTGATCGTGAGCTGCAAGCCCGGGTGTGCGGTCGCGCAGCACTCAGAGGGTGCGTAGGAAGTTAAGTCAATGATCAGGTCATAATACTGCAGCTTTTCAAGGAAGACTGCATCGGTTGTGCAGGCTATCTAGCTGCACCAGGTCCACGACTCACGCTTGAGCATGTCGATGTTGTGCAGCATCACACTGCCAAGGACCTTGATGCCCTCTTTGTGTTTACCCTTCAACTGCAGGACAGCATTGGGCGCTTCTTCCTGAGCCGTGGAGGTTGTCTGGTCCTCGAAACACATATCTGCGGCTACCTGGCAGAGAAAGCACACCGCTTCGATGGGTGGCTGTGTATATATGAGTATCCACTGAAGACTGAGAACGTGCTTGTATAGCATGAGTGAGGAAGGCCCCAGGACATGCAGGAGGTGGGGGAGGTGCAGCGTTGGGGAAGTGTGTGTGTACTGCCATAACAAATGAGTTTGTCAAAAAGCTCTCTTTTGAGTGTTGTGATTCACCTCATACCCATCGCTGACATCCTTGACCCTACCATCGTCCATATCAAATTCCAGTTCCTCACTCCAGCTGTGCCATGCGCCAGCACCGCCCAGATCCTCAAGACGTGCTTTGTGCAGCTCAAAGAACCACCGGGCAGGCTCCCAGACGTCCTGGCTGCTATCACCCTGGGCAATGGAATTGGAGTGGAGATCGTGCACAAGAGCCTTCAGTGCGGGGACGTGGCGCCAAGGGTGCGGGCAGGGAGAATGTGTGAGGAGGATGCCAAGGGAGGAGAGGCAGAAGCCACACTGGCCTTGCTCAGATGTCTGACACCGGGTTAAGACGCATATGCCCCGCAGGCCATCCTTCGTGAAGTATCTGGCTCAAAAAGGTGAGGCGAGTGTCGTGGTTGGACTTCTTGGACTAACAATATGATACAAAGATTGAAGTGGACACTTACTATATGGTTATAACTACGATAGTAAGTAGGAATTAGTCATGGACTTGGGATCAGTAAGCACACGTTGTACTAGCATGTGATTGTTAGTATGACTCGTTACTAGTACAGTGATAGTAGGGTTCGAGCTACTTACGCTATAGGATATTGGACTCACAGGGGAGCTTTAAAGCTACCTCTCCATATGTATAAATAGTGGATCGCGGAGACCAAGACAAGCCATCTTGGTCTTCTTCTAAATACCACTTGTCTCCCTCCTTTCTATCAGGCCTTTGTGCTTCAATCTTCCAAGTTGCCTTGACCTTTGAGTCTAAGGTCGTCGTCATTTTGCATCACCAAGTCTTCGTTACTTTGGTCTTAGTCCTGAAGTCCTTCTGGATCGCCTTAGTCGTATTCCAAGGGATCTTGAGGACTTACGACTACTATTCTTCGAACTGCTAAGTTGTGATCGCCACTATCAAGTCCAAGTCAGACTGATGCTGTGGTAGCGTAACATTAAGACCAAGATCTCCCAAACATGGCGTTCACTACAAGAGAACAGTGGAGGAACTTTCGACCCTACAGCCTCAAAACAAGAGGAGAAAGATCAGTACCCAGACGATTCCTAGGAGCCACAAGGTGGAGAGAGTATAGAGGAGACACCGGATACTTTGTCAACTTCCCTGGAGAAGCCATCAGATACCAACCAGTTGAGTTCAACTATTCAAACTTTTGTTGGATGGAAGTTACGTGGAACCCTGTAGACAATTGGTGGGACGTTGTCAGACCAACCAGAAGATATTATCGCTGCGACATCGATTTGAGAGAACTTCATGGAGAAGACTGGGGATCGCTTGACGGAGACAGCGACCACAAAAGCAACAAAGAACAACCAAGAGAGCAAGCACCTTCAGAATCAAGCCACGGAGAACCAGTTGAAGAACATACCGCTACAGAGAGCGAAATACAACCAGGAACAGGAGATGATTTGAGCCTATTGGCCCACATAGCTGAGTCTCTACACATCACAGTCCCAGAAGAGATTCACATTAGAAGTCCCATGGCTACAGAAGTTCAAACCATGGAGGAAGTACAACGCATTAGAGAAGAAGCAGAAGCCATCCTCAATCCCATAAACCCCTCCACGGGTCACCGAATGACCACGGATGATGCCACATTGTTCCGAGCAATAGGGCCAGATCAACCAGACCCCCCTTTGGCACCACCACCACCACCACCCAGCAGGATGCCAGGAGGGTTCCCAGGACAAGGACCAACAGGAGGAGGATTCCCAGGAGGAGGAAGACCACCTGGAGGAGAAGGACCACCAGGACCACCAGCAGGAGGAGGACCTCCTCCTGGATTGGGGGGAGGCGGAGGACACGGATCGGACAGACTATCAGGTGAACCTCTGACCGTGTACGATGGAGATTGCACTAAATACGAGGCCTTTCTAACACAATGGCACATTTATTGGGGGATGAACCTGGACGCCCCCATCATGCAAAACGAATACTGAAGGTCACTCCTGTTCCTAGGATACGTCAAAGGAGTCAACATCAGCAAATGGACGCTGACTATGCTCGAATGGCTAAATCGGGAAGTACGAAGAGGGGTAAGCCAATACTCCTAAATGCTGTGGAATCACATCGCCACTGAGTCTGCCAAACGGTTCTCCAACATCCTAGAAGAAGAACAAGCCCAGGCCAAACTCCAGAAAGGGATCAAGATGACAGGAGAAGACATTGACGCGTATGTGGTCCAGTTTGAACAACTAGCAAGGAAAGCTCACTACAACCTAAACGACCAACAAACCATCGATTGGTTCATGGTGGGGCTACTGCGAGCATTATTCATGAAAGTGTATGAACTGGACAAACCCCACACATTTGAAGACTGGAAAAGATGTGCACTACGGTGACAAAAGCAGTATATTCATATGAAGGCACGTCTCGACAACTTCAAAAGCAAGATGCCCCCGTCATCAGCACAACCCCGCTGGAGGCTGCAACCTCCCAATTGGGGCCCACCACGAGGACCACCCCCTCCTAGATACGACCCAAATGCAATGGACACCTCAGCAGATAGAACACGTACCAGAGTAGCAGAAGTAGGAGACCCCAACAGACCCTTCATCCCAAGGCCTCAACGAGGGGGATACAGAAGAGGAGAAGGACCTCCACCCTGAGACATGAGGACAGTTGTCTGCTACAATTGTAACCAGACTGGACATTTCTCACGAAATTGCCCACAGCCACGCCGAAGGGCAACCACAAGTCGGATGACTGAAACCAACTACTATACACAAGAAGAACCTCCGGCGCAGGCCCGAGCAGCCAATGTGGCACCCCCGCAACAAAGAGCCAAGGAATGGTTGGCCGGAGTAGCAGGGGAGATGGATGATGTAAAAGACCTCATCCTCCAAGAGATGTGGGGGAAGGAGGGTTTTCAGAACGCCTGAACCCATCAGTGTTACGTCTACCACGGACGTTCGTCTGACTTAGACGCTGTTGTAACGTGGGTTCCCTCGCGGATGGAATCTGTGGTTGTCCGAGTTCTCTGGAAAGACTGCTGGGTGTGGCCAATACGTGCCTGTAGAGTCCCTATAGGTGTATAACGTCTCTTCGATGGGAACGTTGGGTGGTGGACTTGGGACTTTGCGGATGTACTCCCAATGGAGATTGTCGACGATGTAATAGCAGTGAGTTGGGCGAGCGGTACGCGAGTTGAGGTATTCGAAGACGAGATGACACGTGGTACCAGGCGGGTAAACGACGGTCGGCTAATCTACCATTCACAAGGGGAAGATGGAGATGTGGTCACGGGGATCCCCTCTTGGAGGGATATGCCGGAGCTAGCTCACTTAGGGACACTGCGAGTCCCTAGCACAGAAGACGAGTGAAGAGTGGTAATTGAAGAAGACCAAGATGGGGATCCGGGTCTGTACTACTACGAGCTTAAATACAAGTAAGGGAGCTAGTTCCAGCTCCGCTCGAACTCGTAAAGTAACCAATAGCGTAAGTAGCGTATCCTAATAATAGAATGCGCAGTCGTTATCGTAATCCAGGACACGTACAACAATGGAGTATCAGTCATCAAGCCAAATCACGATCACGTACAACAATAGCAGGCATCAGTCATCCAAACACGAGGCAACAGGATCCGAAGTCCATGACGTATTACTCCTGACACCCCGAGTCATTACGAAGGCGTCAGAGTCCACAACCGGGCCGGGCAGTCCGAGAACGAAACGTAACAATCAGCCTGGGTGAGGGCAGTCAATTGTAACTCTGTAATCATGACTCGCTATTGATCTCTTCGAATTCCAGTCTTGATTTGCACAAGTTACGCTATGGCCGACATTAAAACACTAGTAGACTTGGGGGCAACGGATAACTTCATACGCCCTTCGTTTGCCAAAAGAATGGGCCTCGGACTACAACTACTAGAGCACCCGAGGAAAATATGGAACATAGACAACACGGAAAACAAAGCAGGCAGTATCACCCACTTTGTAGACCTTGACGTTCAAACTAACCAACAACAACAAAAGATGCGCTTCCTAGTCACCGACCTCGGAAATGAGGATCTAGTACTCGGATATCCCTGTGTTACATTTCGTTTTCGGACTGCCTGGCCCGGTTGTGAACTCTGACATATCCGCAATGACTTGGTATGTCAGTAGTAATACGTCATGGACTTTGGATCTTACCCACCTTGTGTTTCGGCTGACTGATGATTCCTATTGTTGTATGTGATATGTCTGACGCGCTTGTCCCCGAGTTCTATTGTTGTACGATACCAGTATTATGATGTGGATGACTGATTCCTAGGATCCCCGTCCTAGGATTTACGCTACTTACGCTATTGGCTACATACCAGTTCGAGCGGAGCTAGAACTAGTTCCCTTACATGTATTTAAGCTCGTAGTACTATGGACCAGGATCCCCATCTTGGTCTTCTTCAAATACCACTCTCAGTCTCATTATCTGTGCTAAGAGTTCTCGGAACTCTTACATTGTAAGGATGGTGAGGGTCCTAGGTGAGTTCGAAGGCGGAGGTGTTCCACTCCAAAGGAAGGGGGTAGAAAGAAGTGAGAATTGTCCTTCAAGTGCCCGCGTTTGGGCCTGACTTCCGGGGCAATCACACTACGAGAGAGAGGGGAAATGCGACACGGTGCTGTCTGATTGATTGGAGATGTGTTGTCGATATTCTGTTGTTCTTGATTGTCCTCTACAGAGAGTAAAAAGTCTACTTAAGTACAAAGGAGGCCTGTACCTAAGAAGGAAAAAGGGAAGATGATGGAAAACATGAGAAAGGCCACGTGGCCGAGGTGATCGAGAGTCCGTAAATGAGCGGTTTTGGGCTCAGCTCGAAGGCTAGCCTTACAACATGAACTAGCTCCGGCATATCCCCTTTGACCAAGAGGGATCCCCATGACTTCTATCCCCAGTTCCCTTGTGAATGGTGGACTCCCTGACCGTGACTTACCCCCCCGAAACCACATGTCACTTCGTCTTTGAGTACCTCAACTCCAGAATCGCTCGCCCGTACAAGTGTTATTACATCATCGACAACCCGCATTGGAGGTATATTCGCAAAGTCTCTGAACCCCCTCTGAACGTCCCCCTTGACCTCCCCCTTTATACCTATCAAGATCATCTGGGAGCCTACCAGCGGCATCCAGCAGTATTCCCTGACAGCCCCGACAATCACCGGTTTCGTCCCAAAGGGAACCCACATTACACCAACGCCTAAGTCAGGCCAACGTCCATGGTAGACGTTACACCCTGGCTGGCAACATACAAACCCATGATCAACTGGAGATACACGACCATACACGAAAAAATGCTCCCTGTGGTGATCCGATTGATCAACCCCAACAAAGAAGGCCACATCATAGGAACTACCATCACCAAAGAAGAAAGGGAGGACATTGTAAAAGAGCTAGAAAAAAAAACCACCTACGCACTACTGCAGTGGAACTCGCCATCGAAGCTAAGCAGTTCCATGATAAAGTAGAGCTTCCCTCGGCTTACCAGCAATTTGCAAAAATCTTCAGTGAAGAGGCATCCAACTGGTTTCCCCCCTCCCGACCATGGGACCACACAATAGAGTTCAAGGAAGGCACACCATCGGCGATTGATTGTAAGGTCTACCCTATGACCCAAGAAGAAGACGGCAAACTCAAAGAATTCCTGGATGAACAACTAAAGAAAGGGTACATACATCCCTCCAAGTCCCCTTATGCATCATCCTTCTTCTTTATCAAAAAGAAGGATGGAAAACTACGACCAGTACAGGACTACAGGAAGATTAACGCAGTCACCATCCGCATCCAGTATCCTCTTCCTCTCATCTCTGACCTCATCACGGATCTCAGTCAAGCACACACCTACACCAAGCTAGACGTCCGATGGGGGTACAATAATGTGAGGATACAAGAAGGAGACGAACACAAGGCAGCGTTTAAAACACAGTACGGACTCTTTGAACCCATGGTCATGTACTTCGGACTCACCAATTCGCCGGCAACCTTCCAAACCATGATGAACACCATATATCAAGATACCATTGCAAAACATGAAAGCAAAGGAACCATCATAAGAGTTTATATGGACGACATAGGCATCACCACCCAAGAGCCGGCTGGACAATGAGAACATGAGGAGGCAGTCCACGATGTATTACAAGTGGCCATGGAACACGACCTCTACTTCAAGCTCGAGAAATGCCTATTCCACAAGCTGCAAATGGATTACCTGGGGGTAATCCTTGAAAAGGGGGTAACACGTATGGACCCAGTAAAAATTTCGGGCATCAAGGACTGGCTGACACCAACCAAGGTCTGTGATGTACATTCCTTCCTGGGCTTCTGCAATTTTTACTGACTCTTCATTTGCGGCTTCGCCACACATGCCAAACCCCTCAACAAACTTACAAGAAAGGATGCGGAATGGAGATGGACAAACAAGGAAAACACAGCATTCAAGAAACTCAAGTCCCTGGTTACAGAAGAACCGGTGTAACGTTACCACAGGAACGTTATGTGCGACGTGCACGTCACTAAGTCACTCAGGCCGAGGTAATGAGATGCGGGATAGTCGGTTAAGACTAAGTTTGATGATGAATAAGCACCACACGGCCTCCTCAAGCACGTAGGTGATAATCAGGAAGTTCTGGGGTTCAAGCGCAAAGGCGAACTAAAGTCGTGCTCAAGCGAAACAGCGAGCGAAAGGTTGTTCGTGGATTGACAACGATGTGGTATTACACAAGAAGTCAAGTCTACCATACAAGCTAGGTAGCGTGCGACTTATATACTGGTACAGGATGTTTGTATGCAACAAACATATGGCACGATATGTGGGTTCAGGGTGGAAGTGGAACAAAGGTACGACTATAGTAGGAAACATAGTAATTGCATGGGGTCATGTGTGAGTCAGCTGAGCCCGGAGCGCCGTGAACTTTGATATACAGGGAAGGGGGCGTAAAGGCGTATCGTGCGGTGAAGAGATCATCAGAAACAGTTGGGCGCATAAGGAGTTATGAGCGTATCAAGGTGGGGTACAGGAATAAGAAGCAAGAAACGGAAGCGTCCAAGAGAAGAGAAGGGAAAATCGTAACATTACCCCCCTGTTAGACCTGAAGTCGCCACGACTTCAGTCACTGCCAACGTAGTCGTACACGTCGGCGCTGGGGTCATTAGTCTTGTCATCCCGGTCGTCCACCGGGCAGACGTGTTGGCGAAGGAACAAATACCTGCCGCGCTCTCCACACCGCCTACATGCCTTGTACTGCGGGCACTCGATCTCATCATGTCGCGCATTGAACCTCAGGCACTTCCCGCACCAGCAAGGGTGCTCAGAGGGTTCCTCGAACGCTGGGGTAATGGGCGCGAGGTGATGGATAAGACAATTTTCAGAAGCATGAGCTTGACTTGCGCACCACACACAGACACCAGTCGGCGGTCTGTTGGGGCACTCACTCATCTTGTGCCCGCGCTTCTTGCACAAGTAACACTTGTGCCGCTTCTGCGTCCGACTGGGTCCCTCTATGAGGCGCGGCATCTCGACAGGTCCCCCGGGTTGTGGCACAAGCAGGAGCTCAGGGAAGTAGTGACGGGGGCGTACAGGGCGTGTGGTGAGCTCGACGAACTTATCTGTGATGAGGGGGATGGCGCCTGCATACTGCATGCGCTTTGTGATGCCCTGCAACTTGGCATCTAGGTGGAACTGATCACGGACAGCCTCCTGCTCCAGCCGTTGGAGATCCGCCCTCCGCGCATCCAAGGCGATCTTGTCTCTGAGGCACTGCTGCAATCTTGCAACCTCCGCAGATAGGCGGGGGTTTTTGAGCTCGCTCAATACCTCATTGATGGTAACTGTGCGTGGATCTTGCAGACTAAAGATGGCTAACTGGTGGGGTGAAATAGCAGGATGCATGGTGGTAGGACATGGTGTCGACAGGTAGACTTCCTGGCAGTAACATGGTTTTCCCTGTCCCTGGGTTCCTATGATCTCTCAATAGTCTCGGCGATAGTAAATATACTTTGCTTGGACTTTCGTGACATCGTCCTCCAGCAGGATCATCAGGGGGAAGAAGAATGGGGTGTCAGGAGCGTTAAGAAAGAATGGGAGTCCAGGGTCATCCAACTCCTCGTCATCCCCCTCGTCAACCGGCTCCTCCTCGTCATCTAATGATGCAAGACGAGGATCTGGTCATAACTGATGAGGGGGCGCCACTGGAGTCAGCGAGTAGGGATGGGGAAGCTCGGATGCTAGGTGTGACAGGGGGACAATGGGCGTGAGGCCCGGGGGCGCTTCCAAAAGGGGGGCTGTCGCGGGCTCAAGTGGTGGCTGTAACGGAAGGACTATACGAGTACGAGAATGGACGCTTACTACACGGTTGTGACTACAGTAGTAAGTAGAGATTAGTCACGGACTTCGGATCAGTCATCACGAGTAGTACTAGCATGTGATTGTTAGCATTACTCAGTACTAGGATAGCTGTAGTAGGGTTCGAGCTACTTACGCTACGGGTTATTGGACTCACAGAGGAGTTTTAAAGCTACCTCTTACATGTATAAATAGTGGACTCGGAAGACCAAGATACGCCATCTTGGTCTTCTTCACAATACCACTTCTAAGACTATTTTCTCTTCGGACCTTCGCGTCTCGACTTCCTATTATCCTTGACCTTCGAGTCTAAGGGTCGTCATCATTTCGCGTCATCAAGTTTTCGTCGCTTTAGTTCTTACTCTCCGAGCCCTTTGGATTGCCTTAGTCGTTTACCAAGGAATCCTTCGTACTTACCTACGATATAGCGAAGCTCGCTAAGTCGTGAATGCCCTCATACGTGTCCTAGTCGGACTAACGCCGTGGTAGCGTTACATTAAGACCAAGATCTCCCCCAACCGTGGCGTTCACCACAAGAGACCAGTGGAGAAACTTTCGAACCTATACCCTCGAGACAAGAGGAGAACGATCAGTACCACGACGATTTCTAGGAGCAGCTAGGTGGAGGGAATACAGAGGAGACACAGGATACTTCGTCGACTTCCCAGGAGAGGCTATCAGATACCGACCAGTTGAGTTTAATTACTCCAACTTCTGCTGGACAGAGATTACGTGGAACCCGATAGATAATCGGTGGGACATCGTAAGACCAACAGGAAGACACTATCGCTGCGACATTGACTCAAGGGAACTTCACGGAGACGACTGGGGATCACTCGACGGAGACAGCAGTGACGAAGAAGAAGCAGAACAGCCAAGGGAACAAGTACCCTCAGAGTCAAGTCACGAAGAACCAATAGAAGAACACACCGCAACGGAAAGCGAAGCACGACCGGAAACGGGAGACGACTCAAGTCTACTAGCCCACATAGCTGAGTCCTTACACATCACGGTCCCAGAAGAGATTCACATCAGAAGTCCTATGGCTACAGTCACAGAAGTCCAAACCATAGAAGAAGTACGATGCATCAGGGAGGAAGCCGAAGCCATCCTCAACCCCATAAACCCCTCCACGGGTCACAGAATGACGGCAGACGACGCCGCTTTATTTAGAGCAATAGGCCCGGACCATCCCGACCCACCGACAGAACCACCGCCACCGCCCGGCGGACTACCAGGAGGATTCCCTGGACAAGGACCCACAGGAGGAGGATTCCCAGGAGGAGGACGACCCCCTGGAGGAGAAGGACCACCAGGACCACCAGGAGGAGGACCCCCTCCCGGACTAGGAGGAGACGGGGGACATGGATCGGACAGGCTATCAGGTGAACCTCCGACAGTATATGATGGAGACCGTACTAAATACGAAGCCTTTTTGACACAATGGCACGTATACTGGGGGATGAACTTGGACGCCCCCATCATGCAAAACGAATACCGATGATCACTCCTCTTCCTGGGATACGTCAAAGGAGTCAACGTAAGCGAATGGACGCTGACCATGCTCGAATGGTTGAACCGAGAAGTACGAAGAGGAGTAAGCCAGTACTCCCAAACCCTGTGGAATCACATCGCCACCGAGTTCGCCAAACGATTCTCCAATATTCTAGAAGAAGAACAAGCCCAAGCCGAACTCCAGAAAGGGATTAAGATGACAGGAGAGGACATTGACGCGTACGTAGTCCAGTTCGAACGCTTGGCAAGAAAAGCTCATTACAACTTGAACGACCGACAAACCATCGACCGATTCACAGCGGGACTGCCACGAGCCCTGTTCATGAAGGTATACGAACTAGATGAACCTCATACATTCGAGGATTGGAAAAGGTGTGCGTTACGACGACAAAAACAATATATCCACATGAAGGCGCGCCTCGATAACTTCAAAAGCAAGACCCCCCCTTCATCCGCACAACCTCGCTGGAGACCACAACCCCCCAACTGGGGACCACCCCGAGGACCGCCACCACCCCGATTCGACCCAAACACAATGGACACATCAGCAGACAGAACACGCGCAAGAGTGGCAGAAGTAGGAGATGTGAACAGGCCCTTTATTCCAAGACCACAAAGGGGAGGGTATGGACGAGGAGGAGGACCTCCACCCCGAGACATGAGGACAGTTATCTGTTATAACTGCAACCAAACTGGACACTTCTCACGAAACTGCCCACAGCCACGCAAACGAGCAACCACCAGTCGGATGACCGAAACTGACTATTATACACAAGAAGACATCCCGACGCAAGTCCGAGCGGCTAATACAGCGCCTCCGCAGCAAAGAGCCAAAGAATGGTTAGCAGGAGTAGCAGGGGAAACAGACGATGTAAAGGACCTCATCCTCCAAGAAATGTGGGGGAAGGAGGGTTTTCAGAACGCCTGAACCCATCGGCCTGGGTGAGGGCAGTCAATTGTAATTCTGTAATCATGACTCGCTATCGATCGCTTCGAATTCCAGTATCGATCCGCACGAATTACGCTATGGCCGACATCAAAACATTGGTAGACTCAGGGGCAACGGACAATTTTATACGCCCATCATTTGCCACGAGAATGGGTCTCAGGCTACAACCGCTCGAACGACCAAGGAAAATATGGAATATAGACAACACGGAAAACAAAGCGGGCAGTATCACTCACTTCGTGGACCTCGACGTTCAAACTAACCAACAACAGCAAAAAATGCGTTTCCTCGTCACCGACCTAGGAAATGAAGATCTGGTCCTAGGATACCCCTGGCTGGCCGCCTACGAACCAACAATCAATTGGAGATATGCCACCATACACGAGAAAATGTTACCGATAGTCATCCGATCGATCAATCCTAACAAAGAACATCATGTTATAGGAACTATGATCACAGAGGAAGAAAAGGAGGACATCGTCAACGAACTGAGAGAAGAAACCCACCTGCGTACCACGGCAACAGAGTTGGCTATCGAAGCTAAGCAATTCCACAAAAAGGTGGAACTCCCTCCAGCTTACGCACCATTTGCAAAAATCTTTAGCGAAGAAGCATCCAACCGATTTCCTCCGTCTCGACCATGGGATCACGCAATCGAATTTAAAGAAGGCACACCATCGGCGATCGACTGCAAGGTCTACCCCATGACGCAAGAGGAAGACATCAAGCTCAAAGAATTCTTGGACAAACAACTCAAAAAGGGGTATATACGCCACTCCAAATCCCCCTACGCTTCGTCCTTCTTCTTCATCAAAAAGAAGGATGGAAAACTATGACCGGTGCAGGACTACCGAAAGATCAACGCAGTCACTATCCGCAATCAATACCCTCTTCCCCTCATCTCCGATGTCACGATCACGTGACACGTGACGCACATAGCACGCAATCCGGAGGAAGATCGGAGAATTGACAAGTCTGCCAGCTCAGCAGTTCAGTGACGTGGCATTGAGAATACTTACAGAAAACAGTCCCGAAAATACCAGTTTGTACGATATAAAAGCGTAGTAGTTTCCGTAGTGTCTCTTTGTCTTAGCTTCGTTTTGAATCCAGCCAAGTTACTCTCACTCTCGAGTGTACA
The DNA here is from genome assembly GCA_021527035.1 of Lactarius vividus. NCBI lineage: Eukaryota > Fungi > Basidiomycota > Agaricomycetes > Russulales > Russulaceae > Lactarius > Lactarius vividus. The sequence continues at coordinate 23,103 of JAKELG010000222.1, read as the reverse complement.
GCGCCGCCCTCTCATCTCATACATCCTTTAGACTAAGTGGAAACCTTAGTCTGACATCATTATCGATCCGCTCTACGCCCTACGTCGTTGACATCTTCTAACCCGAAGGATCACCGACAGATCACCGAACGTCCCGGCTGGGACGTAACAAAAGCTAAGACCTACACCCGGACCCGCGCTCGTAGTGCACGGTGTGGTATCTGAACTTTACGAATCGGCACGGACAGTGAAGCAGACGCTTCCGCGGAGCCACCCTGGAATCAACGCAATCGACGTTGTTCACACCGAAAGCTTCAGCAGATCGCGCGTTTATCGAACCCGCACAGGACCCTAACGATTTTACTGAACGACGCATAGTAGTTCGTCGGAACAACCCTAGTGTCAACGACCTAGCAGGAGGAGGAACATTCTGGGAGGGAGCCAGAGGATACCGCGTAATCGCCGGTAATAGGCAACCCATCGACATCGAATATTTCGAGTCGGAAGACGCCTGGTACGAAGTATACGGCGAAGGAAGTGACTGGTACACGCACAACGCCAGTCGGATAGAAAACCCTCTATTGTGGGGACTACAGCTCAGAGGATCTAAATCTACAGACGCACATACTTGGAGAACTCGAGCTCCACAGACTTTGAGTTCATCGTCAGACTCGTCGCACTCAGATAAAGGAAAAGGACGCGCTCGGTCTAAAGTCCTTCCACCCACCGCACCAATCGTTCCTTACCTAACCGCACCACCACCTATGACCACTAAAGCAGTCGAAACTGGGGCACTGAAGGGGCAGCCGCCCAAAGAGTTCACCGGAGATAGGCAGAAAAGCGTTCAGTTCTTGCGCGAGTTCTACCAGTTTAAAAGGGTCAACAGGAATCATGAGCTCATGACCATACCGTACTCACGGGTCGGACTCGCCCTCTCCTATATTAGAGGACCGACGGTGGACGACTGGGCTGACAAGGTCAGCCGAGATCTTGACAAAAGCGTTACGACGACGGTCCCTAAGCTGGACGAAATGGATGAGTCCCTCTGGACGACATTCGAGACGGCCTTCAAAGAAGCATGGACCGATACTTTGAGTGAGCAGAACGCTCATCAGCAATTGATATCCCTCTCTATGAAGAACGACGACGTCGATTCTTATATCGCCACGTTCGAGCGGCTTGCTACTGCGGCTAATTGGGACCTGGACGCTAGTGGGACGTTGGAATTCTTCAGGAGGGGACTGAAGAAAGGACTACTGATCGGTTGCTTACGCCGTCCGAAAATGCCGAAAACGATGAAGGAGTGGCAGGAAGCCGCGAGGGAGGAGTCGCAACGATTCCGGACGATCACGAACGCCATCGCGCAGATTAACGGAGGAAAGAGTATCCCTCCTACGGGGCCTACGCAGACAACGAAGGCTACGAGGGCATCGAACAACAATCAGGTGGTCCCGATGGACGTCGACAACGTGCAGACCAACGATGGTAAGCCTGCCTGGCAGCGGAAGCGCACACAAGAGGAAAAAGAGAAGTGTCAACGCGAGGGACGTTGCTTCCGTTGCATGGCCCAGGGACACTTATCGAATAAATGCCCGAAGAAACCTCAAACTCAGAAAGTCAACAACGTCAGCACGGGGGAAGCAAAAACCGAACAGACCAAGACTCCGACAGTCGACGACGCGCGGAGTATGCTACTCCAGCTCGGATCGACGGAACGGCACAGCCTCATCTCCACGCTCCTCCTCGATACTACTGCTGACGATACGGAAGAGATTAATGCCCTGCAGAGCCTCAGGGATAACTCACTGACGTTCGCCGCTGAGGTGCTGGGGACCAACCAGAAGCTCAGCATCCTGCTAGATACGGGAGCTTCCGGGAACTTCATCGACGTTACAGCCGTCCACCTCTTCGGATTTATCACGACCCCTATCGAACAAATCAGCGTTCGAAACGCTGATGGAACGGTCAATGCCAATGGGTCGTTGAGCAAACAATGTCAACTCGTGCTAAAGGACGGAGAAAGAGAGCAGCTCTTCACATTTTACGTCACGAACCTCGGAACGTGCCGCGCCATATTAGGACTGCCATGGTTCGAAAGTGCAAAACCTGTCATCGATTGGGGAAAGCGAACATACGAGGGAGGACCTTTTGCTCTGAAGCAAGGAGGGGCCTACATCAATGAGACGATCGCACAGAAAATGGCCATCGCTGCTGGAAGTGGGGCGAATAACGAGATAACGCTCCCAGTCGTGTATTCGGATTATGCCGTAGTATTCTCGGAGAAAGCCGCACAGAGGTTCCCGCCGGAGCGAGAAGACGATCACGCTATCGTGCTGAAGGAGGGAGCCCCCGCTAGCCTAAAGACCAAATTGTACCCTATGAACAGCACTGAATTAGAACATCTGCGCCTTTTCTTGACCGAGCATCTGAGCAAAGGGTATATACGTGAATCAAAGTCCCCCTACGCCTCTCCTATCTTCTTCATCAAAAAGAAGGACGGGAAGTTAAGGCCGGTCCAAGATTACAAAGCGTTAAACGAATGGACAGTCCGAGACGAATATCCCCTCCCACTAATCGAAAGCATTCTCACGTCCTTGGGCAACAAAAGTCTTTTCACCAAGTTCGATATACGATGGGGTTACAACAACATCAGGATTAAAGAAGGCGATCAGTGGAAAGCGGCGTTCAAAACGCCTCTGGGGCTATTCGAACCCCTAGTGATGTTTTTCGGCCTAACGAATTCCCCGGCCACTTTCAGCCGAGCAATGAATCGCATGCTCAGAACGTTGCTCGATCGATATCCGGGAGAACTCTATGTCTACATGGATGATGTGCTCATTGCCACCGAAGACGATCTGGCCAGACACCGGGAGATAGTCGGGGCGGTACTAAGAACCTTCCAAATGGAGAGTTACTTCCTAAAGTTGAACAAATGCGCATTCGAAGTCCGAGAAATCGATTACCTCGGAATGACCATCAAACGTGGTGTTATACGAATGGGAGACGATAAGGTTTCCGGACTACGAGATTGGCCGCGAGAGCTCTCCACTGTAAGGCAGGTCCGATCGACGTTGGGGGTCCTGAACTACCAGCGACCCTTTATCCGAGATTTCGCCAGTATAGCGCGACCATTAAACAATCTCCTGAAGAAGGACACTCCGTTCATATGGACGCCGGAACACACAAAGGCACTGTCAAGACTGTTGGACATCGCGACGAGTAGGCCGGCGCTGAAACAACCGGATCTTAAGGTTCCGTTCGAGTTACAAACAGACGCCTCGGCCTACGCCAGTGGAGCAATACTCGCGCAACGAGACAGTCGGAATAAGCCACAAGTCGTCGGCTACCTATCACAAACATTCTCGGAGGCAGAACGAAATTACGATATTTACGACAGAGAATTCTTGGCTCTCATCCGAGGCCTCGAACATTGGCGGCACCTGTTGATCGGGGGACCATTCCCCGTTACGGTCTACATAGACCACGCAAACTTACTTTACTACTACCGACACCCCCAGAAGATCAGCAGACGAGTCGCACGCCTCGTGAACACCCTCGCAGACTACAACCTGAGGCTGGTACATCGCCCCGGCCATCTCCTGCAGGCAGACCCCTTGTCCAGGCACCCGGGTTTCGACTCAAACGATTCTGCTGATAACGCAGAGGTCCTCGTGCTGCCACCGTCCCTCTTTATCACCGCAGTAACTATAACCACTCTCGACGACCGCCTTCGCGTGGCGCAAATCTCACGCAGAGATGAGCTCGCCCGGATGGAGGCAGCTTTCAATCTCACGCAGGACGACGGCTTGTTCTTTCGCGCGTCCCGACTGGTCATCGTGGACGATGTCGACCTTAAGAGGGGGGTGATTTCCTCATTTCACGACCTACCCACCGCGGGACACGCGGGAATCACGAAGACAGTAACGGCCATACAACGTCATTACTGGTGGCCCAGCATGAAGGAAGACGTAACGGAATACATTAAGGGATGTCTGTCTTGCCAAGCAAATAAGAACGTTCCCGGGAGGGTTAAAATCCCGACATACCCCATAACACACGAAGAACCACGCCTGCCTTTTCAGGTAATCGCGATGGACTTCATAACTAAATTGCCAAAGTCGAAGGGCTACGATACCATCTTGACCGTCACGGACCAGGGATGTACCAAATGCAGCATCTTCATCCCATGCAACGAAAGCATTGACGCATTGGGAGTCGCCAAACTCTACCTAGATCGAATCCTCCCGCATTACGGCCTTCCGACGAAGATCATATCTGATCGCGACCCCCGCTTTACCGCCAAACTGTTCAGAGAAATCACCAGGACCCTAAAGGTCGAACAGAACATCAGCACGGCCTATCATCCGCAAACCGATGGACAATCGGAGCGGACTAATCAACGACTGGAGCAATACCTCCGGATATTTGGAAATCATCGTAACGACTGGGCTAAATGGCTACCAATCGCCCAGTACGCTCTGAATGCATGGAAATCGGAGACTACGAAGATGAGTCCGTTCGAACTCCTCTTCGGGTTCACTCCGCGAGTACACCAGCCGGTGAATACAAAGACTAGCGTTGCCGAAGCAACCAATCGACTGGACCAACTAGCCGAGGTCCGTAAGGCAGCTCACGAATCCATGGAGAAGGCACAAGAGTCCTGGGTGATAAACTCTAAGTTCAACGGATTCAGAAGGGGACAAAAGGTCTGGCTTGAGGCGAAAAACTTAAAAACCTCGCATCCCACGGCTAAGCTAGCCCCAAAGCGATACGGCCCTTTTGTCGTAGCGGACGAGGTATCTAAGACATCTTACCAGCTCGCACTCCCGAAACACTGGAAAATTCACAACGTGTTCCACGCCTCACTCCTCATGCCCTACACGGAAACGCCCCTCAACGGCCAGACTTTCGATGAGCCGTTACCCGATATAGTCGACGGCGAGGAGGAATGGGAGGTCGAGGAGATAAGGGGGGAAAGGAAAGTAGGGCGGAAGCGTACGACGCAATACCTAGTCCACTGGAAGGGGTATTCCGACGCATTCGACAGCTGGGAGCCGGAGACTGGGGTACACGCACCAGACCTCGTCAAAGAATATAAAGCCCGCGCCGCAGGACTCGAGATCAGCATAGTTGACATGGATCCATTCGGTTATGGACAGCGACACCCTCCTCTTCACTATCGAGTACAGCACTGGGAACTATCATTAAGAGACACTGACGCTATCAACCAACAGGTGGAAGAATGGTCCTGGGTGACCGAAGGCCATGACGCCCGGGCGGACTCTCCGCGTACGCGTGACGACTCTTTCGGCTACGCGACGTATCGAGAGCCCGACGGGCGATGGCGTCGTCATTCTAGAGCACGGGCCAACCGCAGGGAACGGCTACAGCGCGACCGGGTCGAGGAGTTGGTAGCGGAACGGATTCGAGTTCACGGAGTCTACCCCGACGACGTCCCGCCACCCATTGTTTACCCCGAAGTCACACCCTCCCCTGTCATCCCGCCGACGACCGTCGCCCCCAGTTCAGTCTCTTCGATCCCTAGGTCTCTCCCCGACCCCCCGCAGGAAGACGTGGTCGGGCAGTCGAGCCTAGACCTCCGCCCGGTGTATACCCCGGGGCCCGGGCATCCGGGGGCAGGCTGGCGGATCGTACGTCGTGACGAGCCCTACGCCTTCGATATCCCGGCAGAGGGAGGGACGCGGAAGCCTATTACATACATCCGGTTCGCAATTAACCAACGCGAACAACCAGTGATCCTGGGGACGGAGGGGTTGAACAGACCCCAGTACTTCAAACCACTCTACGCCCTCCCCATGCCGCCCCGCGTCGAAGCTGGGACCCCTGAAGGGCATTCTCTAGCTCTGTACTCTGACGATCATCCCGCCCGACATGAAGTCGACCGAGCCCTCGCCCTGGTAGCAGATCCGGGGGCGGCCGGAGACGTCCACCGCTTCAGGTTATCGATGAAACGGAAGCAGGATCTCTTCGCGCGGATGCGCGATCTGGACATCGCTTGGAACGATTGGCTCGCAGAGGCGGAGGGGATAGACTCGAGGCTCAGAGCCTCTAACATTACATCTCGTATTTTCCCGTACCTACCCCGACCACTGCCCCGAGGATTGGACGTATATCACATTACTGAGCTAAACTCTAACGACAGGAGGTTCAGAGCTCATATGGACCACCTCGAGGGTCTCGCGCCCATACCAGTCTGTAACGTCTACCACGGACGTTTGCCTGACTTAGGCACTGTTGTAACGTGGGTTCCCTCGCGGGTGGAATCTGTGTATATCCGAGAGTGGAAAGACTGCGGGATGAGGCTGATACGTGCCGGTGGAATCTCTATACGTGTAGAGAGTCTCTTCTACTGGAACTCCTGCTGGCGGACTGGGAACTGTGTGAATGTACTCCCACTGGGGGTTGTCGACTATGTAGTAGCAGTGAGTCGGACGGGCGGTTCTGGCGTTGAGATATTCGAAGACAAGGTGGCACGTAGTTCCAGGTGGATAAGGCACGACTGGTGAATCTACCATTCACGGTGGAAGATGGAGATAGAGTCACGGGGATCCCTCTTGGTCTCGAAGGGATATGCCGGAGCTAGTTCACTTAAGGGCGACCGCGAGCCCTTAGCACAGTAGACGAGTTAGAAGGTGGTATTTCGAAGAAGACCAAGATGGGAATCCTGGTCCGTACTACTGCGAGCTTAAATACAAGTAAGGGAGCTAGTTCCAGCTCCGCTCGAACCCGTAAGTAACCAATAGCGTAAGTAGCGTATCCTAATAATAGAATGCGCAGTCGTTATCGTAACACAGAACACGTACAACAATAGAGGACATCAGTCAGCAAGCCTAATCACGATCACGTACAACAATAAGGAGTATCAGTCATCCAAACACGAGGCGACATGATCCGAAGTCCATGACACATTACATCTGACATACCGAGTCATCGCGAATACGTCAGAGTCCACGACCGGGCCGGGCAGTCCGAGAGCGAAACGTAACAAGTCCCTCCGCGTCACCGCGGACCCACCACGACTCATGACCCTCGCGTCGAGCGCCCGGCGTTGCATGGAGAAGAGAGACGCGACGCCATTTGTCTGTACTGCAACGAGGGGCATCCAGCACGGGAGTGCCCGCGACCGCACGTCCTATGCGGGGACCACTCGCCGAGGTGTCACGTCCCGGTCCACCACCCGGGGTTCCATGGCCCTTGCCCCGCTCGTTCCATCCACTCCCCACGGCCTGAACCCTATGGTCGTACGAACCCAGAGCGCGTCAGGCGCATCGAGGCAGCGGCAGGGAGGGAGCAGGGCCTTGAAGAGGGGGTAGTGTCACGATCACGTGACACGTGACGCACATAGCACGCAATCCGGAGGAAGATCGGAGAATTGACAAGTCTGCCAGCTCAGCAGTTCAGTGACGTGGCATTGAGAATACTTACAGAAAACAGTCCCGAAAATACCAGTTTGTACGATATAAAAGCGTAGTAGTTTCCGTAGTGTCTCTTTGTCTTAGCTTCGTTTTGAATCCAGCCAAGTTACTCTCACTCTCGAGTGTACAGCGCCGCCCTCTCATCTCATACATCCTTTAGACTAAGTGGAAACCTTAGTCTGACATCATTATCGATCCGCTCTACGCCCTACGTCGTTGACATCTTCTAACCCGAAGGATCACCGACAGATCACCGAACGTCCCGGCTGGGACGTAACATCCGACCTCATTACGGACCTCAGTCAAGCGCACACGTACACCAAACTAGACGTCCGATGGGGATACAACAATGTCAGGATACGAGAGGGAGACGAACACAAAGCAGCGTTCAAAACACGGTACGGACTCTTTGAACCCACGGTCATGTATTTCGGACTCACCAATTCGCCAGCAACCTTCCAAACCATGATGAACACCATATACTGAGACACCATCGCAAAACACGAACAAAAAGGCACCATCATACGAGTTTATATGGACGACATTGGCATAGCTACGAGAGACCCGGCAGGGCAGGAAGAACACGAAGAAGCGGTACGCGACGTGTTACAAGTTGCCATGGACCACGATCTCTACTTCAAACTCGAAAAGTGCCTTTTCAACAAGCCGCGAATGGATTACCTGGGGGTAATCCTTGAAAAGGGGGTAACACGTATGGACCTGGTAAAAATTTCCAGCATCAAAGACTGGCCCACACCAACGAAGGTCCGTGACGTACGCTCCTTCCTAGGTTTCTGCAATTTTTACCGACTCTTCATTCGCGGCTTCGCCACACACGCCAAACCCCTCAATAAACTTACGAGGAAGGACACAGAATGGAAATGGACAGACGAAGAAGATAAAGCCTTCAGGAAACTCAAATCCCTAGTAACGGAAGAACCAGTACTGGCACACCCGAAACTGGACGAACCATTCGAACTGGAAGTGGACGCATCAGGATTCGCAACGGGAGCGGTACTACTTCAAAGAAAAGAAGACGGCAAAAAGCATCCCCTCGGATATTATTCAGCCACCCTAAACGAAGCCGAAAGGAACTATGACGTCTATGACCTGGAACTCCTCGCTATCGTCAAAGCACTCAGGCATTGGAGACCACTACTAGCCGGATCCCCACACAAGATCAAAATCTACTCGGACCACATGAATCTCCAATATTGGAAACTCCCGCAAAAGATAAGCCGGAGAGTAGCCCGGGAAGTACTCGAACTAATGGAATATAACTTCGAGATTCACCACATCCCAGGAAAGAAAAACGGCAGAGCTGATGCACTCTCACGAAGACCGGATTACGATCAAGGAGAAAAGGACAACGAGAATGTCGTGGTTTTACCGGAAGATGTATTCGCAAGAGTCACAACCGTACAGGCCGCTCAACAACCGCCACAAACCGAAATCACCCTCCGGTACTGGGTAGACCCACACCAACTAAAGTACATCGAGGGAGCGTGGTATCGACAAGGGAAGTACGTCATCACGGGATCGTTAGACGAGAAACGAGAGCTCATATCCGCCCATCACGACCCACCGGTACACGGACACCCCGGGATTGCAAAAACCGTGCGACTGGTAGAACGACGATATTGGTGGCCGGAATTGAAACTAGATGTGAAGAACTACGTTCAGGGGTGCGCCGAATGTCAAAGACACAAAGTCAACACACGCCCAACAAAGGCCCCCCTGGTGCCTATAACTCCTAAGGAAGATGCGTTACCATTCGAAACCATAGCTCTCGACTTCATCACTAAACTTCCTGTGTCGCAAGGATACGACTCCATCCTCACTGTAACAGATCACGACTGCACCAAGGCGTCCATATTCATACCTTGCAACGAAGAGATCTCGGCTGAAGAAACCGCAGGACTCTACGCAACCCACGTCTTCAAACAATTCGGACTCCCATCGAAGATCATCAGCGACAGAGACCCTCGCTTCGCGTCAAAATTCACAAGGGAACTGTGCAGGATACTAGAGATTAGACAGAACATCTCTACGGCATACCATCCCCGAACGGACGGACAGTCAGAAAGGACGAATCAATGGCTAGAACAATATCTCCGGTTCTGGACTAACGAACGACAGGACAATTGGGCGGCATTCCTACCAATAGCGGAATTCGCTCACAATAACTGGCCCCACGAGGCAACAAGGAAGTCCCCGTTCTCGCTTCTCATGGGATACAACCCACGCGCTGACTGGCTCGATAAGCCCTCTCCAATCCCACAGGTCACCACGAGACTAGAACAGTTCCGGGAAGCCCGAAAAGAAGCCCAAGAACTTATCAAAAAGGCACAATTCATGTGGGTCAAACATCAAGCCACCCCGGAATTCCGACTCGGAGATTACGTATGGTTGGAAGGGCGCCATCTGAGGACCAATCAACCAACTCCCAAACTAGCGGCCAGAAGACACGGACCCTTCAAAATCACACGAGTTCTGTCACCGGTGAACTATCAATTGGAACTTCCCACGCAATGGAGCATCCATCCCGTGTTTCACATCGATCTTCTCACGCCCTATCACGAGACGCTCATGCACGGAGAAAATTTTCAGCGCCCAGCACCCGATCTGGTAGAAGGAGAAGAGGAATACGAAGTCGAGAAGGTTCTGGACCATCGGCTTTTCGGCAGAAGGAAACGCCTGCAATATCTGATCAAATGGAAGGGATACCCAGACTCGGAGAACCAGTGGGTCGACAAGGATGACGTGTTCACAGACGAGGCGATAGCTGAGTATCAATCATTGAATCCCCGACATGAGCATCGCTTAAGAACAGCGCAGACCCGGCGACAAACCCCATCACCCTACCACTCTATCTATCCTGGCTTCCTCTGCTCCATTATCACCACAATGTCCATTTCCTCTGCCGCCGAGGCCATCGCTCGAGTTGCCAACAACACGGGCCCCATCACCTATCAAGAGCTCGTCGAGGCCCTCCAATCCACCATCCCGGCCAGCTACATCAACGGAACCAGCAACCCCACCACCTGGTGGATCCTCTCGCAAGACGGACAGCGTGTCAACGAGGTCCCCTTCACGACGGCCGAAATTGATCGGCTTCGCGCAGCTCTCCCAGAGTCTGCACCTGCCTCACCTCGACCTATCCCAGTACGAGTCGAGTACCTCACCGAGGAGGCCCAAGACGCAAGCCACGACGAGGTGGGAGGAGTATCGACAGGAGGACCGGTGGAGGAGGATCGCGGAAGACTGGCAGCAGGAGCAGTTGAGGAAGGCGGCCGAGAGGAGGCGAGAAGCCCTTCGGAGGCGAGGAGAGTGGACGCGGGAGAGGAAGGAACGGCAAGAGGCGAGGAGACAATCCTCGAACAAGTCCGAGGGAGCCTAGCGGACAGCTACCCAGCTGAGCACCCCCTTATATCCACCGCCACAGACACTGACAACCCCGCCGAGACCCCCTACGCCTGCGACACCCGGGGGCGCCCCTTGTACCGAGGCGGCGTGCGAGCCGACGCACCCCCTCCATTTCCATTATTCCGACTTCGCCACTCCACCATGGGCCCCCCACCTCACGGATACCGCTACAATCGCGGTGAAGATTTCATACACTACCCCATCAACGACGGACAAGGACGGACGCGCCAAGCCGCATACATCCAAGTCATCATGGGCTCGGACCCCATCATGCTCGGCCTAGTGGAAGACAGCGAGAAGGTCTACTCGCAGCCGCTTTACGCAGAGCCGCATGTTAAGGCCACGGGGAAGGAACAGTACCCCCAAGAAGACATGCACCTATTCGCTGGCAGTTACCACGACCGCCCTCGCCTCGATCGCGTGGTCGGCGAGCTCCACGACGTAAGCCTGAAGGCGGAGATCCACCGCTATAGAGCGTACACGTACGAGGCTGAGCGGATGGAGCAGCGGCTTCATCAGCTCGCCTGTAACGCTACCACGGCGTTCAGCTCGACTTGAGCTTGTGTGAAGGCGTTCATGACTTAGCTGGTGATTGACACGCGCGTAGTGTCTCGATGATCCCGTAGAATACTACCAAGGCGATCCAAAGTACACGCCCAAGTAGTACGAAGGCAACTCCGACTTGTCGTGTCGAAAGGGCCAGGGTCTTAGACTCGAAGGTCAAGACTTATAGCAGGGGTTCCCCCTTAGAGACGAGAAGGCGTGAAAGCCTTTAGCAAAAGAAGAGAAGTAGAGTGGTATTGAGAAGAAGACCAAGATGGCGTATCTTGGTCTTCGCATCCACTATTTATACATATTTCAGAGGTAGCTTTAAAGCTCCTCTTGTAGGTAGGTAACGAATGGCGTTAGTAGCTCGAACCCTACTACCGCTATCCTAGGAATGAGTCATAGTAACAATCACATGCTACTACGACTCCTGCTGACTGATCCTTAAGTCCGTGACTAATTCCTACTTACTAACGTAGCCACAACCGTATAGTAAGAGTTCACACCAATTCTCGTACCGTAATATCAGTCTATAAGTCCGACCGCGACATCACCCCCTTTTCAGCCGCGGCGCCCACGACGCCGGCGAAGACGCGGTCCCGACATCCAACCAGCCTGTACCTCTTCGATCCTCTCTAGAGTGTTAGCCATCTCGAGGCGGAACTTACTACGGGCCATCTCGCCCTTGATCCCCCCGAGCGCGGCGGCGAGCTGATGAAGCCGCTGCTCCATCCTCTCAGCCTCGTACGCGTAGGCTCGATAGCGGTGCACCTCCGCTCGAAGACTCACATCGTGGAGTTCGCCGACCGCACGGTCGAGGCGAGGGCGGTCGTGGTAACCGCCTGCGAATAGGGTCATGTCTTCTTGGGGGTAGACCTCCTTCCCCGTGGCTTTGACGTGCGGCTCGGCGTAAAGAGGCTGCGAGTATACCTTCTCGCTGTCAGGGATGAGGCCTAAGACGATGGGGTCGGATCCCATGATGACTTGTATATACGCGGCCTGGCGCGTCACTCCTTGGCCGTCGGTGATGGGGAAATGGACGTAATCCTCCCCGCGGTTGTACTTGTAACCGTGGGGAGGTGGGCCGAGCTCGGCGTGTCGAAGTCGGAAGAGTGGGAATGGCGGGGGTGCGTCGGCGCGCACGCCACCGCGGTAGAGAGGGCGGCCGTTGGTGTCGCAAGCATAGGGGGTTTCGAGTGGGTTATCAGTATCGGTGGCTGTTGAGATGAGAGGGTGCTCAGCTGGATAGACGTCCGCTAAGCTTCCTCGGACTTGCTCGAGGATTGTTTCCTCGCTTCCTCTCGTTCCTTCTTCGCCCTCGTCCACTCGCGTCTCCGTCGTAGAGCCTCCCGACGCCTCTCCGCCGCCTTCCTCAGTTGCTCCCGCTGCCAATCCTCCGCTATCTGTCTCCATCGCTGCTCCTGCCATCGCTCCCAGTCGACCGTGGCTTGCGTCTTGGGCTTCCTCCTCGGTTCGATGTTCGATTCGTACTGGGATAGATCTAGATGGGGAACGGTCAAGTTCCGGGAGAGCTGCACGAAGCCTATCGACTTCGGCCGTTGTGAATGGGACCTCGTTGATCCGCTGGCCATCCTGGGAGAGGATCCACCAGGTAGCGGGGTTACTGGTGTCGTCGGTGTACGAGGCGGGGATGGTGGATTGAAGGGCGTCGACGACCTCTTGATAGGTGAGGGGGCCCGCGTTTCTGGCAACGCGAGCGATGGCCTCGGCGGAAGTGGGAATGGACATGGTGTTGAGAATGGAAGCGATGAGGACTCCAGCGTGGTTAAAGTGAAGTGGGGATGAGGGTTGTTCGTCTGTTCGGCCTGTCTTTAAGCTACTCGCGAGTCGGGGATTCAATGATTGATACTCAGCTACGGCCTCATCGGCAAATACGTCATCCTTGTCGACCCACTGGTTGTCCGAGTCTGGGTACCCTTTCCATTTGATTAGGTACTGTAGACGCTTCTTCCGGCCGAAATACCGGTGGTCTAGAACCTTCTCGACTTCGTATTCCTCTTCTCCCTCTACCAAATCCGGTGGTGGGCGCTGGAAATTTTCTCCGTGCATGAGCGTCTCGCGATACGGTGTGAGAAGATCGATGTGAAACACGGGGTGTATGCTCCATTGTGTGGGAAGTTCCAACTGGTAGTTCACCGGTGATAAGACTCGTGTGATCTTGAAGGGCCCATGCCGTCTTGCCGCGAGTTTGGGCGTTGGTTGATTCGTTCTCAAGTGGCGTCCTTCCAGCCATACGTAGTCTCCGACTCGGAGTTTGGGCGTATCTCGGTGTTTTACCCACATTGATTGTGCCCTTTTGATGAGATCGTGTGCTTCCCTCCTGGCTTCTCGGAATTGTTCGAGCCTCGTGGTGACCTGGGGAATAGGGGAAGGCTTATCGAGCCAATCAGCGCGCGGGTCATATCCCATGAGGAGGGAGAATGGAGACTTCCTTGTTGACTCGTGGGGCCAATTGTTGTGAGCGAATTCTGCTATCGGTAAGTAGGGTGCCCAGTTATCTTGACGCTCGTTTGCCCAGAAGCGGAGGTACTGTTCTAGCCACTGGTTAGTACGTTCCGATTGTCCGTCTGTCCTGGGGTGGTATGCCGTGGAGATATTCTGTTGGATTCCTAGGATTCGACACAGTTCTCGCGTGAATTTGGAGGCGAATCGGGGGTCTCGGTCACTAATGATCTTTGATGGTAATCCGAAACGTTTGAAGACGTGAGTAGCGTAGAGTCCCGCTGTTTCTTCTGCCGTGATTTCCTCGTTGCAGGGGATGAAGACCGAGGCCTTGCTGCAGTCGTGGTCCGTTACTGTCAGAATGGTGTTGTACCCATGTGACGTTGGAAGTTTGGTGATGAAGTCGAGGGCTATTGTTTCAAATGGCAGGGCGTCTTCCTTTGGCGTGATGGGTACGAGCGGGGCTTTCGTAGGTCGCGTATTGACTTTGTGCCGCTGGCATTCGGCGCATCCTTGCACATAGTTTCGGACGTCCAGCTTCAGTTCCGGCCACCAGTACCTTCGTTCCACCAGTCTTGTGGTTCGTGCAATTCCCGGGTGTCCGTGTACCGGGGGATCATGATGTGCGGCGATGAGCTTCCGCTTCTCGTCTAGAGATCCCGTAATGACGTACTTCCCTTGTCTGTACCATGCTCCGTTTACGAGTTTCAGTTGTTGGGGGTCCACCCAGTATCGTAGTATGATTTCCGTTTGCGGCGGGTCTCGCGTTGCTTGCACCACTGTCGTTCATGCGAAGACGTCTTCTGGCAGTACTATCACGTCCTCGTTGTCCTTTTCTCCTTGGTCGTAGTCGGGTCGTCGGGACAGTGCGTCTGCGCGTCCATTCTTCTTTCCTGGGATGTGGTGAATTTCGAAGTTGTACTCCATGAGTTCAAGTACTTCCCTGGCGACTCTTCGACTAATCTTTTGCGGTAGCTTCCAATACTGGAGATTCATGTGGTCCGAGTAAATTTTGATCTTGTGCGGTGATCCGGCCAGTAGTGGTCTCCAGTTTCGAAGGGCTTTGACGATTGCGAGGAGTTCTAGGTCGTATATATCGTAGTTTCTTTCCGCTTCGCTGAGTGTGGCTGAATAGTAGCCTATCGGGTGTCGTTTGCCGTCCTTTTTCTTTTGTAGTAGTACTGCTCCTGTTGCGAATCCCGAGGCGTCTACCTCGAGTTCGAATGGGTCGTCGAGCTTGGGGTGTGCGAGTACTGGTTCTTCCGTGACTAGTGCCTTGAGTTTCCGGAACGCCTTGTCTTCTTCGTCTGTCCATCTCCACTCCGTGTCCTTGCGTGTAAGTTTGTTGAGTGGTTTTGCGTGGGTGGCGAAGCCGCGAATGAAGAGTCGGTAAAAATTGCAGAAGCCTAGGAATGACCGGACGTCACGAACCTTCGTAGGTGTTGGCCAGTCTTTAATGCCGGAGATTTTTACCGGGTCCATGCGTGTTACCCCCTTTTCAAGGATTACCCCCAGGTAATCCATTCGTGGCTTGTTGAAGAGGCATTTTTCAAGTTTGAAGTAGAGGTCGTGCTCTAAGGCCACTTGTAGAACGTCGCAGACTGCTTCTTCGTGTTCCTTTTGCCCCGCTGGATTTCTAGTTGCGATACCGATGTCGTCCATGTAAACTCGTATGATCGTTCCCTTGGCTTCGTGTTTCATGATGGTGTCTCGGTAGATCGTGTTCATCATCGTTTGGAAGGTCGCCGGAGAGTTGGTGAGTCCGAAATACATGACCGTGGGTTCGAAGAGTCCGTACCGTGTTTTGAAAGCTGCTTTGTGTTCGTCCCCTTCCTTGATACGCACGTTGTTATACCCCCATCTAACGTCCAATTTCGTGTAGGTGTGGGCCTGGCTAAGGTCCCCGATGAGGTCCGAGATGAGGGGCAGGGGGTATTGATTGCGAATGGTGACGGCGTTGATCTTTCTGTAGTCTTGTACCGGTCGCAGTTTCCCATCCTTCTTTTTAATGAAGAAGAAGGAGGATGCATAGGGAGATTTGGATGGGCGGATGTATCCTTTCTTTAGCTGTTCGTCCAGAAACTCCTTGAGTTTGCCGTCTTCTTCTTGCGTCATGGGGTATACTTTGCAGTCGATTGCTGGCGGGGTGCCTTCTTTGAATTCGATGGCGTGGTCCCATGGTCTGGAAGGGGGAAATCGGTTGGACGCTTCTTCACTGAAGATCTTTGCGAATCGTTGGTAAGTCGAGGGGAGTTCTACTTCATCGCGGAACTGCTTAGCTTCAATGGCCAGCTCCGTGGCGGTGGTGCGTAGATGGCTTTCCTCTTCTAGTTCCGCCACTGCGTTTTCTTTCTCTTCCTCTGTGATGATGTTTCCTATGACGTGATCTTCTTGTTTGGGGTTAATGGATCGTATGACGACTGGGAGCATTTTTTCGTGTATGGTGGCATATCTCCAGTTAATTGTAGGTTCGTATGTCGCTAGCCAGGGGTATCCGAGTACCAGATCTTCGTTTCCTAAGTCGGTGACGAGGAAGCGCATTTTTTGCCGTTTCTGGTTAGTTTGTACTTCTAAATCGATAAAGTGGGTGATACTCCCCGCTTTGTTCTCTGTATTATCGATGTTCCATATTTTTCGAGGGTGGTCCAGTTTTTGGAGTCCTAGACCCATTCTTTTTGCGAACGAGGGGCGTATGAAGTTGTCTGTTGCCCCAGAGTCCACTAAAGTTCTGATGTCGGCCATTGCGTAATTCGTGCGAATCGAGACTGGAATTCTAAGAGATCGATAGCGAGTCATGATTACAGAATTACAGTTAACTGCCCTCACCCAGGCCGATGGGTTCAGGCGTTCTGAAAACCCTCCTTCCCCCACATCTCTTGGAGGATGAGGTCCTTTACATCGTCCGACTCTCCCGCTACTCCCGCTAGCCAGTCCTTGGCTCTTTGCTGGGGCGGTGCCGAGCTTGCTGCTCTGACTTGCGCCGGTGGCTCCTCTTGTGAGTAATAGTCGGTGTCTGCCATCCTGCTGGAGGTAGCTCGTCGTCGTGGCTGCGGACAGTTACGTGAGAAGTGTCCCGTCTGGTTACAGTTGTAGCAAACGACTGTCCTCATGTCTCGAGGCGGCGGGCCTCCTCCTCTTCCGTATCCTCCTCGTTGTGGCCTGGGGATGAAGGGTCGATTCGCATCTCCGACCTCTGCTACTCGTGCGCGTGTTCTGTCAGCCGAGGTGTCCATGGCGTTTGGGTCATATCTGGGAGGTGGTGGTCCTCGCGGCGGTCCCCAGTTCGGGACTTGTGGCCTCCATCGAGGCTGTGCCGATGATGGTGGGGCTTTCGCTTTGAAGTTATCGAGGCGCGCTTTCATATGGATGTATTGTTTTTGCCTTCTCAGCGCGCACCTCTTCCAATCCTCGAAGGTGTGAGGTTCGTCTAACTCGTAGACTTTTGTGAATAGGGCTCGTGGTAGTCCCGCCGTGAAACGATCGATTGTTTGGCGGTCGTTCAAATTGTAATGAGCTTTTCGGGCTAGTTGTTCGAACTTGACCACGTACGCGTCAATATCCTCTCCTATCATCTTAATCCCCTTCTGAAGTTCCGCTTGGGCTTGTTCCTCTTCTAATATGTTGGAGAACCTCTTGGCGAACTCCGCGGCGACGTGGTTCCACAGCGTTTGAGAGTACTGGCTGACCCCCCTTCGTACCTCTCGATTGAGCCATTCTAATATGGACAGCGTCCATTTGCTAACGTTGACCCCCTTGACATATCCCAGAAATAGGAGGGATCGTCGGTATTCATTCTGCATGATGGGGGCGTCCAGGTTCATCCCCCAGTATACGTGCCATTGTGTTAGGAAGGCTTCGTATTTAGTGCGGTCCCCGTCAAATACGGTCGGAGGTTCACCTGATAGTCTGTCCGACCCGTGTCCTCCTCCTATGGGGGCGCCTCCTCCTGGCGGTCCCGGCGGTCCTGGGGGTCCTCCTCCTGGTGGTCTTCCTCCTCCTGGAAACCCTCCGCCTGTTGGTCCTTGACCGGGGAATCCTCCCGGTAGTCCTCCTGGCGGTGGTGGTGGTCCTTCTGGTGGATCCGGGTGGTCCGGTCCTATTGCTCGAAAAAGAGCTGCGTCGTCTGCGGTCAGTCTATGTCCAGTGTTCGGGTTGATGGGATTGAGGATAGCTTCTGCCTCTTCCCTTATGCGTTGTACTTCCTCCATGGTTTGCGCTTCGGTTACTGTGGCCATGGGGCTTCGGATGTGAATTTCTTCTGGGACTGTGATATGCAGGGACTCAGCTATGTGGGCCAATAAACTTGAATCGTCTCCTGTTTCTGGTCGTGCTTCACTTTCTGTGGCGGTATGCTCTTCTACGTGTTCTTCGTGACTTGATTCCGACGGGGCTTGCTCTCTGGGTTGCTCTTCTCGTTCTTCGTCGCTGCTGCTGCTATCTCCGTCTAGTGATCCCCAGTCGTCTCCGTGAAGTTCTTTTGAGTCTATGTCACAGCGGTAGTGCCTCCCGGCTGGTCTGACGACGTCCCAGCGGTTGTCTATCGGATTCCACGTAATTTCTGTCCAACAGAAGTTTGAGTAATTGAACTCAACTGGTCAGTATCTGATTGCTTCCCCTGGGAAGTCTACAAAGTATCCGGTATCTCCTCGGTATTCTCTCCACCTGGCTGCGCCTAGGAACCTTCGGGGTACCGATCGTTCTCCTCTGGTTTCAAGGCTGTATGGTCTGAAGTTTCTCCACTGGTCTCTTGTTGTGAACGCCACGATTGGCTATCTTGGTCTTAATGTAACGCTACCACGGCGTTCAGCTCGACTTGAGCTCGTGTGAAGGCGTTCACGACTTAGCTGGTGATTGACACGCGCGTAGTGTCTCGATGATCCCGTAGAATACTACCAAGGCGATCCAAAGTACACGCCCAAGTAGTACGAAGGCAACTCCGACTTGTCGTGTCGAAAGGGCCAGGGTCTTAGACTCGAAGGTCAAGACTTATAGCAGGGGTTCCCCCTTAGAGACGAGAAGGCGTGAAAGCCTTTAGCAAAAGAAGAGAAGTAGAGTGGTATTGAGAAGAAGACCAAGATGGCGTATCTTGGTCTTCGCATCCACTATTTATACATATTTCAGAGGTAGCTTTAAAGCTCCTCTTGTAGGTAGGTAACGAATGGCGTTAGTAGCTCGAACCCTACTACCGCTATCCTAGGAATGAGTCATAGTAACAATCACATGCTACTACGACTCCTGCTGACTGATCCTTAAGTCCGTGACTAATTCCTACTTACTAACGTAGCCACAACCGTATAGTAAGAGTTCACACCAATTCTCGTACCGTAATATCAGTCTATAAGTCCGACCGCGACATCGCCGCCGCGCTTGGAGGGGTCAAGGGAGAACTAGGGCGCAGTAAGTTCCGACTCGAGATGGCTAACGCATTGGAGAGGATCGAGGAGGTACAGGAAGGTTGGATGACGGGCCCTCGTCTTCACCGGCGTCGTGGGCGCCGCGGCTGAAAAGGGGGTGATGTAACGGAAGGACTATACGAGTACGAGAATGGACGCTTACTACACGGTTGTGACTACAGTAGTAAGTAGAGATTAGTCATGGACTTCGGATCAGTCATCACGAGTAGTACTAGCATGTGATTGTTAGCATTACTCAGTACTAGGATAGCTGTAGTAGGGTTCGAGCTACTTACGCTACGGGTTATCGGACTCACAGAGGAGTTTTAAAGCTACCTCTTACATGTATAAATAGTGGACTCGGAAGACCAAGATACGCCATCTTGGTCTTCTTCACAATACCACTTCTAAGACTATCTTCTCTTCGGACCTTCGCGTCTTGACTTCCTATTATCCTTGACCTTCGAGTCTAAGGGTCGTCATCATTTCGCGTCATCAAGTTTTCGTCGCTTTAGTTCTTACTCTCCGAGCCCTTTGGATTGCCTTAGTCGTTTACCAAGGAATCCTTCGTACTTACCTACGATATAGCGAAGCTCGCTAAGTCGTGAACGCCCTCATACGTGTCCTAGTCGGACTAACGCCGTGGTAGCGTTACAGTGGCGGAGATGACAGAGGGGGAGTTGGGCTAGTAGGGGAGACATTGAGTGCAATGGCAAGGACAGGAGTCGGGGGTCGTGAAGGGATGGCCAAATAAGGCGTTCGAGATACGAAGGGGGTGGGGATTCCCTCCGACTGTGAGGGGATTGTGAGCCTTTTGAGGATGAAGGCGGATGGAGGGTGGGGTTGGTCAGTTGCTGGGACAGTGTCGTGGGGGATGGGAGTTGTCATAATAGGCGGGGATATGAAGACCGTTCTTTGTTCCCTTGTCTTCTTATAGCTTTCTCCCCACTCCATCGGCCATTGGGTGTCAGTGATAGAAGTCGGCGATTGCATCCGGTGCATGTTTGACATGGTCAGCTGGCTCCCATGAGCGACAGCTCATGGGAAATCCTTTCCACTTGACTAGGAATTGGAGTTTGCGCCCTCGTCCATGGAGTCGTGACCCCATGATCCGCTCCACTTTGAATTCTTCTTCTCCGTCCACAAGGTCAGGGGGAGGACGTGAGAAGTTTTCCCCATGTAGCTCCGTTTCCTTATATGGTGTGAGGAGGTTTGCATGGAACACCGGGTGTATCTTCCATGTGACCAGTAGCTCCAACTTGTATGTCACTTCCAATAAGGCCTTCTTGATTCGGAATGGGCCGTGACATTTAGGGGTTAATTTTGCGGTGGGGTAGAATGTTCTCAAGTTCGTTCCTTCTAGCCAGACCTGGGCCCCTTCAGCGTAAGGGATGAAGCGGGTTCTCCCCTTCTTGGCCATGAGGTCTTGCATGTGTTTAATGCAGTCTTGTGCGTGTTGTCGTCTCACGACCATCTCCTCCAGATGTTGGTCGACCGACGGTACTTGTGTAGGTTTTGAGACCCATGTCGTTCGTGGTTCCCATCCCATGATGAGCGAGAACAGGGAATGTTTTGTGGTTGCGTTTGGCCAGGAGTTGTGCACGAACTGTGCTACTGGGAGTGCTTCCGCCCAATTGTCCTGTTGAACATTGCTCCAATGACGTAAGTACTGTTCCAGCCATTGGTTGGTACGTTCTGACTGGCCATCTGTTTGGGGGTGATATGTGGAGGAAATGTTCTGTCGTATCCCTAGCATGCTGCACAACCCCTTCATGAATGTGGATGTAAATTGTGGGTCCCGGTCTGTGATGAGTTTGCACGGTATTCCATAGTGTGGGTAAACATGTTGGAGATACAGTCGTGCTACTCCTTCGGTGGTAATGGTTTCGTGGCAGGGTATGAAGATCGTGGCTTTCGAACAATCATGATTGGTAATCGTGAGGATGGAGTCGAATCCCTGAGATGGGGGTAGTTTGGTGATAAAGTCCATAGCAACAACTTCAAATGGTTCTGCCTCAGGATCGGTAGATATAGGGAATAGGTGGGGTTTTTGTTGGTGGGGGTTGATTTTGTTGGCCTGACATATGGCACATCCCTTGACGTACTCTTCGACGTCTTCTCGTATGGTGGGCCACCAATAATCGCGTCATACTAGTTCGCGCGTGTTGGCAATTCCGGGGTGGCCCATGCTTGGGGAGTCGTGAAAGAAGGCGATTACCCCCCACTTAAGATCGTTGTCCCCAACAACGACTAACGCGTCATCTTTCCACCACAGCCCGTTGTGCTGTTTGAGGTTGTGGTGTTTGGCCCATCGTGCCGCTTCTTCCTTGCCAGCGTTCTGGGCCACCCGGGACCAAATGTCCATATCACATATTGACATTTGGGTGGCTCGGATAAATCTTTCAGCTGGTAGGATGATGACATTGGTGTTGTCCCCTTCGCCGGACTCATAATCCGACTGCCTGGACAGGGCATCTGCACACCCGTTCTTTGTTCCTGCTACGTGTCTCAGAATAAAGTCGTATTCTGACAGCTCTAGGAACTCTCACGCTATTCTCTGGTTGATCTTCTGGGGTTCCTTCCAATATTGGAGGTTGGCGTGATCGGTGTGGATAATGATTTTATGGGGGGATCCTACGAGGTACGTTCTCCATGCTCATAGCGCTTTGACCACCGCTAGTAACTCCCAGTCATAGATGTTGTAGTTTCGCTCTGTCTCCGTAAATGACTCGGAGTGAAATGCAACGGGGTGAAATTTCTGGTCGGAGCCTAATTGATTTAGCACAGCCCCTACCGCGACGTTTGAGGCATCGACCTCCAGCTCAAATGGTCTCGCGAGATCCGGAAATAGAAGCACGGGTTCTTCGCATATACGCTTCTTAACATCTTCGAAAGCGTTTTGTTGTGTGTCGCCCCAGTGCCATTGGACATTCTTCTTTGTGAGGTCGTGGAGAGGTCGGGCGAGTTGGGAGAACCCCTGTATGAATCTTCGATAAAAGTTGCAGAACCCTAGGAACGCACGAACCTCCTTGAGGCTCTTCGGAGGTTGCCATTCCTGGATCCCTCAAACTTTGACAGGGTCCATCCGTAGTTGTCCCTGGCCAATGATGAGGCCCAGGTACTCAATTTTGTAGACCTCAAACTCGCATTTCTCCGGTTTTACGTATAGATCGTGTTCCTCGCAAAGTCGTAGCACCTTATGTAGGACTTCTCGATGATGGTCCTTGTCGTCGGTTGTGGCGACGAGGATGTCATCCATATAGATAACAACCTTGTTTGTCAGGATGAGGTCATGGAATACAGCGTCCATCATCGTTTGGAAGGTAGAGGGGGAGTTGGTAAGGCCGAAAAACATGACGTGGGGTTCAAATAGACCTTGGTTGGTTTTGAACACCACTTTCCACTCGTCGCCCTCTTGGATTCGGACATTATTGTACCCCCATCGAATGTCTAATTTTGAGTACAATTGCGCAGTTCGAATGTGATCGATGAGTTCTGGGATAAGGGGGAGGGGATAGTGGTTCTTTATGGTGAGTTCGTTGAGGTGTCGGTAGTCCTGCACTGGGCATAGTTTTCCATCTTTCTTTTTAATGAAGAAGAAAGGTGACGCATAGGCAGACTTTGAAGGGCGAATGTATCCCTTCTCAAGTTGTTCGTTCAGGAAGGCTGTGAGTGCCTCTCCTTCGTTTGCAGTTAAGGGGTATACTTTGCAATCGAGGGTAGTGGGTGCGTCGGGGAGTAATTCAATGGCATGGTCCCATACACGAGATGGGGGAAATCGATGCGACATTCTTCGCCTAAAACACCTTCGGTCGGTGTGACCAATATTCTGGAGGAACTATTTCCTCGAACGTTCGGGC
>JAKELG010000221.1:0-63522 GCA_021527035.1 Lactarius vividus | reverse complement strand
TACACATAGCGCGGCGGTAGGGAAAAAAATTATGGGAAAACAAAAAAAAAAGTCAAACTCACAGTCCCCGGGCCCAAGATGAGAAGAATACGGAGGTTGAGTTGGGAGCGGCATTGTCTCACGCAAAGATCGAGACGAGGACGATAAACGGAACGTATGTGAACAGCGAGACAGCGGCCATGACGCGACAGCGAAACCGCCAAGACCGTGCATCTGGACACGTTTGAGGCCCTAAGGACGCATAAAAAGAAGAGAAAAAAAAACGCACCAAACTCGATCTGTGGGTCGTCCAGCGGCACCGCCTTCTCCGTGTCCGTCCCGCCGACGACCCGCGTCTTTGGCACGCGCCAGACGGCGCCGACCCACCAGAGCGGAAAGAGCACGAGCGCGATGTAGAACAGCCAGGCCTGCACGGGCGAGCCCTCCTCCTCCGTCGTGCGAAAGCGTAGCGTCCACCCCGTCTCCATGTGCCGCGGGGGCCGCCGCGGATCGCGCATGTGGTACGCGGAGGAGCGGCCGATCGACGGCGCGTGCGGCGTCACGAGCGCGCTGATGGGGATCGATCGAGCGCTGCGAGATCGAGCGGCGCCGCTCGCGCTCGGACGCGGATTCTGGTGGTCCTGCGCCTGTGCTGCCGGCGGGTGCTGAACGTGTGGAGGAGGGAGCGCGCGCTAGGCGAGAGGAGGTGCGTGATGAGTATGTGCCGGTGTTGTGCGCGTTTGAGGGGGGGGCGTTGGCGATGGGCCCGATAGACGCGCGCGTTTGTTGTGGTACGAGGAGGGTGCGAGAGAGTTGGCGTGTTCGCGCGGAGAAGCTGTGCGGCACGGTGCGTTAGAAGGGGAGGGAGGATCATGACGTAATACAAGGAAGGAGAAAAAAAAAACGTGGGGCACACCTGGCACGACAAACGTGGCTTTTTTGGGATCGGGCGGCGTCGTGTCCACGTCTTCAGCCTTCCGTTTCCCTTGGCCGTTTCTGAGCGTCCAGGCGAGGATATAGGCGTCCGCGGCGCAGCTCCATCGGACGTGGTGGCAGCCGCAACGAGGGAGAAGGAGGGCATGTGAGCAGAGGCGCCTCCATTCGATGATAGAAGACGCGATCGGGGGCCTGGCGCTCGACTTGAGGGAGCTCCTCAGGGGCTTACGGTCGTGCACGCGGGGTACATCTTGCTGCATGGGGACTACGTTACCGATTATAGATATGTGGGGGTCGTATAAGTTAGAGGCTACGGGTACGGGGTCGTGATGGTCTCGAGGGCCAACTGCTGGAGCTGACTTTGAGGAAGAAGAGGAGGACGAAGGGGGAGACGTGGGGATGAATGAAGAAGGAACGGGCAAGATTGGGACGCAAGCGAGCGATGATAGAGTACCCGTGGGAACAGGAACTATCTCGCTCTGCCCCTTGTTCTCGTCGTCATCCCCGGCCCGGGCCAGCACATCACCACGCTCACCCTTGCCCTCTTCCGTGTCCAATCTCGACTTGAAAATATGCTGTACCCGAGGAAGACTTCGATACGGCCGAAGCGACTTCCCAAACGTAAGCCGGCCAGGTGTGATCTCCCCACTGTTTTTCGTCCTTGCTCTCAGCGCACGCGGCGGGTACGTCGCCGTCGTGCCACGGGAGCGCAGCACAGGATGTTCCAGGGTTGGCAACGGCGGTACGATGCTGGCCTCTGGACCCGGGTGCTCGAGCGTATGTGCAGGCGAAGAGTCAGGCGCGGGCTCGCGTGAGCCCAATGTCGAACCGCGTTTGTGCGCACGGCGGTCCGACGAGGACTGGTAGCTTGGGCGCGGCGTGTTATTGTTGTTCTCGTGCGGCGAGGACTGCGTGCTCCTGTTAGAAGACGGGCGCGACGACAGCCGCGAGTTGGTGCGGCGGGTGCGCCACGCGGACGGCGAGGGGGATATCTGCGTCGCGCCAAACTCGTTCAGCGACGGTGGAGGGGCCCGCCGGCGGCCGAACGTTGACCAGTCTCCGAGGCGCTCGATGAAGCCTCGCCCCCCGTGTGGGGCGCTGTTGCCGGAGGAGCTGCTCGACCGACTGACTTTCGGCGAGTCAGGCTCGCCCTTGGCCGTCGGCGTCGCTTGTGATACACTCGGCTCGGCTGGACCCAATATTGGCGTGGGTGGATTGCTGGAGCTGGGTGGCCCCCGACGCACGGGTGGTGGGAGACCGCGGCGGATGGAGGACGGTTCCGTGGCAAGTTCGTTCGTTAAGAGATCAAGGTCTCGGTATATCTTTCGTGTGACGGGTGCGGGACCTTGTACTGGCATTGGGGACTCGTTCGTGGGCCGCCCTTCTTCGTCTGCTTGTTCGTCGTGCGCGGGTGTCGTGATTGTCGTTGCTGTCGTGGGTGCGGGATGCGTTGACTGGGCTGAACGGGGGGAAGTCGGGCTCACCGCGCGGGTTCGCAGACGTGATAAGATGGACTGCATTGTCTCCTTTTCCTATCGCTGCCTCCTGCAAATCCGTGTAGGGTGTGCGCCGATTAGATTTCCCAGGGCAGATCTCCGCATCGACTGATGGGCACGTACCAGTGATCCTCACAAGTTCGCGAGCGTTTTGCGGGTACCACAGTCGACGCCAAGGGGTGCGCGGCGGTGTTGGCAGTGGGCCTCTTGGGGCCTCTAAATGGCCTGATGTTATTGAGGCCCGTCGGTCACCGACTTTTTTGAACAATCCGCTGTGAGACACAAACCAGCCGCTTTTGGAACAAACGGAACAAGGCGGTCCGTTTTCCCGTTGATACGTAGTCGGGTCGGTCTTTGGTCTTGCACCAAACGGCGAAGATGGGCCCTTTGAGTCCAACTTATGAAGACTCTTCTACTCTGCACAGGCTTCAAGGAAAATTCCGTCTCATTTCCCGTGACACGGTACAGACTAGGCGATTTCTTATCACGGTTATACCGGGCTTGCGACCCCGGCGTCTTTTGGCGCTGGGGGCCACTAGAAGGACATTAATTATGGCGCAAACGTCAAGTAAATTGACACGCCAACAAATGATTGCATCGCCATTTGTCTGCCGATTACGTGTCGTTCATATCGCCTGGTCCCGTCGATTCTTCTTTCCGATAACGACCGCTATATTTCACTTGATAAACTTATAGAAGTTCGAGCCTGAGCTCGTCGACGCAGAGGTCCAGACAAAAGAGGCGCCGCCGCCGTATTACTGTAGGATATGCCATGGCGCTCCTCTGCTACTCTGCTTGATGGCCGGCGTGGCAACCCCGCTTTGCAGTAGGTACCAGGTCCGGACCGAGGAAAGGCTTAATGCGAGCACTCCTTAAACGGATCACCTCCTGAGCTCGGGCTTGAGCTTGAGCGCCCGGACGGACTTCGCACGCGCTTATAGGAGATCTAGGACTCAGGTCACTCATCGCACTACAAACTGGCAAGCAAAATGACACCTGTCCTTCCTATCAATCACAGCGGTCCCTCCAATAGGCCGAGTCGATGGTAAGTAGGAATATGTGGTACTGCAGCAACGAATTCAAATTCCTTCAGACGCAAAACATGAATTTACATTGGAGCCGTCATCGGCTGGGACCACGAGCAACCTCTGCAGAGGCATCGGCATTAGCACTAGCGTCGGACCAAGAAGGCGAAGAGCGAGTGGACAGGCAACACCAGCTCAGCGTACCGGTCGAGCGAGTGGGAGACGGCCCTGCGCTGCTACACAGAAAGGCGGATGGCATTGCTTTTGATACAGGAACCAGAATGGGCAGGGGTATTGACTAACAGTGCTTCTAATCGTGACTAGTGGTCATTGCGGCGCTCGTCCGATGTCATGGTGTCGACTTGCAAACCGAGAGACACCGCAGTTATTGAAAATTCTGTTCATCTATCACTTTATTAAAGGCCGAAGTCCAATTGTTCCATCTAAAAAGCGAGAACACATCAGTGACAATGAAGCCGATAAGAGCAAGTTTAGAATTACTTTCACCTCGCGTAGCATCTGATCGTGCATCGGTCGCGAGACCCAATGAGTTTGGTTGATTGCAGGCGGCATCCTTGACGGCATCAGAAACTGCATCAAATCGTGCGTGACCGTGACGTTACATCACACTGTCACAGAGAGCGTATAGCGGTCAACTTTGGACGAGCTCGGCTCACAGACTTTCATCAACGCCCGACTCTGACCCAACGCGTTTGCCCACAATGGACCGCCTCGAGTCTCTTGGAAATACGCTCTCCAACATTACCCTCTATGACATCAAATCGATGTACAACCAGGTGCGTTGGACCTCGGTAGACCGCGTCGGGGTTCAGGGCAGCGAACTCATGTGTGCTTTGGTCCAGGCCAAGAACGTCGTACTCAATGTCAGCGAGATGGAGGCCAAGGTCCGCGAGGCGACCAATGACGACCCTTGGTGCATTTTCTTTGTTCAGTTGTGAGCGATAATATTAACTTTCTCGGTAACCAAGGGGTGCGAGCTCGACCTTGATGCTGGAAATCGCCCAGGGGTGTGTGTGCTTTTAATGGTGCTTCATGGGAGCGTTGACCCGACATGAAATTACCAGGACATTCAATTTGTAAGTGGTGAAGAGAAAGAACGAAGCAGGTGGCTCATGAGCTACCGCGTAGCCAACAGTTCAATGAGATCATGCCTTGCATCTACTCTCAATTTATGGAGAAGGAAGCCCGTCAGTGGCGGCAAATCTACAAGGCAAGTCATTGGTCTGACGTTCCTCGGTTCTTTCGCTTACCTGTCTCAGGCCTTGCAACTACTCGAGTATCTGGTGAAACATGGTTCTGAACGCGTCGTCGACGATGCTCGTTCGCACCTCTCTACCCTCAAAATGCTACGTAGCTTCCACTACATCGACGAAAAGGGCAAGGATCAGGGCCTGAATGGTAGCGTCTCTCGCCTCCGGGTATTTCGTCTGTTCAACAAAAAAAAACTCACGCATCCGTTCTGTAGTGCGGAATCGCTCAAGAGAGCTCGTAGAGCTCCTTGCTGATGTCGACAAAATCCGCCGAGAGCGTAAAGAAGCCAAGGCAAACCGGACCAAGTACGTTGGTACCGGAAACGACGGACTGTCCTTTAGTTCGGGCAGTGGTCGATACGGAGGGTTCGGAAACGACTCTTTAGGTGGTAGTGGCAGTTACAGTGGTGACTATGGTACCAACGCGAGCGGTTTTGAACGCGGTGGGTTTCTGTGTTCTCGTGGCGAGGTCCTCGGCCTCACCTTAAGCGCAGAATATTCGAGTGGGAGCGGCACCGGATTTCGAGATAGCACACCGCGGAGATCCGACTTTGAGGAGTACGATGCAGGCGAATATGAAACGACGCCCCGCCGTGCGAACTCGTCTAGCGCGAATACATCCACGAACCAGACTACGTCGACCCGTACGACGACGGCGCAATCCAAGGCCGCGAGCAAGGCGCCAGAGCCAGCGCCGGCACCTGTTGTAAATTTACTCGACTTTGATGATGAAAACACTGCTCCGAGCGCAAATGCATCATCCGTGGCTGTGAATAAGGCGTTGCCCGCACTCGCGCCACTAATGGGTACCGATAACGGTGCGCCACTGTTTCAA
Source organism: Lactarius vividus (assembly GCA_021527035.1). Classification (NCBI taxonomy): domain Eukaryota; kingdom Fungi; phylum Basidiomycota; class Agaricomycetes; order Russulales; family Russulaceae; genus Lactarius; species Lactarius vividus. The sequence continues at coordinate 57,980 of JAKELG010000221.1, read as the reverse complement.
GTTGTCAAAATTAACTTATCACTCACACATCTCATGTGCATGTGACAGCTGGGGCCGAGGACGATTTCGCGGATTTCCAGGCCGCCCCACCCTCGGCCCCCGCCTCTACCACGACCACCGCACCACCCCCGGCACCGGCCGCTGTAGCTAAACCAAGCCTCATGGACCTCCTGTCGTCCACCGCGGCTGCTCCATCACCTGCCACTTACCGACCTACGACGCAGACCCAACCACTTGGCGCATTCAACACGGTACTCACGCCTTCCTCGCAAGTGCGTCCCAGCTCGACTCCAGTCACGGCACCCCCATCGTACGTGGCGACGTCCGCGGCGCGTTCAGCCGTGACGTCACCTGTGAGTGCTGGCTCCACTTCCTTGGCTGGTAAATCTGCTGCCAAGTCGGGCACTGGAGGGTTTGACGACTTGTGGTCGATGTCCCTCGGCTCGGCTGCCACGAGTAAGTCCTCGGCGCCAGCTGGCGCTGGCAAGAGTATACGGGACCTGGCGAAGGAAAAGGCACAGGCTGGGATATGGGGTGCGCAGAGCCAGGGCCAGGGCCAGGTGCGACCTCCGGCGATGGGTGGGCTTGGATCATTCACGACGAATGCAACGGCGGGGAGCGGAGTTGGCGGTACACCTGCTGGAGCTGATGATTTACTTTTGTGAGCAGCGACGTATGGATAGTAGCTTCTTATAGTTTCAATAGGCTGTACAATCTCATGCACCCGGTGATGAAGGAAGTGTACGTGATGAACTTTGCGGTTCCACGTCATGCCTGCTTCTTCGCATATCCCCCATGTGCTCGCTAGTCAGCCGACATTGCGTCCCTTATGACTGACTTGTCTGACCCGCGGCGTTAACCCATCGTGCATCGCATGGTTCCATTATGATATAAGAACGCTGCAGCACTGAGTTCGACACACCTAACGATACCCCAGGAAGACACAGTCTTCAATGGCGTCTTTTCTCCGCTCCGTCACTGTGCTTCTCTGCGCCGTGCTTCTCCTCTCAGAATCAGCACAGGCGCTCTGGCCCCAGCCGCGCAACCTCAAGACCGGCTCCAGCGCTCTGCGCCTCAGTCCCTCCTTCGCCATCCGCGTAGCAATCCCCAACGCCCCAAAAGACCTCCTCGCCGCCGCGGACCGCACCCACGCCCTCCTCTACAGCGACAAGCTTGGCCGCCTCGTAGTCGGGCGCGGCGCGGATGACCTCCCCACCGTCCAGCGCGCGAAGGCACTCTCCGGACTCACGCTCCGCCTCGGAAGGACCTCGGGTACACCCCGGCCCATCGCGACGGAGGCGACGCTCCCGCTCGGAAGCAGAGACGAGGCGTATAGCCTCGTCGTGCCAGCTGATGGCAGCGCCGCGGTGCTCAGCGCCAACTCGACCCTTGGCCTGTTCCGTGGCCTCACGACGTTTGCGCAGCTGTGGTATACCGCGAGCGGGAAGGTGTATACGCTCAGCGCGCCAGTGGCCATCCAGGACTCGCCTGCTTATGTGCGTCCGCAACGCGCCGTTCGTTTTTGGCTGGCATGTTGATTGTTTTTTTTTCCAGCCGTATCGTGGGTTCATGCTCGACACGGCGCGGAACTAGTACGTGATGCGCGCCCATTTTAGGCTTGTGACTGACGATCATCTATCTCAGCTTCCCGGTGTCAGACATCAAACACACCCTCGATGCGTTGTCTTGGGTCCACGTGCGTCTATCGCTCCCCCATTCTCCAAAAAGCCTCTGACGCCACATAACTTCCCAGATCAACACGTTCCACTGGCACGTCGTCGACAGTCAGAGCTTCCCTCTCGTCGTTCCTGGCTTCACCAACATCTCTCAAAAAGGCGCGTACAGCGCATCCGCAGTCTATACCCCCAGTGATGTCGCGGGCATCATATCATACGCTGGCGCGGTGCGCGCTCCACTATCTTATGTTGGTTCTAAAACTCATCAGCACCAAATTAGCGCGGGATCGACGTTCTCGTCGTACGTAGCCTTTCCAACTGCGAGTTTTGCAGCGGGCTGAATAGATCGTCCCGCAGGAAATCGACACGCCCGGACATACCTCTGCTATCTCCAAGGCACACCCTGAACACATCGCGTGTGCCGGGGCGACGCCGTGGGCCACCTACGCGAACGAACCGCCCGCGGGCCAGCTCCGTCTCGCATCCCCCGCGACGGTCAACTTCACCGTTAGCCTGCTGAGCGCAGTCGCGAAGCTGTTCCCCTCGACGCTGTTCAGTACGGGCGGCGACGAGATCAACGCGCGGTGCTATACAGACGACGCGCAGACGCAGCAGGAGCTCGGTGGAAGGACGGTCGCGCAGGCGCTTGATACGTTCACGCAGGCGACGCATGGCGCGCTGAGGAGACTTGGGAAGACGCCCGTCGTATGGGAGGGTGGGTGATATGCGTCCGCCCTTTGTGTTGTGCGATGACGTGTCAGCGCAGAGATGGTGCTTAGCTTTAATCTGACGCTCTCTAACGATACAATCGCGCTGTGAGGTCATCATCCCTGCTCTTTCACCTCGTTCGCTGATGCCCTCGCTGTTTAGGGTGTGGATCTCGTCCGACGACGCTGCTGCCGTTGCAGCCAAGGGATTCCGCTTTATACACGCGGCGTCCAATTCATTCTACCTGGTCCGTCGTCGTGCATCCCTTTCCAGTGCAGACCCTGATGGGCGTGAATAGGACTGCGGGGCCGGTGGATGGGTGGGCAACAACCCCGGAGGCAACAGCTGGTGCGAGCCTTACAAGACCTGGCAGAACGTGCGTTACCTCCCTCTCTGTTGACCTTTCCACGACAAACCTCGCATCCCACAGGCTTACACCTTCGACCCGCTCGCGAACCTGACAGCCGCGCAAGCGCCGCTCGTGCTCGGCGGGCAGCAGCTGCTCTGGACAGAGCAGTCCGGCCCGCAGAATCTTGACTCGATCGTCTGGCCCCGCGCAGCCGCGTCCGCTGAGGTCTTCTGGAGCGGCGCTGGCGGTAATGTAAGTGCCGCGCTGCCGCGCCTGCATGAACTTGGGTACCGCTTCAGGAAGCGTGGAGTACAAACGATCTCGCTGCAGCCCGAGTGGTGCGCGCTGCGCCCGTTTGCATGTGACTTGACGGCGTAGCGGGGACGCGCAAACGGGCCGGCTGGAAGTAGGTTGAATTACAGACTCGAGGGCTGTTGGCCTTGGGTTTGAGTGCGGGGGTTTTTTTTTTTATTGAAGACGGCAGGACGCTTGGACTTGTTAGTTTCGTGTAGAACCGGGTGATCGCGGTGTGCTCTCGAATTGATCAAATTAGGGCCCAGATAATATGAGAAATGAATACGAATATCTTTCCCACCAATTCAAACAGCAAGCCCGAATGTGCAGAATACTGAGCGTGAGTCGTCAGCGTCAAGTTCTCGACGCGCGTTTGCATCGAGCGAGGCATTCCACTACTGCCAGTGTAATGTCAACTCCTCTGCAACAGCAACTAGTTACATTTTTTGGCTCGACGAGTGTGGAAATTGTTGAGGAAGGCCACACGATAGATATCACGACGCTGAGCGCTCAGTCTAAGGGGCGCTACTGCAGTGAACTCAACGCCATTGGCACCAGCTGTGACAATGGTCCGGTCGCCCTGTAGCGCCAGACTTCCGAGTCTGCGATGCGCTCAAAGACTGGCTAGTCAGGGTTCGACAGCACAGGTGAGTGTTCAGTACAGTAGATCGTTCAGCTATCAGATCAACAGGCTGTGCAGCGTCTATTTATTCCTATCGAGGCTAACGCGTTAACGCCTGTCAATTGGGCTTGAAAACCTTGAACCGATACCGTATCAGTTCATCGACGAGGCTGTGCACATCCAACTATACCTCCAGTCTGCCCATCATCCTCTTGTCGTGAACCAGTTCCTCGTCAATAGCCTAATGTCGACTCCCCCTACATCCGCTTCAAGTTCCCATTCGAACTTTCAATCCATCTTGCTCGCTTCCCTCAGAGCGTATGAGAAGCAGACCAAAAAGGACCTTCTCTCTCATCCACTTGCTGCCCGATTGAACAGCTGCGACTCTCCTGCCGCCATTCTGACCGTCCTTCAAGATCAAGTCCAGGAGTTTGAACAATCTCGGAGTGTCGATGAGCGGTTGACAAAGTGGCTCGATCCGACTATCAATGTGCTTTACGCGTTTTCTGCGACGCTGGGGGAGGGCGTCGGCCTGGTAAGTCTTAATACATAGGCTCGTATAACAACTGTACGCTGACACTTATCCTTCAGGTGTTCTCGCCTGCGAAAGTAATTTTCGCTGGTGCCGGTGTTCTCCTTTTAGTAAGCGCGTTTCTTGACCCGATCGCCATCACAGCGCACCGTTCTGATATCTTGGAATCTCAGGCGGCGAAAGATGTCAGAGAGGGCCAAGATGCGCTCGTAGATGTTTTTGAACGTATAGAGAACTTCTTCAAACGACTCGAGACGTACACGGAGGTACCACCGACAGCGGCAATGTCGGACATGATCGTGAAAATAATGGTTGAAGTGCTCGGTATTCTTGCGATTTCGACAAAGGAAATTAAGCAAGGACGAACAAGTACGTAGATGCGGCTGGTGGTCCAGAGATATCATTTTCTGATATTTTCTCAGAGAAGTATCTGAAGAAGCTGGCCGGAAAGAGGGAACTCGAGGACGCGTTGAAGCGGCTTGATAAATTGACACAGGAAGAGGCTCGGATGGCGGCTGCACAACTTCTGAAGATCGCGCACAACGTCGAGAACAAAATTACGCAGGTTATTGGCAGTAGCCAGCGACAGGAGCTCCGAAGATGGGTATCTCCACCGGATCCGTCCACAAATCACAACATCGCGTGCGATGCCTCTCACAAGCAAACTGCAGACTGGTTCTTTGAAGGAAATAAAATTAAGGAATGGAAGTCCACAGGTTCCCTATTGTGGATCCACGGCAAACGTACGCTATTTCTTTCTCCTACACCGAAGCGTTTCCTTATCGTGCTGTCTTTTCGTAGCGGGAGCTGGAAAGAGCATACTATGGTTCGTTGTCCCCGAGCTAGTTTTAAATTTCGAATTAACTCACTTTCGCCCAGCTCGTCGATTATCCAAGATGCCTTTGTCCTGAGCGAAGCCGGACTAGTATCTGTTGCATACTTCTACTTCGATTTCCGGGACACCGACAAGCAATCTCGACACGATCTTCTCCTCTCTCTTGTTAGCCAGCTCTCGACTCGGTCTGACCCCTGCTGTGAACTCCTTTCCCGCCTTTATGTCTCACACGACAATGGCGCGCGCAAACCCAGCGATGACGTTTTGGTGCGATGCTTGAAGGAGATGCTAGCGCTGTTGGTGCAGAGCCCAACCTATCTCATTGTCGATGCTCTTGACGAATGTCCCAATACCTCCGGGGTGCCATCCGCCCGCGCACGAGTCATCGAACTCGTAAAAGAATTACTTGGCCTCGGTCTACCGACTCTCCGTGTTTGTATCACCAGTCGACCCGAGATCGACATCAAGGCTTCCCTTGGGCCACTGGCGTCGCATTCGGTCTCCCTTCATGATGAGATCGGGCAGAAACAGGATATCGCGGACTACATTAAATCTGTTGTTTACTCAGATTCGGATACGATGATGAACAGGTGGAGGGAAGACGAGAAGACCCTTGTTATTGAGACGCTCTCGGAGAGAGCTGACGGAATGTAATTATATTCTCTACGGAGATGACGGGTTACTGATATTGTCGAATAGGTTCCGTTGGGTTTTCTGTCAGCTCGAGGCGCTGCAGGACTGTCTACCAGCGAGCGTCCGGCGCACACTCAAGGAGTTACCCGAATCCCTGGACGAGACGTACGAGCGGATACTGAAGCAAATCAAGAGACCCAGTAGGCACCACGCGCATCGTCTGTTGCAGTGTCTCACAATTGCCATCCGGCCGCTTCGCGTGGAGGAACTCGCTGAATTGCTCGCGTATGATTTTGATGCAGCCGAGGAGGGGATCCCGAAGGTTGACCCGAATTGGCGGTGGAAGGACCATGAAGAAGCAGTTCTGTCGACTTGCTCGAGTTTGATCGCCGTCATTGACGACAGTGGTTCCCGAGTAGTGCAATTTTCTCACTTTTCGGTGAAGGAATTCCTGACTTCGGACCGGCTTGCCACTTCAAGTGGAGACGCTGCCCACTATCATATCTCCCTTGTACTCGCACATACTCTCCTTGCACAGGCTTGTCTTGGTACCCTCATATCTTTGGATGGCGAGGGTGGTGGATCTAATTCTGCGACACGTGATGAGAACAACTTCCCTCTGGCTAGTTACGCTGCTCAACATTGGATGGCTCATTCCCGGGCTGACAAGACATTATCACTCGTGCAAGGAGGGATGCAGCGACTATTTGACCCAGCCAAGCCGCATTTTTCTGCGTGGGTCCAGTTGTACAATGTAGAAGATGACCTCTGGAAGTCCGACCCCATAAGGGAACCTATGGCGACGCCACTGTACTATGCCGCGTTGTGCGGATTCCGTGGGCTCGTGGAACATCTTTTGATCAAGTACCCTGAGCATGTTAATGCTCTTGGCGGTGGCCGCGGATCCGCACTACACGCAGCTTCTGACCGGAATGACGTCAAAATAGCGCAGATCCTCGTTGAGCGCGGTGGGGATGTGAACGTTAGAAGCCTGTGGCGTCAATGGTCACCGCTGTACATGGTGGCAACATTGGGACATGTTGAAATGGGGCGGTTCCTACTCGATCATGGTGCTAACGTAGATTCCCGTGCGGACGACCTTTCCACCCCACTCCATTTTACCGCGTCCCTCGGACTTGTTGGCATTTCTCAGGTGCTACTCGAATACAAGGCGGACGTAAATTCTCGGAGCAACGACGGCCGAGTTCCATTGCACCGAGTATCAGAGTGGTCGATTGATGGTGACCATCCTGGCGTTGTGCGGTTGTTACTGCAGCACGGCGCGGATGTGGACGTAAAAGACGACGAAGACGCAACGCCGTTACACTGGGCATCATCCAGACGGAGAACAGGTATCGTGCGCCTACTACTCGAGCATGGCGCAGACGTGGATGCAAAGGACAAGCAATACATGACTCCGTTACACAAGGCCTCGTCCACAGGGAGCACAGGGGTGGTGCGCCTGTTGCTCGATCATGGCGCGAATGTAGACGCTGAGGACAAGGAGGGAAGGACCCCATTCCAGGTGGCGTCTTCCAGTGGAAACGAAGATATTGCACAGATGTTGACAGAACATGGCGCACAGCTACACGAGTAGTAATGGTTACGCTACGAATGGTGGGAGTTTAATTGAAGCATGATTCGGCGTGGGATATGTTTTGCGAAATGCTTATTGCCGACTTATGAGGACTTATATACTTATACCTTACACGATCCGAACCTCGCGTGTCATGCTATCCTAGCGTCTGTCATTGCCTATCTCCTCTTTCTCTTTTTTTTTTTTTTTTGATGAATTTATATTCCGGAGCAGTACATAATACAAAGCCGGTCTTGGAGCGCTGAGCGACAACAAAGTAATAGTATGGTAAGGTGAGACTTTACGTACGTGCGAAGAAGGTTAAGTGTTCGGAAAGTACCCTCCGAGGGGACTGAGTATGAGCGGATAAAGGGTATGTAAATGAAACCATAACGGAACATGACGGTTTGATCCGAAACATGAATCTCTCCTCTTTCTCGTTGGCTCATCTTGAGCCAAAAAAAATTAATACCAAGGCTCGGGCTGCTGACACGCAACTCGGACCGAGCTATCCCGTTGGAGTGTCTGAGGAATTCACCAGACGGCACTTGAGGTCGGCGGTGGCGGCTCACGCCTGCTTATGTCCATAGATCCAGTTGTCCTACGAACAACTATGGGCTCTCGCATTGGCTGGTCTGGGAGTCTGGCTGCGGTGTTACCGTGAAGCTTTGGGTCGTCCAGCTGTATTCGCTGTTTTGTCGGCGAGTTTCTCGGTGGTTCCATAGTTATTTAGTATAAGTCACGGCGATGCTTGGACTCGGAAGTATGCCAGGCTACTGAGGATAAAGTCATTGCTGACATCTACAACTGAACGCCGATCACAATAGCTCAGAACTGATTGCAGTGTAAGGTCCACACATGCGCTGCGTGCGCAACACCGCCAAACGGCCACACTCGGCGCGTTCACGAAGACTCGGCCACATCGGCCTCGATACCCAGTTCCCGGCTGCTATGTTCGCGTTCGTCCATTGTATTTCGTTTGTGTCTGCGTCTACTGTATTCCTCCTGTATTTCTATTGTCTCACTCTGTGTCCTGTGGCTCATCCCCCATCTTTCTATCTCACCTTGCTTGTCGTTCTCGAAGTATATTGCCCGATTTCAGTGTGAACATCGATCTGCACATCGCACCCGCGCCGATCCCAGCTCAGTGTTCCCGCGCTCTTACTCATCTCATCCCCTTTATCTACCTCTTCCCCTTGGGTCGACACTCTCATACTCGCACTCAACCCTACAGCAGCGACGAGTTTGAGGCAGCAGCACGGGAAGGAACTCTGCGGTCTCGCTGAAGAATCAGAGACTGTGACCTCCAATTAGAGTTCGAAATCTCGAATTCAGAGTACGATGGAGGACACTGTGACAGCGCTGGAAGTGGGTCCAGATTCCACTCCGTCGCGATCATGAGATCATGGATATGAGGTTATGCGACGTCCAACTTATAGGTGACAAAGGTGACAAAGCTGTGCACATCCAAACTTACGATGTCTCCACCGTCATCTTTCCGTGAATTAGTTCCCCATCGGCTTCATCATGTCGAGTCTCCCTATAGCCGTTCCTATTTTCAAACCGTCTCCCACGCTTCCCTCAGAGCGTATAAGAAACAGACCAAAACGACCTTTTTTCTCATCCACTTGCCGCCCGAATGCACAGCTGCGACTCTCCTTCCACTATTCTGACTGTCTTTCAAGACCAAGTCCAGGTGTTTGAACAATCTCAAAGTGTCGATGAGGTCTATAAGAGGTTGACCAATTGGCCAATTCGACCGTCCACATCCGTTACGCCTTTTCTGCGAACGCTCAGAGAGGGAGTCGGCCTTGGAGCTTGCCTGTGAGTCTCGCGCTGAGACCATCCCTCAGGTGTTCTCGCCTGCGAAAGTGATATTTGCTGGTCCCGTGTCCTCCTGTTACTATAGTAGTGAGTATGGTTCTCAAACCTACTCCAGACGACTTGTGTGCAGATTTCCAGGCCGCCCCACCGTCGGCCCCCGCTACTGCCACGACCACTGCACCACCCCCGGCACTGCCCCCTGCGGCCAAACCAAGCCTCATAGACCTACTGTCGTCAAACGCGGCTGCTCCGTCACCTGCGACTTACCGACCTACGACGCAGACCTAACCACTTGGCGCATTCGACACAGTGCTCGCCACGTCCCGGCTCAACTCCAGTGGCGGCAACCCCATTGTACGTGGCAATGTCCTCGACGCGTTCAGCCGTGACGTTACCTGTGAGTGCTGGCTCCACTTCCTTGGCTGGTAAATCTGCTGCCAAGTCGGGCACCGGATGGTTTGACGGCTTGTGGTCGATGTCCTTCGGCTCGGCCGCTACGAGTAAGTCCTCGGCACCAGTTGGCGCTGGCAAGAGTATACGGGACCTGGCGAAGGAAAAGGCACAGGCTGGGATATGGGGTGCGCAGAGCCAGGGCCAGGGCCAGGCGCGACCTCCGGCGATGGGTGGGCTTGGATCATTCACGACGAATGCAACGGCGGGGAGCGGAGCTGGCGGTGCACCTGCTGGAGCTGATGATTTACTTTTGTGAGCAGCGACGTATGGATAGTGGCTTCTTATAGTTTCGATGGGCTGTACGACCTCATGCACCCGATGATGAAGGAAGAGGAAGTGTACGTGATGGACTTTGCGGTTCTATGTCATGCCTGCTTCTTCGCATATCCCCCATATGACTTGTCTCGGCCGACCCCGTTATGATATAAGAACGCTGCAGCACTGAGCTCGACACCTCCAAAGATACCCCGGGAAGACTGTCTTCAATGGAGTCTTTTCTCCGCTCCATCACTGCGCTTCTCTGCGCCGTGCTTCTCCTCTCAGAATCAGCACAGGCGCTCTGGCCCCAGCCGCGCAACCTCAAGACCGGTTCGAGCGCTCTGCGCCTCGGTTCCTCTTTCGCCATTGGCGTAGCAGTCCCAAACGCCCCAAAAGACCTCCTCGCCGCTGCGGACCGCACCCGTGCCATCATTACCAGTGACAAACTCGGCCGTCTCGTAGCTGGGCGCGGTGCGGACGACCTCGCTGAAGTCCGGCGCGAAAAGGCACTCTCCGGACTCACGCTCCGCCTCGGAAGGTCCTCGGTTGCGCCCCGGCCCATCGCGACGGAGGCTACGCTCCCACTCGGCACCAGAGATGAGGCGTATAGCCTCGTCGTGCCAGCTGACGGAAGCGCCGCAGTGCTCAGCGCTAACTCGACGCTCGGCCTGTTCCGCGGCCTCATGACGTTTGCACAGCTATGGTATACCGTGAGCGGGACAGTGTATACGCTCAGCGCGCCCGTGACCATACAGGACTCGCCTGCCTACGTGCGTCTGCAACAGGCTGTCCGTTTTTGACAGGAACGCTGATATTTTCTGCTATGCATAGCCATATCGCGGGTTCATGCTGGACACGGCGCGGAACCAGTGCGTGATAAGCGCACATTTTAGGTTAGCGACTGACGGTCATCCTAGCTTTCCCGTATCAGACATCAAACGGACACTCGACGCATTGTCTTGGGTCCATGTACGTCTTCTTATCTCGCTTCATCCTCCGAACGGCCCGTGACGCTACACAACTTTCTAGATCAACACATTCCACTGGCACGTCGTCGACAGCCAGAGCTTCCCTCTCGTCGTCCCTGGCTTTACCGACATATCTCAAAAGGGCGCGTACGGCGCATCCGCGGTTTATACCCCCAATGACGTCGCGAGCATCATATCTTACGCTGGCGCGGTGCATGCCTCACTATCTCATGCTGGTTTTATAACTAATCACCACTAAAATAGCGCGGGATCGATGTTCTCATCGTATGTAGCCTTTCCAACTGCGACTTTTTTGCGACGTGCTGAATAGATGGTCCCCCAGGAGATCGACACCCCAGGACATACCACCGCCATCTCCAAGGCGCACCCTGAACACGTCGCGTGCGCCGAGGCGACGCCGTGGTCCACGTACGCCAACGAGCCGCCCGCAGGACAGCTGCGCCTCGCGTCGCCCGCGACAATCAACTTCACCGTCGGTTTGCTGAGCGCAGTCGCGAAGCTGTTCCCCTCGACGCTGTTCAGTACGGGCGGCGACGAGATCAACGCGCGGTGCTACCAGGATGACGTGCAGACGCAGCAGGAGCTCGGTGGTAGGACGGTCGCGCAGGCGCTTGATACGTTCACGCAGGCGACACATGGCGCGCTGAGGAGTCTTGGAAAGACGCCCGTCGTGTGGGAGGGTGGGTGATATGCGTCCGTCCTTTGTGTTGTGCGATGACGCGTCAGCTCAGAGATGGTGCTTAGCTTCAATCTGACGCTGTTGAATGATACAATCGCGCTGTGATCCATCGTCCCTGCACCTTCATCTCGTTTGCTAATGCGCTCGCATTTAGGGTGTGGATCTCGTCTGACGACGCTGCTGCCGTTGCAGCCAAGGGATTCCGCTTTATACACGCGGCGTCCAATTCATTCTACCTGGTCCATCGTCGTCCATTCCTTTCGAGCGCAGAGCCTGATGGGCGTGAATAGGACTGTGGGGCCGGTGAATGGGTGGGAAATGACCCCAGTGGCAATAGCTGGTGTGAGCCTTTCAAGACCTGGCAGGACGTGCGTTACCTCCCTCTCTGCTGACCTTTCATGACAAACCTCGCATCGCACAGGCCTACACCTTCGACCCGCTCGTGAACCTGACAGCCGCGCAAGCGCCGCTCGTGCTCGGCGGGCAGCAGCTGCTCTGGACAGAGCAGTCCGGCCCGCAGAATCTCGACTCGATCGTGTGGCCCCGCGCAGCCGCGTCCGCCGAGGTCTTCTGGAGCGGTGCTGGCGGTAATGTAAGCACCGCACTGCCGCGCCTGCATGAACTTGGGTACCGCTTCAGGAAGCGTGGGGTACAAACGATCTCGCTGCAGCCCGAGTGGTGCGCGCTGCGCCCGTTTGCATGTGACTTGACGGCGTAGCGGGGACGCGCAACGGGCCGGCTGGAAGTAGGTTGAAATGCAGTCGAGGGCTGTTGGCCTTAGGTTTGAGTGCGGGTTTTTTTTTATTGAAGACGGCAGGACGCTTGGACTTGTTAGATTCGTGTGGGATCGAGCGATCGTGGTGTGCTCTCGAATTGATCAAAGTAGGGATAATATGAGAAATGAGTTGGACTTTTGTAGTATTTATATCATGTCATCAAAGTCGAGCATATCTTTCCCACCAATTCAAACAACAAGCCCGAATGTGCAGAATACTGAGCGTGAGCCGTCAGCGCCAAGTTCTCGACGCGCGTTTGCATCGAGCGAGGCATTCCACCACTGCCAGTGTAATGTCAATTCCTCCGCAACAGCAACTAGTTACATTTTTGGCTCGACGAGTGTGGAAATTGTTGAGGAAGGCCACACGATAGATATCACGACGCTGAGCGCTCAGGCTAAGGGGCGCTACTGCAGTGAACTCAATGCCGCTGGCGCCAGCTGTGACAATGGCCCAGTCGCCCTGTAGCGCCAGAGTCTGCGATGCACTCAAAGACTGGCTAGTCAGGGTTCGACAGTACAGGTGAGTGTTCAGTACAGTAGATCGTTCAGCTATCAGATCACAGGCTGTGCAGCGTCTATTTATCCCTATCGAGGCTAACGCGTCGACGCCTGCCATTCGGGCTTGAACCTTGAACCGATACCGTATCAGTTCATCGACGAGGCTGTGCACATCCAACTATACCTCCAGTCTGTCCATCATCCTCTTTTCGTGAACCAGTTCCTCGTCAATAGCCTCATGTCGACTCCCTCTACATCCGCTTCAAGTTCCCATTCGAACTTTCAATCCATCTTGCTCGCTTCCCTCAGAGCGTATGAGAAGCAGACCAAAAAAGACCTTCTCTCTCATCCACTTGCTGCCCGATTGAACACCTGCGACTCTCCTGCCGCCATTCTGACCGTCCTTCAAGACCAGGTCCAGGAGTTTGAACAATCTCGGAGTGTCGATGAGCGGTTGACAAAGTGGCTCGATCCGACCATCAATGTGCTTTACGCGTTTTCTGCGACGCTGGGGGAGGGCGTCGGCCTGGTAAGTGTTAATAAATAGGCTCGAGTAACAACTGTGCGCTGACAATTATCCTCCAGGTGTTCTCGCCTGCGAAAGTAATTTTCGCTGGTGCCGGCGTTCTCCTTTTAGTGAGCACGTTTCTTGACCCGATCGCCATCACAGCGCACCGTTCTGATATCTTTCGAATCTCAGGCGGCGAAAGATGTCAGAGAAGGCCAAGATGCGCTCGTAGATGTCTTTGAACGTATGGAGAACTTCTTCAAACGACTCGAGACGTACACGGAGGTACCACCGACAGCGGGAATGTCGGACATAATCGTGAAGATAATGGTTGAAGTGCTCGGTATTCTCGCGATTTCGACGAAGGAAATTAAGCAAGGACGAACAAGTACGTAGATGTGACTGGTGGTCCAGAGATATCATTTTCTGATATTTTCTCAGAGAGGTATCTGAAGAAGCTGGCCGGAAAGAGGGAACTCGAGGATGCGCTGAGGCGGCTTGATAAATTGACACAGGAAGAGGCGCGGATGGCGGCTGCACAACTTCTGAAGATCGCGCACAACGTCGAGAACAAAGTTACACAAGTTATTGACGGTAGGTGGTTTGCACTCGGCTGGCTGTTGAGACATTCTGAGTCTATATGCCTAGACGGGAAGCACGCCATAGCTATTCTGCAACAAGCAGCGAGCAGCGTAGACAGCGTCAAGTGTTGGTGGTCCCTTTATATTTCACAGTCCCATTTACTCAGGAGCCTTAAATGATCCCACAGGGACCCAATTGCGACTGGAGCTTCGAAAATGGGTTTCTCCACCAGATCCGTCTACGAATCACAACATCGCATGCGATGCCTCTCACAAGCAAACCGCAAACTGGTTCTTTGAAGGAAGTGAAATTAGGGAATGGAAGTCCACCGGTTCCCTATTGTGGATTCACGGCAAACGTACGTCCTTTCTTCCTCCTACGCCCGGAGATTTTCCTTATGGTGCCGTCTGATCATAGCGGGAGCTGGAAAGAGCATACTATGGTTCGTTGTTCCAAAGCTAGTATTAATCCTAAAATGAATTCACTTTCGCCTAGCTCGTCGATCATCCAAGATGCCTTTGTCCTGAGCGAAGCTGGACTAGCATTTGTTGCATATTTCTACTTCGATTTCCGGGACACAGACAAGCAATCTCGACACGATCTTCTCCTCTCTCTTGTCAGCCAGCTCTCGACTCGGTCTGACCCCTGCTGTGAAATCCTTTCCCGCCTTTATGTTACACACGACAATGGCGCGCGCAAACCCAGCGATGACGTTTTGGTGCGATGCTTGAAGGAGATGCTAGCGCTGTTGGTGCAGAGCCCAACTTATCTCATTGTCGATGCTCTCGACGAATGTCCCAATACCTCCGGGGTGCCATCCGCCCGCGCACGAGTCATCGAACTCGTAAAAGAATTACTTGGCCTCGGTCTACCGAATCTCCGTATTTGTATCACCAGTCGACCCGAGATCGACATCAAGGCATCCCTTGGGCCACTGGCGTCGCATTCGGTCTCCCTTCATGATGAGATCGGGCAGAAACAGGATATCGCAGATTACATTAAATCTGTTGTTTACTCAGATACGGATACGATGATGAGCAGGTGGAGGGAAGGCGAGAAAGCCCTTGTTATTGAGACGCTCTCGGAGAGAGCCGACGGAATGTAATTATATTCTCTACGGCGATGACGGGTTGCTGATGTTGTCGAATAGGTTCCGTTGGGTTTTCTGTCAGCTCGAGGCGCTGCAGGACTGTCTACCAGCGAGCGTCCGGCGCACGCTCAAGGAGTTACCCGAATCCCTGGACGAGACGTACGAGCGGATACTGAAGCAAATCAGGAGACCAAGTAGGCACCACGCGCATCGTCTGTTGCAGTGTCTCACAGTTGCCATTCGGCCACTTCGTGTCGAGGAGCTCGCTGAATTGCTCGCGTATGATTTTGAGGCGGCCGAGGAAGGGATCCCGAAGGTTGACCCGAATTGGCGGTGGAAGGACCATGAAGAAGCCGTTCTGTCGACTTGCTCGAGCTTGATCGCTGTAGTTGACGACGGTGGTTCCCGAGTGGTGCAATTTTCGCACTTTTCGGTGAAGGAATTCCTGACTTCGGACCGGCTCGCTACTTCAAGTGGAGACGCTGCCCACTATCATATTTCCCTTGAACTTGCACATACTCTCCTGGCACAGGCTTGTCTTGGTACCCTCATATCTTTGGATGGCGAGGGTGGTGGATCTAATTCTATGACACATGATGAGCACAGCTTCCCTCTGGCCAGTTACGCTGCTCAACATTGGGTAGCTCATTCCCGGGTCGACAAGGCACTATCACGAGTACAGGGAGGGATGCGACAACTCTTTGACCCAGCCAAGCCGCCTTTCGCTGCATGGGTCCGGTTGTATAATGTAGAAGACCGCGAATGGCAACAGGACCCAATAATGGAACCTATGGCGACACCACTGTACTATGCCGCATTGTGCGGATTCCATGGGCTCATGGAACACCTTCTGATCAAGTACCCTGAGCATGTTAACGCTCTTGGCGGCGGCCGCGGAGCCGCACTACACGCAGCGTCTGCGCGGAATGACGTCAAAATAGCGCAGATCCTCGTTGAGCGCGGTGGCGATGTGAACGTTAGAAGCCTGTGGCAGCAATGGTCACCGCTGCACATTGTGGCAACATGGGGACATGTTGAAATGGGGCGGTTCCTACTCGATCATGGTGCTGACGTAGATTCCCGTGGGGAAGACCTTCGGACCCCACTCCATTTTACCGCGTCCAACGGACTTGTTGGCATTTCTCAGGTGCTACTCGAATACAAGGCGGACGTACATTCTCGGAGTAACGATGGCCGAGTTCCATTGCACCGAGCATCAGATTGGTCGACTGGTGACCATCCTGGCGTTGTGCGGCTGTTACTGGAGCACGGCGCGGATGTGGACGTAAAAGACGACGAAGACGCAACGCCGTTACACTTGGCATCATCCAGAGGGAGAACAGATGTGGTGCGCCTACTACTCGAGCATGGCGCAGACGTGGATGCAAAGGACAAGCAATACATGACTCCGTTACACAAGGCCTCGTCCAGAGGGAGCACAGGCGTCGTGCGCCTATTGCTCGATCATGGCGCGAATGTAGACGCTGAGGACAAGGAGGGAAGGACCCCGTTCCAGATGGCATCGGCCAGTGGAAACGAAGATATTGCACAGATGTTGACAGAACATGGGACACAACAATAGTTACGCTATGACTAGCACTGGCTTCACATATTTACGTAATCCAGACGATGCGAATGACCGTCCTCAGGCTGAGGCTATACTTCGTACTGTACTGTACGGTCTTTGCGCGTCGCTTATTCTGGCTCTTTTCCTTGGAGCGGTTCCGCGTGTGCTTGTGGGGGAGACGGTGGGCAAGAATGGAAAACACACGACGCGGACGCTGGATGACGGGAAGGCAACACAACTGCTTTCGGGGATATATGCGATAGTTTCAAGCGGGAGCGAGGAGATCATGTAATGTAGCTAGATGCGAGAGTATGGTACGAACTGGCTGCATGGTGAGAGGGCGAAAGCACGAACCGCTTCTCGATCGAAGATGGGGGAAACTCAGGACCGAGGCGAGGTCGCGACCGGGTGGGTGGGAAAACCACCCGGTGCGACCTGCTGTCTGTCAGGCCGAATCGAGGACCTCATCATCGATCCCTCTTCTATAGGGGGCGTGGCAGGGCGCGCAAAATAAAAGACTTCCCGATTTCAACCGGTTGAAAAAAGGGTGGAGAGGTGGCGGCACGCAAAAGGAAGATGGGCATGTGCCACCCTCTTCGCTCGCTCAAAGACAATGCTCTAAGGTTCTGCTCATTTCTTACTCCGCCTCAGATCGGCTATCTGGACATTCATGCACTCTACCATTGGTCGTCGACTAGACCCCCTTTCTCATTTGCTCATCTCCAGACTGGCTCCGCTGCCCTTCACGTCGGCACTGCACCTCTTCCGCTATCCACGTTGCGGTCTCCAACACCTTCAAAGACCTCCTCGCTTCCGTGGAGCACACCCGCGCCCTCGTCCTAAGTGACGAGCACCGCCTCGTAGTCGGCGTGGCGTGGATAACCTCTCCACCGTCAGAGGCGCTCTCCGGTCTCACGCTCCGTCTCCTCGGAAGCGCCTGGGGCGCCCCTGCCTATCGCGATGGAGGCGAAGCTCCCACTCAGCAGCGGAGACGAGGCATACGGCCCTGTACAGCCAGGTCGTACCGGTCTCTGACAGTGCTACGATGCTCAGCACTTGGCCTGTTTCGTGGCCCCACGTCGTTCGCATAGCTGTGGTACACTGTGAGAGGGATGGTTTATGCGCTCTGCACGCCTGTAGCTATCCAGCATTCGCCCGCATATATGCGTCTGCAACGCACCGTTTGTTCTATAGCCAGAATGCTGATATTTTTCTTCTGCGATGTGCAGCCGTATCGCGGGTTCATGCTCAGTTCCAAGACGGCGCGGAACTGGTACATGACACACGATTTCCCCCTCTTGGCTTGTGACTCACGGTCGTCTCAACTTCCCAGTATCACATGAATCGCATGCTTGATACGTTGTGTTGGGTTCAGGTGCGTCTATTGTCCCCCGCCCTCCTAGAACGCCCTGACGCAACACAACTTCCAAGATTAATGCTTTCCGCTGGTATATCGTCGATAGCCAGGACTTCCCTCTTGTCATTCCAGGCTTCACCGACGTCGCTCAAAAAGGCGCATACATGGCGCCTGGGGTTTATGCCTCCTTTGACGTCGCGAGTATCGTGTCTTACACAGTCGTGATGCGTGGCCCCCCATTATTTAATGCAAATTCTATAACTTATATCCACCAAAAACCCTCTTCAGCGCGGAATTGACGTTTTGGTTGTACGTTGCCTTTCCAACTGTGAGGAGTATTCCGGCGTGCTAAATAGCTGGAGATCGACAGGTCCAGACATACCTCTTCCATTTCTAAGGCGCGCAGCCCGAACGCATCGCATGTGCCGATGCGATAGCGTGGGTCGCACATACGAACAGAGCCTACTGCAAGCTAGCTGTGCCTCGTGTCTCCCGCGATAGTCATCGACTTCACCATCAGCTTACTGAGCGCGGCCACGAAGCTGTTCCAGTCGGCGCTATCCAGCATAGGCAGGGACGAGATCAACGTGCGGTGCTACCAGGACGACACGTAAACACAGCAGGAGATGGTGCTTGACCTTAATCTTACGCTTTCGAACGGTACAATGGCAGTGAGTCTGACGACGCTGCTGCCATTGCAGCCAAGGGGTTCTGTTTTAGACACGCAACATCTAATTCATCCTATCTGGTGCGTCATCTGACACATCGTGCATTCCCTTCTAACACAGATCCTGGCGGGCATGAATAAGATTATGTGGCCGGTAGATGAATGGGCAATACCCCGGAGGTGACAGCTGGCGTCAGCCTTCGTCAGCCTTTCAAGACCCGGCAGAACGTGCATCACGCCCCTCCCTCTCTGTTGATTTTCGACGACAATCTCGCATCGCACAGGCCTACAGCTTCGACCCGCTCTCGAACCTGACAGCTGCGCAAGCGCCACTCGTGCTCAGCGGGTAGCAGCATCTCTGGATAGAACAGCCTGGCCAGCAGATCCTCGACTCAACTGTCCGGCCCCGTGCTGCCACGTCCGCCGAGGTCTTCTGGAGCGGCCCTGTGCCGTTCTGCGCTGCCACGCCTGCATGAACTCGAGTACCGCTTTAGGAACCGCGGAGTGCAGGCAATCGCGCTGCGGCCCGAATGGTACACGCTGCGCTCGTTCGTGTGTGACTTGGCAGCGTAGCGGGGATGCGTGCACGCACGCAACTATCCGGAAGCTAGTTGGAACCTAGAGTTGAGGGTAATTGGGTTTGTGTTTGTGTTTCTCTGATGAATACGGCCGGACACTTGGACTAGTTGCTTCCGTGCGCTATGCGATGTTGAAATCTTGGGTCCGGTGATCGCGGTTTGTATACTCTGTAAGTTGGGTCGAAGGAGTGAATACTTGCGTGAGCTGACGGAAAACGTTGTCTAAAACGTTTATGTCCGTACAAGGCAACTTCTCAGTCTCCTCCTCAACACCTAGTTACATTTTGTTCCTTTGGGAGCACGGATATTGTTGAGGAAGGCCAAATGATATCATCACAACGCTTGCGCTGGGGAACGAGAACGTGAAACCAAGCGTGATACCCTTTACAATAGTTCGGTGATAGCACGCAGGCACCTTAGTGCGTTCGAATCTTTGCAGATGATAATGTATGGTTCAGCGTACTGTATCACGAGGAGCTGGAAAGAGCCGGGCCACGAAGGCAGCGAAACAAAAAAAAAAAAAAAAAAAAAAAGAAAAAGAAAAATCAAATGTTCACGAGCTCGAGCTACAGCGTGTTTGGGGCTCTGGGGTAGCTAGATCAGGGCCCGGGCACTCACTGGCGGAAATACACACTTGCATATGCAAGACGCTAGGGTGGGCCTCATCGTTGACACATTGATGCCGGAGAAGCCTCTTGTGGTGCTACAGGCATAGACTCGGATAAGCCGGCACGGAATCTTTTTATAACAGGTCCAAGTCCGAGTCGGATTGCTCGGGCATGGGCTTGCGCTGGTTGCAGTCATTGAACTCAACGGCCGCCAAAGACGATCAATGGTTCTAGCCAGTCGCGCCTGGGATTCCACACCGTTGCGATTGAATGTGTGTTCACTTATCTGATTGATTGACAGGCTGTGCAGTGTCTATCTGTCCATATCGAGGTTGACACCCTTGTCGACGCATTGACGCCGAGCATGATCATATTGGTCCATCGACGAGAGGCTGTGCACGTCCGATTATATCTCCGGTCTACCCATCACCACCTTCCTGCGAAGCAGTTCCTCGTCGATAGACATGTCAACTCCGTCTACTACACAGTCTACACCCGCTTCAGGTTCCCATTCGAACTTTCAAACCATCTTCCACGCTTCTCTCAGAGCGTATCAGATACAGACTAAAAAAGACCTTCTCTCTCATCCACTTTCTACCCAATTGAACACCTGCGACTCTCCTGCCGCTATTCTCGCTATCCTTCAAAACCAAGTCCAGGTGTTCGAACAATCTCAGAGTGTCGATGACAGGTTGACAAAGTGGCTCGATCCGACCGTCAATGTCCTTTATGCATTTTCTGCGACGCTTGGAGAGGGTGTCGGCCTGGTAAGTCTCGATAAGTGTGTTCTTGTAACGTCTGTACGCTGACGATTATTCCCCAGGTGTTCTCGCCTGCGAAACTAATCTTCGCTGGTGCCGGTGTTCTCCTTTTAGTGAGCACGTTTTTCGACCTGATCCCGCATCGCTCTGATATCCTGGGGTCTCAGGCGGCCAAAGATGTCAAAGGGAGCCAAGATGCACTTGTTGATGTCTTCGAACGTGTCGAAAACTTCTTTAAACGACTCGAGATGTACACGGAGGTGCCACCGACAGCGGCAATGACGGACATGATCGTGAAGATAATGGTCGAAGTGCTTGGTATTCTTGCGATTTCGACAAAGGAAATTAAGCAAGGACGAACAAGTACGTATATTCGCCGATGGCCCAGAGATATATTTTCTGATCTTTTCTTAGAGAAGTATCTGAAGAAGCTGGCCGGGAGGACGGAACTCGAGGATGCGCTGAAGCGGCTTGATAAATTGACACAGGAAGAGGCTCGGATGGCAGCTGCACAACTTCTGAAGATCGCGCACAATGTTGAGAACAAAATTACACAGGTTATTGACAGTGGCCAGCAACAGGAGCTCCGAAGATGGGTTTCTCCACCGGACCCGTCTACGAATCACAACACCGCATGCGATGCCTCTCACAAGCAAACGGCAGACTGGTTCTTTGAAGGAAGTAAAGTTAAGCAATGGAAGTCCACAGGTTCCCTACTGTGGATCCACGGCAAACGTACGTCTTTTCTCCCTCCTACGCCCAGGGATTTTCCTTATGGTGCCGTCTTATCATAGCGGGAGCTGGAAAGAGCATACTATGGTTCGTTGGTCCAAAGCTAGGTTTAATACTCGAATGAACTCACTTTTCGCCCAGCTCGTCGATCATCCAAGATGCCCTAGTCATGCGCGACGCCGGACTGGCATCTGTTGCATACTTCTACTTCGATTTCCGGGACACAGACAAGCAATCTCGACACGACCTTCTCCTCTCTCTTGTCAGCCAGCTCTCCACACGGTCTGACATCTGCTGTAAGATACTTTTCCATCTTTATGTTACACACGACAATGGCGCACACAAACCCGGGGACGATGTTTTGGTGCGATGCCTGAAGGAGATGCTAGCGCTCCTGGTGCAAAGCCCAACTTATCTCATTATTGATGCTCTCGACGAATGTCCCAACACCTCCGGGATCCCGCCTGCACGCGTACGGGTCATCGAACTCGTCAAAGAATTACTTGGCCTCCGTCTACCGAATCTCCGTGTTTGCATCACCAGTCGACCCGAGATCGACATCAAAGCCTCCCTGGGGCCCCTGGCGTCGCATTCGGTCTCCCTCCATGATGAGATCTGACAAAAGCAGGATATCGCGGATTACATTAAATCTGTTGTATACTCGGACTCGGATACGATGATGAGCAGGTGGAGGGAAGACGAGAAGACCCTTGTTATTGAGACGCTCTCGGAGAGAGCTGACGGAATGTAATTATATTTTCTACGTCGACGACTGGTTACTGATGTTGTCGAGTAGGTTCCGTTGGGTTTTCTGTCAGCTCGAGGCGCTGCAGGACTGTCTACCAGCGAGCGTCCGGCGCACGCTCGAGGGGTTACCCGAATCACTAGACGAGACATACGAGCGGATACTGAAGCAAATCAAGAGACCGAGTAGGCACCACGCGCATCGTCTCTTGCAGTGTCTCACCGTGGCCATCCGGCCACTTCGTGTGGAGGAGCTCGCTGAATTGCTCGCGTATGACTTTGATGCGGCCGAAGAAGGGATCCCGAAGGTTGACCCGAATTGGCGATGGAAGGACCATGAAGAAGCCGTTCTGTCGACTTGCTCGAGTTTGATCGCTGTCGTTGACGACGGTGGTTCCCGAGTGGTGCAATTTTCTCACTTTTCGGTGAAGGAATTCCTGACTTCGGAGCGCCTCGCCACTTCGGGTGGAGACGCTGCCCACTATCATATTTCCCTTGAACTTGCACATACTCTCCTGGCACAGGCTTGTCTTGGTACCCTCATATCTTTGGATGGCGAGGGTGGTGGATCTAATTCTGCGAAACGTGATAAGAACAGCTTCCCTCTGGCCAGTTATGCTGCTCAACATTGGGTAGCTCATTCCCGGGTCGACAAGGCACTATCACGAGTACAGGGAGGGATGCGACAACTCTTTGACCCAGCCAAGCCGCATTTTTCTGCGTGGGTCCAGTTGTACAATGTAGAAGATGACCACTGGAAGTCCGACCCCATAAGGGAACCTATGGCGACGCCACTGTACTATGCCGCGTTGTGCGGATTCCGTGGGCTCGTGGAATATCTTTTGATCAAGTACCCCGAGCATGTTAATGCTCTCGGTGGTGGCCGTGGAGCTGCGTTACATGCAGCGTCAGCTCGGAATCACGTCGAAATAGCGCAGGTCCTCATTGGGTGGGGGTAGCGATATGAACGTTAGAGGCGTGTGGCAGCAATGGTCACCGTTGCAGATTGCAACAATAGAGGGACATGTTGAAATGGGGCGGTTCCTACTCGATCATGGTGCTGACGTAGATTCCCGTGCGGACAACCTTTGGACCCCACTCCATTTCGCCACGCGCAACGGACTTGTTGACGTTTCTCAGATGCTACTCGAATACAAGGCGGACGTAAATTCTCGAAGCAACGATGGCCGAGTTCCATTGCACCGAGTATCCGAGTGGTCGACCAAAGAAGGTGACCATCCTGCCATTGTGCGGCTGTTACTGGAGCACGGCGCGGATGTGGACGTAAAGGACAATGAAGACGCAACGCCGTTACACTTGGCATCATCCGAGGGGAGGACAGATGTGGTGCGCCTGCTACTCGACCATGGCGCAGACGTGGATGCAAAGGACAAGCAATACATGACCCCGTTACACAAGGCCTCGTCTGAAGGGAGCACAGGGGTCGTGCGCCTGCTTCTTGACCGTGGCGCGAATGTAGATGCTGAGGACATGTGGGGAAGGACCCCGTTCCAGATGGCATCTGCCAGTGGAAGGGAAGATGTTGCACAGATGTTGACAGAACATGGCGCACAACTACACGAATAGCAATAGTTACGCTACGAATGGTGGGAGTGGTATGAGGCAGCAGCACGGGAAGGAACCCTGAGGTCTCTCTGAAGAATCAGAGACCGTGACCTCCTTGAACTCAAAGTACGATGGATAACACGCTGTAGTGACCGTGGATCTAATTGAGAGGCATCCCTTGTCCAAACTTACGATCTTTCCACCGTCATCTTTCCGTGAATCGGTTCCTCATCGGCCTCATCAACAGCACTGTCGAGTCCTTCCTCATCCACTCGCTGCTCGATCTCACAGATGCGACTCTCCTTCCGCTATTCTGACCGTCTTTCAAGATCAAGTCCAGGAGTTTGAACAATCTAAGTGTAGATGGCATCTATGAGAGGTTGAATAAGTGGCTGATTCGACCGTCAACATCCTCTACAACTTTTCTGCGATGCTCGACTCCAGTTACGGCACCCCATCGTACATGGCGACCTCCGCGGCGCATTCAGCCGTGACGTCATCTGTGAGTGTCGGCTCCACTTCCTTGGCTGGTAAATCTGCTGCCAAGTCGGGCGCCGGAGGGTTTGACGACTTGTGGTCGATGTCCCTCGGCTCGGTCTCCACGAGCAAGTCTTCGGCGCCAGCTGGCCCAGGCAAGAGTATGCAGGGCCTGGTGAAGGAAAAGGCGCAGGCTGGGATATGACTGACTTGTCTGGGCCGCGGCGTTAACCCCATCATGCACCGCATGGTCCATTATGATATAAGGACGCAGCAGTACTGAGCTCAACTCCTCCAACGATACCCTGGGAAGACACTGTCTCTAATGGCATCTTCCATCCGCTCCATCACTGTGCTTCTCTGCGCCGTACTTCTCCTCCCAGAAGCAGCACAGGTGCTCTGGTCCCAGCCGCGCAACCTCAAGACCGGCTCGAGCGCTCTGCGCCTCGGTCCCTGTTTCGCTATCCACATAGCCGTCCCCAACGCCCCAAAAGACCTCCTCGCCGCTGCGGACCGCACCCGTGCCCTTATAACCAGTGACAAGCTCGGCCGCCTCGTAGTCGGGCGCGGTGCGGACGACCTTGCTGCGGTCCGGCGCGCGAAGGCACTCTCCGGACTCACGCTCCGCCTCGGAAGGACCTCGGTTGCGCCCCGGCACATCGCGACGGAGGCTACGCTCCCGCTCGGCACTAGAGACGAGGCGTATAGCCTCGTCGTGCCAGCTGACGGCAGCGCCGCAGTGCTCAGCGCTAACTCGACGCTCGGCCTGTTCCGCGGCCTCACGACGTTTGCACAGCTGTGGTATACCGTGAACGGGACAGTGTATACGCTCAGCGCGCCAGTGACCGTACAGGACTCGCCTGCCTACGTGCGTCTGCAACAGGCCATCCGCTTTTGACTGGAACGCTGATGTTGTCTGCTGTGCATAGCCATATCGCGGGTTTATGCTCGACACGGCGCGGAACTAGTGCGTGATACATGCCCATTGTATACTAGCAGCTGATGATCTCCCAGCTTCCCAGTATCAGACATCAAACGGACGCTTGACGCATTGTCTTGGGTCCACGTGCGTCTACTTATCTTCCTTCATCCTCCGAACGGCCTGTGATGCCATTCAACTTCTAGATCAACACGTTCCACTGGCACATCGTAGACAGCCAGAGCTTCCCTCTCCTCGTTCCTGGCTTCACCGACATCTCTCAAAAGGGCGCATACAGCGCATCCGCGATTTATACCCCCAATGACGTCGCGAGCATCGTATCTTACGCAGGCGCGGTGCGTACTCCCCCATTATCTTACACTCATTCTGTAACTTATATCCACAAACTACCATGTCGCAGCGCGGAATTGACGTTCTCGTCGTAAGTACTCTTTCAAACCGCTGGTGCCCCATGCTGAATAGACCATCCCTCAGGAGATCGACACGCCTGGACATACCTCTGTCATCTCCAAGGCACACCCTGAACACATCGCATGTGCTGAGGCGACCCCATGGTCCACGTACGCCAACGAGCCGCCCGCGGGCCAGCTACGCCTCGCATCCCCCGCGACGGTCAACTTCACTGTTGACCTGCTAAGCGCAGTTGCGAAGCTGTTCCCCTCAACGCTATTCAGCACGGGCGGTGATGAGATTAACATGCAGTGCTACCAGGACGATGCGCAGACACAGCAGGAGCTCGATGGTAGGACGGTCGCGCAGGCGCTTGATACGTTCACGCAGGCGACACATGGCGCGCTGAGGAGTCTTGGAAAGACGCCCATCGTGTGGGAGGGTGGGTGATACGTCCTGGTCCCTCGTCGTGTGTTGTGTAATGACATGTTAGCGCAGAGATGGTGCTTAGCTTTAATCTGACGCTTTCGAACGATACAATCGCGCTGTGAGTCATCATCCCTGCACCTTCACCCCGTTCGCTGATGCCCTCGCTACTTAGGGTGTGGATCTCGTCCGACGACGCTGCTGCCGTTGCAGCCAAGGGATTCCATTTTATACACGCGGCGTCCAATCTATTCTACCTTGTGCGTTGTCTGACCGCATCATGCGTTCTTTTCCAGCGCAGATCCTGACGGGCGTGAATAGGACTGCGGGGCCGGTGGATGGGTGGGCAACAACCGGTGTGAGCCCTTCCAGACCTGGCAGGACGTGCGTTACCTCCCTCTCTATTGATCTTTCAACGATAACCCCGCATCACACAGGCCTACACCTTCGATCCGCTCGCGAACCTGACAGCCGCGCAAGCGCCGCTCGTGCTCGGCGGGCAGCAGCTGCTCTGGACAGAACAGTCTGGCCCGCAGAATCTCGACTCAATCGTCTGGCCCCGCGCAGCCGCGTCCGCCGAGGTCTTCTGGAGCGGCCCTGGCGGTGACGTCAGTACCGCGTTGCCGCGCCTGCATGAGCTTGGGTACCGCTTTAGGAACCGCGGGGTGCAAACTATCGCGCTGCAGCCCGAGTGGTGCGCGCTGCGCCCATTCGCATGTGACTTGACGGCATAGTGGGCACGCGCAACGGGCCGGCTGGAAGTGGGTTGGAAATCGGAATGAAGTCGTGGGCTGTTGGGTTTAGGTTCGGGTCTGGGTTTTTTTATTGAAAATGGCAGGACACTTGGACTTGTTGCTTCCGTGTGGGATCGGGTGATCGCGCTGTGCTCTTTAATTGATCAGAGTAGGGCTCAGGTAATATGAGAAATGAAAAAGACATTGGGTGTGGCTATATACTGTTTATGCGATGTCATCTAAAATGCGAATACTTTTCAGAGTCGGGTATATCTGTCGCACCAGCATCAGAAACAACAAACTCGAAGATGCACAATACTAAGCGTTAGCTGACAGAAAAAGTTAGGTGAGTGTTTATCTGAAGTTCTACACGTGCGTTTGCATTGAGCGAGGCATTCCACCACTAATAAAACGTCAACTCCTCCGTAACGACTAGTTACATTTTTGGCTTTAGGAGTGTGGAAATTGTTGAGGAAGGCTACATGATAGATATCATGGCGCTGAGCACTCAGCCTTGCACAGAGAGGCTATCGCAGTGAACTCAACGCCACTGGCACCAGCGGTGACAATGGCCCTGTCGTCCTTTAGCACCAGACTTCCGAGTCTGAGATGCGCTCGAAGGCTAGCAATTACTCTAGCTGGTCATGGTGAGGTTATGAACCGCGTGAATGAATTAAAGGGTTGAAAAGAACGTTGTTTGAGCGTGAACGCGAGTGGAGAGCGACGAGAAAATACTCAGAGGTGAGAAAGGGCAAAAGCAGTTGGATTTAGGGGCTCGGACTGAGCACCTTTTGTACTACTCGTACAAGTACACTACTAGTATAGTAAATCGATGATTTTGTGACGCAAAGACAGCATCATTGTGTTACATTAAGGAAACCCGAAGCGGACGAGCTTGGTACAGTAACCACCACACATATTCATACATGCAAACACAGCGCGACACACGCGCATACGATCACAAACGATGGACGCACCGAAAAACGGAGAACGAAGGTAAGCTCAATTCACCAGGTCAGGCCTGTCTGGGTTCGACGGTATGGGTGAGTGTTCAGTACAGTATCATTGAAGGTTCAGTCATCAGATCGACAGGCTGTGCAGCGTCTATTTATCGTTATCTAGGTTAACGCGTTGACACCTGCCACTTGAACCTTGAACCGATACGTATCAGTTCACCGACGAGGCTGTGCATATCCAATTGTACCTTCAGTCCGCCCATCATCCTCTTTCGTGAACCGGTTCCTCGTCAATAGCTCCATGTCGACCCCTCCTACACCTGCTTCAAGTTCCCATTCCAGTTTTCAATCCATCTTACTCGCTTCCCTCAGAGCGTATGAGAAGCAGACCAAAAAAGACCTCCTCTCTCATCCACTTGCTGCCCAATTGAACACTTGTGGCTCTCCTGCCGCTATTCTGACCGTCCTTCAAGAGCAAGTCCAAGAGTTTCAACAATCTCGGAGTGTCGATGACAGGTTGACAAAGTGGCTCGATCCGACCGTCAATGTCCTCTATGCGTTTTCTGCGGCGCTTGGAGAGGGTGTCGGCCTGGTAGATCTCAATATGTATGCTCGTGTAGCATCTGTGCGCTGATCATTATTCGCCAGGTGTTCTCGCCTGCGAAACTAATCTTCGCTGGTGCCGGTGTTCTCCTTTTAGTGAGCACGTTTCTCGACCCGATCGCGCACCGTTCTGATATCCTGGGGTCTCAGGCGGCCAAAGATGTCAGAGAGGGCCAAGATGCGCTCGTCGATGTCTTCGAACGTATCGAGAACTTCTTCAAACGACTCGAGACATACACGGAGGTGCCACCGACAGCGGCAATGACGGACATAATTGTGAAGATCATGGTCGAAGTGCTCAGTATTCTTGCGATTTCGACAAAGGAGATTAGGCAAGGACGAACAAGTATGTAGTTTCGCCGGTGGCCCAGAAATATCATTTTCTGATCTTTTCTTAGCAAATATCTCAAGAGGCTGGCGGGGAGGACGGAACTCGAGGATGCGCTGAGGCGCCTTGATAAATTGACACAGGAAGAGGCTCGGATGGCCGCTGCACAACTTCTGAAGATCGCGCACAACGTCGAGAACAAAATTACGCAGGTTATTGGCAGTAGCCAGCGACAGGAGCTCCGAAGATGGGTATCTCCACCGGATCCGTCCACGAATCACAACATCGCGTGCGATGCCTCTCACAAGCAAGCAGCAGACTGGTTCTTTGAAGGAAATAAAATTAAGGAATGGAAGTCCACCGGTTCCCTACTGTGGATCCACGGCAAACGTACGCCCTTCCTTCCTCCTACACCCAGGAATTTTTCTTACTTTCGTAGCGGGAGCTGGCAAGAGCATACTATGGTTCGTTGGTCCAAACTAGTTTAATTCTCGAATGAATTCATTTTCGCGTAGCTCCTCGATCATCCAGGATGCCTTCGTCTTGCGCGACACCGGACTGGCATCCGTTGCATACTTCTACTTCGATTTCCGGGACACAGACAAGCAATCTCGTCATGACCTTCTCCTCTCTCTTGTTAGCCAGCTCTCCGCCCGGTCCGATACCTGTTGCGAAATTCTCTTCAGCCTTTATGTTGCACACGACGATGGCGAGCATAAACCCAGCGATGACGTTTTGGTGCGATGTCTGAAAGAGATGTTGACGGCCCTGGTGCAGAGCCCAACTTATCTCATCGTCGATGCCCTCGACGAATGTCCCAACACCTCCGGGATCCCATCCGTACGCGCACGAGTCATTGAACTGGTGAAAGAATTACTTGGCCTTCATCTACCGAATCTCCATATTTGCATCACCAGTCGACCAGAGATCGACATCAAAACCGCCCTTGGGCCACTGGCGTCGCATTCGGTCTCCCTTCATGATGAGATCGGGCAAAAGCGGGACATCGCGGATTACATTAAATCTGTTGTTTACTCGGAGTCGGATACGATGATGAGTAGGTGGAGGGAAGATGAAAGAAACCTTGTTATTGAAACGCTCTCTGAGAGAGCCGACGGAATGTAATCATATTCTCTACGTTGATGTCGGTTTACTGACGCTTAGCGAATAGGTTTCGTTGGGTTTTCTGTCAGCTCGAGGCACTGCAGGACTGTCTGCCCGCGAGCGTCCGACGCACCCTGAAGGAGTTACCCGAATCCCTAGACGAGACGTACGAGCGGATACTGAAGCAAATCAAGAGACCAAGTATGCACCACGCGCATCGTCTCTTGCAGTGTCTCACCGTGGCCATCCGGCCGCTTCGTGTGGAGGAACTCGCTGAATTGCTCGCGTATGACTTTGATGCGGCCGAAGAAGGGATCCCGAAGGTGGACCCGAATTGGCGGTGGAAGGACAATGAACGAGCTGTGCTGTCGACTTGCTCGAGTTTGATTGCCGTCGTTGACGACGGTGATTTCAGAGTGGTGCAATTTTCTCACTTTTCGGTGAAGGAATTCCTGACTTCGGACCGCCTGGCCACTTCAGGTGGAGACGCTTCCCACTATCATATTTCCCTTGTACTCGCCCATACTCTGCTCGCACAAGCTTGTCTCGGTACCCTACTATCTTTGGGCGACGGGGATGATGGATCTAATTCCGCGGAACGTGATGAGATCAGCTTCCCTCTGGCTCGTTACGCTGCTCAACATTGGGTTGCTCATGCCCGGGTCGACAAAGAGTTATCACGGGTGCAAGAAGGGATGCGACAACTCTTTGACCCAAGAAAACCGCATTTTTCCGCGTGGGTCCGGTTGTATAATGTAGAAGAGGAAGGCTGGGGATCCTACGCCATAATGGAACCTATGGCGACGCCACTGTACTTTGCCGCTTTGTGCGGATTTCGTGGGCTCGTGGAACACCTTCTGATTGAGTACCCTGACCACGTCAACGCTCGCGGTGGTGGCCGTGGAGCTGCACTACACGCAGTGTCGGCCAAGAATCACGTCGGAGTAGCGCAGATCCTCTTTGAGCGCGGTGCCGATGTGGACGTTAGAGGCACGTTCGGGCTGTTACCGCTGCAATTTGCGGCAATAGGGGGACATGTTGAAATGGGGCGGTTCCTATTTGACCGTGGTGCTGACGTAGATTCCTGCGGAGACGCCTATTGGACCTCACTGCATTATTCCGCGGCGAACGGATACGTTGACGTTTCTCAGATGCTTCTCGAACACAAGGCAGACACAAATTCTCAGACCGACACGGGCCGGGTTCCATTGCACCTGGCATCCTATTATTCCTTCGAAAAAGGTGGCTATCCTGGTGTTGTGCGGTTGTTACTGAAGTACGGCGCGGATGTGGACATAAAGGACAATCATGACTCAACGCCGTTACACTTGGCATCGTCCGAGGGGCAAACAGAGGTCGTGCGCCTGCTACTCGACCATGGCGCAGACTTGGATGCAAAGGACAAGGCATACATGACTCCGTTACACAAGGCCTCGTCTAAAGGGAGCACAGGGGTCGTGCGCCTGCTGCTCGACCGCGGCGCAAATGTAGACGCTGAGGACGAGGAGGGATGGACCCCGTTACAGGTAGCGTTGGCCGGAGGAAATGAAGAGATTGCACAGATGTTGACAGAATATGGCGCTTGACTAAACGAGTAGCAATAGTTACGCTACGAATAGTGGGAGGTTTGTCAATGCCATCTTCATAATTGAAACGTGATACGGCGTTGAATATGTTCTGCGAATCAACAATCAACCGATAAAATAAAGCCGACTGCCGACTTATACCTCCCCTTTCTCGTTGGCTCATCTGGAGCCAACAAATAATAATACCAAGACTCTGAATATAGGGATGCTAGCCGGTGGCGGTGGGAACAGTGGACGGACAGGTGCGGGAAGGCAAGGGACGAATGGGTCACGTGCCGACATGGCTCGTGCTCCACTGACAGCATGGTTCTGTCTTTGCGTCTGGTGCACAAGCTGAGAAAAGGCGTGGACTAATACTTAACAATTTTTCATCGTCTGTAATGAGAAAATTATTTTATTCAAACATTATGTCTATCCAAGGATTATCTTGTTGTGAAAAAACTTAATGTTTTTCCCTGAAATAAATCATAAGTGACCATCGTTCTCAGTAAGCTGAACGTTAAGTTTTTTCGCAGTGTGATAATTCCCGAATAGACTTAAAGTTTAACTAGAATTACTTTTTAATTATGGATTGTCTAAAATAATTAAGTATTAGTCACTGCTTTTTCCCAGTTATTGGCGTGAAAAAATGGAGTTATGTTGTCAGTGCTCCACCGGATCCGCCCCCAAATCACAACATCGCGTGCGATGCCTCTCACAAGCAAAGGGCAGAGTGGTTCTTCAAAGGAAATAAAATTAAGGAATACGCCCTTTCTTCCTTCTACAGCTAGGGCGTTTCCTTATGGTGCCGTCATTTTGTAGCGGGAGCTGGAAAGAGCATACTATGGTTTGTTGGTCCAAAACTAGTTGTAAATCTCCAAGCAACTCATCTTCGCCTAGTTCTTCGATCATCAAAGATGCCTTTATCTTGCGCGACGCTGTATTGGCATCCGTGGCGTACTTCTACTTCGATTTCCGGGACACAGACAAACAATCTCGATACGACCTTCTCTCTCTTGTTAGCCAGCTCCCCGCCCGGTCTGATCCCTGTTGCGAAATTCTCTTTCGTCTTTATGTTGCACATGACAATGGCGAGCACAAACCCAGCGACGATGTTTTGATGCGATGCCTAAAGGAGATGCTGGCACTTCTGGTGCAGAGCCCAACTTATCTCAACGTCGATGCCCTCGACGAATGTCCCAACACCTCCGGGATCCCATCCACGCGCGCACGAGTCATTGAACTGGTGAAAGAATTACTTGGCCTCTGTCTACCAAACTCCATCTTTACATCACCACTCGACCCGAGATCAACATCAAAGCCTCCCTTGGGCCACTGGCGTCGCATTCGGTCTCCCGTCATGATGAGATTGGGAAAAAATAGGATATCTCTGATTACATTAAATCTGTTGTATACTCGGACTCGGATACGATGATGAGCAGGTGGAGGGAAGACGAGAAGACCCTTGTTATTGAGGCGCTTTCGGAGAGAGCTGACGGAATGTAATCATACTCTCAACGTCGACGACGGGTTACTAATGATGTCGAATAGGTTCCGTTGGGTTTTCTGTCAGCTCGAGGCACTGCAGGACTGTCTGCCAGCGAGCGTCCGGCGCACGCTCAAGGGGTTACCCGAATCACTAGACGAGACGTACGAGCGGATACTGAAGGAAATCAAGAGACCAAATAGGGACCACGCGCATCGTCTCTTGCAGTGTCTTACAGTTACCATCCGGCCACTTCGTGTGGAGGAACTCGCTGAATTGCTCGCGTATGACTTTGATTCGGCCAAGGAAGGGATCCCGAAGGTTGGCCCGAATTGGCGGTGGAAGGACCATGAACGAGCTGTGCTGTCGACTTGCTCGAGCTTGATCGCTGTCGTTGGCGACGGTGATTTCCAAGTGGTGCAATTTTCGCACTTTTCGGTGAAGGAATTTTTGACGTCGGACCGCGTTGCCACTTCGGGTGGAGACGCTTCCCACTATCACATTTCCCTTGGACTCGCCCACACTCTCCTGGCACAGGCTTGTCTTGGTACCTTACTATCTTTGGGCGACGAGGATGGCGGATCCAATTCCGCGGAACGTGATGATAACCACTTCCCTCTGGCCAGTTATGCTGCTCAACATTGGGTGGCTCATGCCCGGGCCAACAAGGCACTGTCGCTTGTACGAGGGATGCAACGACTCTTTGACCCAAGCAAACCGCATTTCGCTGCGTGAGTCCAGTTGTATAATGTAGAAGACACGGAGTGGAAGTCCGACCCTATAATGGAACCTATGCCGCGTTGTGCGGATTCCATGGGCTCGTAGAACACCTTCAGATCAGGTACCCTGAGCATGTCAACGCTCCCAGAGAAGTATCTCAAGAAGCTGGCTAGGAGGAGGAACTCGAGGACGCGCTCAAGAGGCTTGATAAATTGATACACGAAGAGGCACGGATGGCCGCCGCACAACTTCTGAAGATTGCGCACAACGTCGAGAATAAAATTGCACAAGTTATTGACGATAGGCAGCGACAGGAGCTCCGGAGATGGGTCTCTTCACCAGATCCATCCACGAATCACAACATCGCATGCGATGCCTCTCACAAGCAAGCGGCAGAGTGGTTCTTTGAAGGAAGAAAAATTAAGGAATGGACCCACGGAAAACGTACGCTCTTTCTTTCTATGGCTCGGTATTTCCTTATGGTGCCGTCATTTCGTAGCGGGAGCTGGAAAGAGCATACTCTGGTTCGTTGGTCCAAAACTGGCTGTAAATTTCGATGCAACTCATCCTCGCCTAGCTCCTCGATCATCCAAGATGCCCTTGTCTTGCGCGATGCAGGACTGGCATCCGTGGCATACTTCTACTTCGATTTCCGGGACACAGACAAACAATCTCGACACGATCTTTTCCCCTCTCTTGTCATCCAGCTCTCCGCTCGGTCTGACCCCTGTTGCGAGATACTCTTCCGTCTTTATACTTCACACGACAATGGCATGCACAAACCCAGTGACGATGTTTTGGTGCGATGCCTGAAGGAGATGGAGATGCTGACGCTCCTGGTGAA
Organism: Lactarius vividus; assembly: GCA_021527035.1. Classification (NCBI taxonomy): domain Eukaryota; kingdom Fungi; phylum Basidiomycota; class Agaricomycetes; order Russulales; family Russulaceae; genus Lactarius; species Lactarius vividus. Next base: position 23,943 of record JAKELG010000221.1, on the reverse strand, counting down.
AAGCCCGACCTATATCATCATCGATGCGCTTGATGAATGTCCCAACACCTCAGGAATCCCGTCCGCGCGCGCACAAGTCCTTGAACTGGTGAAAGAATTACTTGGCCTCTGTCTACCAAATCTCCGTTTTTGCATCACCAGTCGACCCGAGATCGATATCAAAGTTTCCCTTGGCGTCTCATTCTGTATCCCTTCTTGATGAGATCGGACAAAAAAAGGATATCACCGATTACATCAGATCTGTCGTATACTCAGGCTCGGATACGATGATGAGTAGGTGGAGGAAAGATGAGAAAAACCTTGTGATCGAGACGCTCTCAGAGAGAGCTGACGGAATGTAATCATATTCTCTATGTCGACGCCGGGTTATTGATGTTGCGGAGTGGGTGTTTTGTCAGCTCGAGGCGCTGCAGGACTGTCTGCCAGCGAGCGTCGACGCACGCTCAAGGAGTTGCCTGAATCACTAGACGAGACGTACGAGCGGATACTGAAGTAAATCAAGAGACCAAGTATGCACGGTATGTACCACACGCATCGTCTGTTGCAATGTCTCACGGTTGCCACCCGGCCACTTCGTGTCGAGTTCGCTGAATTGCTTGCGTATGACTTTGATTCGGTCGAGGAAGGGATCCTGAAGGTGGACCCGAGTTGGCGGTGGAAAGGCCATGAAGAGGCCGTGCTATCGACTTGCTCGAGTTTGATTGCTGTCGTCAATGACGGTGGTTTCCGAGTGGTGCAATTTTCTTACTTTTCGGTACAGGAATTCCTGACTTCGGACCTGCTTGCCACTTTGGGTGAAGACGCTGCCCACTATCATATTTCCCCTGGAGTCGCCCATATTCTCCTCGCGCAAGTTTGTCTCGGTACCCTGCTATCTTTGGAGGGTGGTGAATCTAATTCCGCAGATGATGATGAGAACAGCTTCCCTCTGGCTTGTTACGCTGCTCAACATTGGATAGCTCATTCCCAGGTCGACAAGACGTTATCACGGGTACAAGGAGGGATGCAACGACTCTTTGACCCATGCAAGCCGCAATTTTTTGCGTGGATCCAGTTGTATGATGTAGAAGACCAGAACTGGACTCGGAGGTCCGACCGCATAATGGAACGTATGGCAACCTCATTGTACTATGCTGCGTTGTGCGAATTCCATGGGCTCGTAGAACACCTTCTGGTCAAGTACCCTGGGCATGTCAACGCTCTTGGTGGTGGCCGTGGAGCTACACTACATGCAGCGTCCTCCCGGAATTACATCGAAGTAGCGCAGGTGCTCCTCGAGCGCGGCGGCAACGTAGACGTTAGAGGCGCGTACGAGCGGTGACCGCTGCTATTTGCGGCAATAGAGACACCTCGAAATGGGGCAGTTCCTACTCGACCATGATGCCGACGTACATTCCCGACAATATAACCTTTGGACCTCGCTGCATCATGCTACGTGGATCGTATACGTTGATATTTCTCAGATGCTCCTCGAAAACAAAGCGGACGTAAATTCTCGGGACAACAGAGGTCGGGTGCCGTTGCACAGTGTATCAGAGAACTCATACGAAAAAGGTGACTTCCCTAGCGTTGCGCGGTTATTACTAGAGCACGGCGCGGATGTAGACGTAAAGGATAACGAAGACGCAACGCCGTTACACGTGGCATCATCCAGAGGGAAAACGGAGATAGTGCGCCTGTTACTTGACCATGGCGCAAATGCAGACGCTAAGGACAAGAGGGGAAGGGCCCCGTTCCAAACAGCATTGGCCAGTAGAAGGGACGAGATTGCACAGATGTTGACTGAACACGGCGTACAACTACATGAGGAGCAATAGCTACGCTACGAGAGCAAGGGTTACATGTTGGGTAACTATGGTGGTTCCGTTTTGTGCATATTCACGCAGTTGGGACGTTATATTTTTCACAGATAAACCGATTAAATAAAGTGAGTGGCCGACCATATCTCTTGAGTTCCGAAGCGCTTCGCTCACTTTCACGTATCATATAGTACTGTATGCGTCCATCGTCTCTTGGTTTCCCTTTCTCGTTTATTCGTCTTGAACCAAAAATAATGAGGTCTGGGGGGAAGGAACGAGCGCCGACCCAGTTGCCACTATACAGCCTCCGTTCCGCCCACCGGACGAGTCATGTTTGCCTAGAGGTGTGCCATGTTGCACTCCGAGATACCCTAACGCTTTTATTACTGTCATTGGGATATTTCTTAGGGCCTTTATTGATCGAATATATATACCTGCTACCAGGATGAAGCAAGCGTGAGAGTGCCGCGCCGCGATATCCAAGCGGTACAAAGAGACAGAACTTGAAGTGTGCTAGACTTCATAAGCATAACACGAGAGCCCCCTTCAGCTAGGAATTTCTAGTTCATATGACACCTTTGGTATCGATGTTATACCTTACTCTTGACCTTACTCGTAGATAGGCAGAGATAGCGCCTACTTTGCCATACACCGCGCTCATCAACGGTTACCTGCAAGGTTACCTGGGTATCTTGCGTAGTAATTTCGAGACCTGAAGGTATAAGGTGAAACACTCAGCATCGGGTGACATCACCCACATGTTTGCGAACCTGTTCTTGTGCTCTGTTCTCGTCCACCTTCCCCGCTGTCGACTTCAAGTTTGACCCTCGCGCTTGTACAGTGTACTCACGTAATACTCATCACCCGCGCCTTGCGCCTTCTTGTCACACATTATTCGTAACTGGTCACCAGTCACCGGTCACCGGTCACCCTTCACTCGGCCGAGTTCCCCATCAGACGTTCCCCATCAGACCAACTGGGAGCCAACGCCAACCCAATCAGCTACAGTACGCCTTTTCTCTATTGCGGAACCACAGGACAGTCAAAAAAGTTCACGAACTGGCTCAACCCTGACTGTGAACTTCAATGTGAACTTTGTCCCGCCCCGGTCGCACTGGCGGTCCTCAGCACGACTGATTCTCGCCTTTTTGACGGATCTTCCGGCTCCACCATGACAAGTTTCTCCCTGTGCTCAAGCCGACGGCACCTGTTTCAAGGGTCCCGTGTGCTTTACTGTTAGTGGGGGGCGGAGATTTGCTAAACGATGTACTGTGTTTATACATAAGTCTATACCTTCATTTCTATTGGCCGCTGGCTCCATCACCCCGTTTAACCTTTCTGGGGCGTAGGTCGGTTATACAGTCGAACCCCTTCTGACCCATAGCTCTGATAACCCATATCCTCTGATAACCCATGGCTGATCCATCCACCAAAATACGTTTGTAGGCTGTAGAATACCTCTCAAAACCCATAACCTCCCATAACCCATAGCGCAGATCGTCCACGGAGGGGGTATGGGTTAAGAGGAGTTCAATTGTATCATTCGAAAATTTATCAGATACGTATGGCCGAGATCCGGTGCACTTTCATTTTACTATAGTACCGAGATCAGCTGAACGTCTACTGGATACAATATAAAACGGTTCCATGGCCTTGTACTTACCAAGGTACCGCGACGGGCGCACGTTACAACTCTTTCGACTTTTCCTCCCCACCGGAGTGTAAGAGAGGCTGAGACGCCGGTATGTGTCATCACAGCCACCAACATGTCTCTCGCGATTGGCAGTGCATGGCAGTGTGCCATCTTCGGGCGTCTTGATCAAAATTGCTACCACTCCTACCACCAAACTGGTCATGATTCCTTCGATAATGTTTTGAGTCCGTGAACTTGCGATCCAACCTTGATCCATCGTCCCAGGTGAGCCAAAGCTAGCTTGTGTCGTAGAAGGCGCACATAATTATATGAGATAACGCGCTGTTTGTTTCCTGTGCCGGTGTTCCGTAACCCCGATTGGCCGACGGCGTGAAAAAATCCGCCAGATGCGAGTCCAGACTCCAGACGCGTGTGAGGCTGAAATCGTCATTTCAACGGAATCCTATCACGCGGTTCTCTGTCATCTGCCCACGCGTCCATCATGAGCGGCCGAAGTGACGAGGTTTCACCGGGCGTCAGCGCGGCCCCGTGCCAATGTGGGGTACTGCCGATTCACCCGGGACCCCATGCCCCATGGCTGGGTTCGCACGGCCCACAGTAAGCTGACCATGTGTCGGCCTTGTTCCAGGGCTATTTTTTTTTTTTTGCCGCCGTCTGAGGGTCACTTCTCTCGACCGGCACGCGAATGAGCCTAAACTGAGGCCGCATGGACCCTGGGTGACTGAGCCCTCACACAGGGTTCTAGTTCGTTTGCGGTGACTTGGTATAGTAAAAAGTAAAGCAATAACGGCGAGTGTGATATGCTGACTACGAAATTCAATCTTTTTAGATAGGCTTAGGAAATTTCCTACATTACTGCGTCGTGACGTCTCTCCGTTTCACTTTTCGGGGAGACACACTGACATATCAATTGTCTCGGGCCCCAAAATCTACCAATGCCCCTTCGTATTGTCCTCTGTGTAACGTGGAACTGTGCGATTTGGCACGTGGGGAGACGGGACCGAGAAAACCGCAGTTGTACAGTAGTCAGCCTTTCTCATAAGGCCGAGTCTCCTGATCATCGCGTGATCCTGAGCTCGGGTGAGGCAGCACCCTGAAAATGCTGCGTTGTGCCTTCCCTTGCATGAAATGCGATAGGCCCTTTGTGTCCGGATTATGGTAACCGACTGAGATGTATATTTGATGTGGACAGTATTGTATACTTGACATCGGTAACATTATTTTTGACGGGAGATGCCGAATTAACACAAGATAACTATTTTATAACACCAAATTATGCAGATAACTAACAATCTCGAGAAATGCAAATTGTACCTAATGATAACCCCGCTGCCCTTGAAGCTTGAATATTAGAAGTCCGTTGTACCGAGCATCGTTCCCGAGCGTCGCAGTGGATTTTGCTGCAATCATACTGTATACTATAGAAAGATGTTTCGGCTGTCGGCTACGAAGTTGGGACGGGATTTCAATGAAATCTGACCCTTTTTCCCTTGTCAGAAGGATCCGAAATAGGGTCTGACTGACGTGACAAGCCCATGGGGGTCGATAGAAATTATTACAATTGGCAATTACAGTACTGTAGAAGTCACGAATAGGCGGCGGCGTCCTCGGCCGCGTTTGTGTTTTGCGTTACAGTAAAGTACTGTCCCTTACCCAGTATTCGGACAGCACCTGGTTGTCGGACAGTCGGCAAGCGTGACAAACACCCAGTTCTCATTCTTGCGACACAATAGGATTTTCATCTTAAAAACACCTGGAGCATGTTAAAAAGTGGTACTAAATGGTGTATGCCTGATTTTGCAGAGATTGGACAAGAGAAATTCGTGAATTCCGACAACCAGGTGCTGTCCGAACACTGGGTAAGGGACAGTACACATATAGTAGGCCTTTGGGTTTCGATGAATTTGATTTTCAGTCAATACGCTGATGGCAGTCACGGTGGCTACAGTATCTCGAGGTAACAGCCGAGGGGAACACTGACAAAATCACAGACGAGTTGGCTTGACGAAACTAAGAGCTCTTCTGTTTGTTCTTGTCACCAACTCTTAGGAAATCGCACAAGTCATCACGCAATACGTATTGATTTGTCTGGCGTCTAGTTTCGCAGAAGTTTCCTACTCGCCTTGCTCGGGTTGATGACGCCGTAAGGCGTACACCTATAATTAAGCAATAGGCTATACATATTTAAGACATTCTTTACACAGATAACGTGAATTGACCCTGGGTCATTAGTAGGTTTACAGTAAAAAAAAAGAGCTACAAACCTTCAAGCTTCAGGTCTGCAATGGAGGTCGGCCATAGCTGGTCTGACCCCGAGATCCATCTAGACTGGCCAAGAAATGCGCCGAACGCCAAACGGACTGGGATGTTGGCTCCAAGGCTGGCTCTTTTTCAGACTTTCAGTTGTCGAAATCGGCGCGCGTGCGTATCGCAAAATTCCGGGGCGCCTTATATAGTTTTAGTGATAAGATTTATAATTATAATTATGACATATCACAAGAAAGCTATATAACCACAATTTAGCCGTAATCAAATCTAAAGGTCACTCTCTTAACTACAACGATTACAGTAAGTTCCCGGCAAAATTATGTTGCTATAACCTCCTTCCCGAAGAATCTTGGACCATGGCTGTCGTGGCGCCTTGCTGGCACTTGTCAAATGAGATGCAACATGAGATGGACACTCGGGCTAGTACATAGGCGTTTGCCGCCTCCGAAGGTCCAAGTTATTTCTGAAGGCACGGGTGACGTGATAATCCATCTCAACGGGCATAACTTAGGCGAAGGAGGTATAATAAAGGTCTGGTCAGGTGTACTGTAGTTTCATGGCCAAAAATGCTGGTGATCCGCCCGTCCGTGACGGACGTGTGTCGAGGGTAAAATGCCCGCGATGACCCATTGAGGCCTATTGACGCTCACTGCTGTTCCTGGCGAGTCACGTTCGAACCGCCCTCGTCATGTGCCAACAACGTTGCAATCGCAACCATAACTAGTTCAGAACGTGCATGGGTCCGCTGGGGGCAAATGAATTGTATGTAAGGCCTAACAAATAGGGAAAGAAGGCGTGATTTTCGTGAAAATGATCATTCGAGTCGTTGCCACTAGAACAAGATTATTGGTCCGGATGAGTTTCACTTGTACATATAAATCAACAGATGGCGGGCGGCCTCAGATTCGTTCGGATCCAACCTTAAGGCAGTGTTCCCCCAAACGTACCTAGCCTATAAAAACTTCATCTGCCATCTGTAGACACCCCACCTTTACCCCATACCCCTGTCATCTCAATCCATGTCTGCTACCCCCTCTAGTCCTGCTGGCCAAGCGCCATCTCCAGATCGTGATCCTTCCAAAAGCCAGGGAAAAGGGCCTTACCTCTCCGATCCTTCATCTCGTGTTGCCAGTGATGCATCATTGCATCGCATCAAAAACCTTCCAGGATACACTACACCTGTATTCAAGGGCAAAGGTGAGCAACGTGCCAAGGTCCAGGAGAACGTTGCCGCGAAGGTGAGTGTTTGGCGCTCTTGTGTCACAACTGAAATAACATAATTTTTTCTTATCTCCTTTCCGTCCGTTCATCCAGGGTTTTATTCCCCGCGAGCTCGTAGTGAACGAGGTCCAATGGTTTTACACGCACCTCGGTATCGATGACACGTACTTCCGTAACGAGTCCGTCGAGGTCATCTCTGACCATGTCATCGCTCTCTTTGGCGCCAAAGTGCTTGCGTTTACCAAGCACGACCCGACCAAACTGGTCATCGACCTCGAAAAGATCGATGCCGATGGAAACGGCGCCACGTTCATCCACACCAGTCCTCCTGGTTTGACCTTAACCGCAGGCCCAGGCTCGCTCGTTGAGCCACGGTATGTAGTCACGTGCACGTATTTGTGTTCGCGAAAAGAATTGACCGCATATATTTCATCAGCATCGACGAGCTCTACCTCGACAAAGCAACTCCGGATAATTGCTACCGCCTCGAGACCTACCGTTCAGCGGGCTCCATTTCTGCCAACGCAACCCAGCAACTTCGTTGTTACTTTGTCTCCAAGTGCAACTTTCCCGAAAATCCGCCCCCATCCCGTCGCACGGATGGCAAGACGGATATCCGTACTGTTTCTGACCCCGTATTCCTCGAAAAGGCGAGCGAGAACACGCTCGAAATCTACCAGGAGATTATGTGGAACGTCGAAGCGCGTTACGGCCCCGTGATTGAAGTGTTCGAAGTTGAGGGTACTCGCGAGCGGCGCCTGGTAATCGGGTACAAGATGGGTGGGACGACCCACTTCTTCAGCGCTTTGTCGAACCTATACCACTATTATTCGCTTTATTCTGCACGCAAATACGTCGGTGCGTCCGTTGCCATCGTGTTTCCGAGCATCCTCTGACTCCTACCGCAGAGCAATTCTCGAATGGGGTCACCATCATCTCGATCTATCTCAATCCACTCCCCAACTCGAAGGCTCCCCCCATCGAGAACTCGATTTTCCAAGTCATGAAAGAAGTCTCGTTGCTTTATTGTCTTCCGGATAACCCGTTCTTTGTGGCCAGTCAGTCTCAGCACGCTGTGCAGGATGCGGCCTACGCTTGTGCGTGCAAGTTTCATTGCCGTTTATGTCCTTTTTGAAGGAGATTCCAGATTGTGGCTGGGTCTTTGCGCAACACTTCTGCAACCGCCTCGGCGCCTCATATCTCGCCCTTAAGAACGTCCTCGATGAGACGAACCCCACTCACGCCGAGGTTTTGAATGATATCAAACGACGTTTCCGTGAGGAAAGTTTCACACGTGAGAGTATCGCCAACGTGATTCATGCCCACCCGGAGCTCGTGAGTTGGCGATTTCCAGTTGTCTCCTTTTTCGTCCCTTAATCTTTGTGAGCGTAGATCCGCATGCTTTACGTAAACTTTGCAATGGTGCATTACCCTATCGGTGAAGCACAACGTCTCATGTATCCCCGTTTCTGCTTTCCTTTATTCGCTCTAGTCACCGATCTTCTCCATGTAGGCCTACACTTTCGTTCCAACGGCTGCAGACCGAGCAACCACTGACGGATCGAGAGCTGTATGACCGTATTCGACGCACCGTGCCCAACAAGCAAGATGTACAAGTTCTCGAGAGTTTCTTAATCTTCAACAAGTGTGTGCACTTCCCACCCTTTTTTTCTTACCTGACGTAGCACAGACACGTTCTCAAGACAAACTTCTACCAGCCCACAAAAGTTGCGTTGTCCTTCCGTCTTGCACCGGAATTCCTTCCGGAGGTGGAATACCCGAACAAGCCGTTTGGGTTGTTCTTTGTCATCGGTGCGTGTTCGCCGCGGGTGTCGATTCGGTTCCGCTAAAATGTGGGGTAGGCAACGAGTTCCGTGGTTTCCATATACGCTTTCGCGATGTCGCTCGTGGGGGTATACGAATTGTGCGCTCGCGCAACAAAGAGTACGGACATCACTTATTCCTTGTACCCTGACACGTTGCTAAGAACTACCCATTCTGATATTTAGAAACTATTCGATCAATCAGCGCATGCTGTAGGTTTTCACCCTTTCATACATCGCTTTGCTTACGTGAATGTGGATCTAGGTTCGATGAGAATTACGGCCTTGCATCAACACAGTCGCTCAAAAATAAGGATATTCCTGAAGGCGGCGCAAAGGGCACTATCCTGCCTTCGTGCGGTTTTTCCTCTCCTTATTGGAAGCGGGCTGATGTCAACATTATACAGGCTTGGCGCCAATCCGAGACTGTGCTTCGAGAAATACGTTGACGTAAGGCACACCCTTGTCTATCGTAGTGAGAAGCTCATAAATCGATCGTCCCCACAGTCTGTTCTGGATCTGTTGATACCAGGACAGAGCCCCGGTATCAAGGAGTATCTCGTGGATCTATACAATAAACCCGAAATCCTGTTCTTTGGCCCCGATGGTGCATCTATATGTTTTTTCCAATACCCTCGTTATTTACAAGCGTATTTTGCAGAGGGGACGGCAGACATGATGGACTGGGCAGCTCGTACGTCTTAGTTTCGTATATGCAGGATGGAAGAACTAAATATCTGTAGTACATGCCCGCGACCGCGGGGCAGACACCTGGTGGAAGTCGTTCACGACGGGAAAGACAGCGGCAACACTCGGTGGCATACCCCACGACACTTATGGAATGACCTCTATTTCAATCCGGCAATACGTCCTCGGGATTTATAAGCAGTACGGCCTGCGCGAGAAAGACGTCACAAAGGTGCAGACCGGTGGCCCTGACGGCGACCTCGGTTCCAGTACGTGTTCGAATCCTTCATCTGCCTGGGATGGTGAATATCGAAACGTTGTACAGACGAGATTTTACTTAGCAATGATAAGACAATCGCGGTCATTGACGGGAGTGGCGTGCTCGCTGATCCGGCCGGCATTAACCGAGCGGAGCTCGTGCGCTTGGCGAAGCTGAGGATCCCCGTCGAGAATTTCGACTTGTCAAAATTGAGCAAGGACGGGTATCTCGTGCGTATCGAGGACCAGGATGTCAAGCTTCCGTGTAGGTTGCAGTGGTTTCCGCCGGTTCTGTGATTTTAATGGTGTTTGTGGCAGCGGGTGAGGTTGTACCTGATGGCACTGACTTCCGTAATGGTGCGCACTTCCGTTTCAAGGCGGACCTTTTTGTTCCCTGTGGAGGACGGTGAGAGTGTTCTTCTTCTCAAGTTCATGTAGCTTACGGCTTCTAGGCCGGAGGCTGTTAACGTCTCGAACGTTGCGGCGCTCGTCGACTCCGAGGGCAAACCCCACTTCAAGTATATTGTAGAAGGAGCGAATCTCTTCTTTACGCAGCAGGCGCGCCTTTATTTGGAAAAACGAAAAGTAGTCCTGTTCAAGGATTCGAGTGCCAACAAGGGTTTGTTGCTTCGATTACTCTTAGGACCTCCTATCTGAGTAATCTCCGCACAGGTGGCGTCACCAGCTCATCTCTCGAGGTGCTTGCTGGTCTCGCATTATCCACGGAAGAATACGTCGACTTCATGACTTTCAAAGACAACAAGCCGAGTGATTTCTATCAGAGTTACGTCAAGGACATCCAAGCGAAGATCTCTGAGAATGCTGCGGCCGAGTTTGTCTGCATCTGGCGGGAGCACCAGCGGCTGCAAGGCGCAAAAGCGCGCACGATCATCTCAGACGAGCTTTCGAGCACACTGAACAACCTGCAGGCAGAGCTCGAGACGTCAGACCTGTTCGAAGACAAGCCGAGCCGGGAGGGCGTTTTGCGCCGCGCGATCCCCAAGACGCTCGTCGACAAGATTGGGTTACAAACGTTTATGGAGCGCTTGCCAGAACCGTACCAGCGCGCTCTTTTCTCGAGTTGGGTGTCGTCACATTTCGTGAGTCACCCTTTGTTCGCGTGCGCCGTGAGAAGCGTGAGAGGTATTAACGCTGCGGACTCGGTCTACAGATCTACAAGTATGGTGTTCAGGCCTCAAGCGTGGACTTCTTCCATTTCGCGCGGGATCTTGCACTTTGAATAGATCGACACTTTTTTTCTGGTCAAAGGGAATAAGGACCCTAAGAAATTTGCGTATTTGGAAACTTTATACTCTGCCACGTGGGGAAACCAAGGCGCGAATGGTGCCGTAGTCAACAATTTAAAGTAGGCGTTTGTACCATAGATATATATCTCACGGTCCTGGTTCGGAGCTTCGTGAAATAATAATTTAAAAGCTTGTCTCCGCCATGATTCCTGCAATTTTCCGGTCTAATAAAGTTGGAATTCCCGCGGCCGCGCACTGGTACTGTAGAAGATGTAAAAGGACTTCTTGTAAATGCGTCATATTCATCGTAGTCGCGTAAGTAGTGGAGAGGAGATTACAGATCGTGTGACTTATTTCCCTCGCTGTTATGGGTCCAGTTGCGGATCTAGACACTGGTCTCTCCGCAACCTCTGAGACTGGCTCACTCGTTTGCGCTCAATACTTGGAGCTGGAGTCCTGCCTCCCGGGGGAACTCTCGCCATCTGATAATAACTGCGATGTAACAACGTTGCTCAGCTGGCGGACGACTACATTCCATAACACACTTAGAACCCTTCTAAATAAAATTCCGTATATGCAGACCTTTAGCTATGGCCCCTGCGGCAACAACACAAAAAAAGCATCTCCGAGGAGTGCTACAGCATAGGCCCAATGCCCAAACATGGGTCCAAGGCGCCCCGGAAAAGGGTGAACACCCGTATAAGACACCAGGTGGAGAAATTCAATCCAAGGTCTTCGACGATGGTCGGAAAACCTCGACTTTTTCTAGGGCCCTGTGCTCAAAAGAAGCGCCTCTGGAACAAATGGGAAAACGTGTATCTGGGACAATCGGTGCAATACAGGAGACGACCCCAATGCAACGGCTGTCATGACTTGACCCTTGGCCTCTCGTGCAAAGCCCTTATACGTCACAAGTAGAGCGAAAGCATTCACTGGGTCATAACATGGTGAGCCACCACTCAAAAGCATGACGACACTTTCCTCACAAAGGGCTCGACCAGCTGGCCCTTGTTTGCACTCGCCAAGTCCAAATAACATGAGGTGAGGTGTTGAAGTCGACATTAATACCGCACGCCGAGTCGAGTTGCCGCTATGTAAGCCGCGGTTCTATGAACCAGGGTCACCAAAACTCATCCCAGCCTACTGCATTGGGCAAGTCACTATACACAAGTCTTCTCATGATATGGCTCGGCTATGGCGTGGTAATCGAGTACGCTGTTGCCTATCACTGCTGTTGTCACTGGTGGTACGAGGAAAAGGGGTGGCACTGTGGTACACAATCAGTGTGTTAACAGCATCCAAGGTCACAACCGGTGACCGGTGAGCTGCGCATTGAATTCAGGGTCTGCGGAGTTTATTGCGAGAGGGACAAGCCCCTGATGATGACGACCTGCGCTTCGTGCGTGAACAAGTACGATAGTTTGGGATCTGTGCGAGCACCGTAGAGGGTGGCGGCGGTGAGCTACAAAAAAAAGAGGAGAACGATGACCGAAATGGCACAAGTCACGGTGGACCATCATCGGGGGTATGCTGGCACGCTGCTAAGCACGGCCGCTGATATTCCGTACTCAGATCAGGCAACTCAGGCAGCAAATTTGCAAGAGAGCCAACCCCCTGAGAATTGATGACCAATTTTCCTTGAAATTTCCCATGCAATCTCTCCCTCTGAACTATGAACCCCGTTCTTGAATTCAAGAAGTGCTGATGTCTGTTCGAATCTACAGTACAATAAGTATAGTTTGGAAAGTACTATAAGATTTTTTTACATTACCCCTGACAGGACAAGACAATACGTACAATACAGTAAACGATTGTCGGAGAGCACGCGTCACATCGGAAATACCCAGCACAAGGCGGCACAACACATTACAGTATGCTTGAAAACATGTCTCAGTACAAGGTACAGCTGGATAGATGTTCAAAATGCTCAGAATTTGCGGCGCGTCTAGGGTGGAAACGAAGGAGGCAAAGAACAGCAGCAACCCGGGTATCGCGCGAACGATGGTCTCCAGCGGCCCATGATCGTGTATATGACGCCGCTTCATTTCCAAAGACCAAAAGCAATTGCACCCCGGAAGACGTGGTAACATTTGTGGCAACTAACCGTTCGTCGGCCGATTTAACCGTCGAGGATGTTTCCGCACTTCGAGATAGAAAGCAAGCTACATGGCGTGGACAACGGCGTCACGTTGGAGTCGGACGTGACGTGGAACCTAGCGACTTCCGCCATTTCAAACCGTGACTAGCACCGTGGCGAACGCGGAAAGTCGCGGGTTCCCCCGACAACGCCTTGGACAAGACAGTGGCTTTTCACAATATGTACTTTACACCGACGGGGTACTGAACGCATTCGCCACCTTTGTTTTTTTGTTGCAAATGGGAATGGGGAGCACGGCGATGACGGACGCATACTATGTAGTACGTGAAAGTGAATGAAGCGCGTCTGATCGTCAAGGCATTATAGGTAGGTCGTTCTGTCAGATCGTCCATTGATCTGTGGGACATATCACGTCCCAATTATGCGAATGCACGCAGAAGAGAATGGTTAACCAACGCGATCTTCCCGCTATTCGTAGCTTAGCTATGAATCCGTACGTAGTTGTGCGCCGAGTTCTGTCAACCTTTTGTGCAATTTCGTCCTTCTCATTCGCCGATGCCTTGACCGATACCACTTGGAACGGGGTCCTTCCCTCCTTGTCCTCTGCGTATCCATTCGCACGATGGTCAAGAAACAGGCGCACGACCTCTGTCTCCCGGGATGAGGCTTTGAGTCTCGCTGTATTACTGGATGTTTTAGTCTTGGACGAACTTGGCTCTTTCTGGGAGTACCGAGGACTGTACTGTAAAAAAAGCGTAGCTGGTGGGTTGGTTCCAATATTCGCCACCTTTGTTCCTTTGGTACACACAAGAAATAGGGGGCTAGGCGACGTTGAACGAAGCGCTTCGGATCGTCAATGGCATTCTAGGTAAGTCGTTCGCCTTGTCAGATTTTCCATTGATCTGTGGAATATACCATAGGTAATCGACGCAAAATCTCCCTCTATTCGTGGCGTAACTATAAATCCATACGTAGCTGTGCGCCATGTTCTGTTAACATTCTTACAATCTCGTCCTTTCCGCTCGCCAATGCCACATGGAGTGGGGTCCTCCCGCCCCGGTCCTCTGCGTTTACATTCGCACCATGGTTAAGCAACAGGCGCACGACCCATATCTTCCCCCTGGACGAGGCTGTGTGCAAAGGGGTCCTGTATCCCCCATCCCTCGCGTCTACGTCCGCGCCATGGTCGAGTAGAAGGCGCACGATCTCTGTTTTCGCTTCGGATGATGCCAAGTGTAACGGCGTTGCGTCTCTATTGTCCTTTACGTCCACATCCGCGCCGTGCTCCAGTAACAACCGCACAACGCCAGGATAGTCACCCTTTGAGTATGAATTCTCTGAGACTCGATGCAATGGAACCCGGCCCTTGTCGCTCCGAGAATTTACGTCCGCCTTGTGTTCGAGTAGCATCTGAGAAACGTCAACGCATCCGTTCCTCGTGGCTTGATGCAGTGGGGTCCAAAGGTCATATTGGCGGGAATCTACGTCAGCACCATGGTCAAGGAGGAACCGCCCCGTTTCAACGTGTCTCTCTAATGCCGCGAATTGCAGAGGAGATCGCTGGTACCAGCCTCTAACGTCCACATCGCCACCACGTTCAAGAAGTACCCGCGCTACTTCGACGTGATTCTTGGCTGACGCTGCATGTAGTGCAGCTCCGCGGCCACCACCAAGAGCGTTGACATGTTCAGGGTACCTGGTCAGAAGGTGTTCTACGAGTCCATGGAATCCGCACAAGGCAGCATAGTACAGTGGCGTCGCCATAGGTTCCATTATGGGGTCAGACCTCCAGAACTCGTCTTCTACATTATACAACTGGGCCCATGCAGAAAAACACGGCTTGGTTGGGTCAAAGAGTTGTTGCATCCCTCCTTGTACTCGTGGTAATACCTTGTCGACCAGGGCATGAGTCACCCAATGTTGGGCAGCGTAACTTGCCAGAGGGAGGCTGCTCCCATCATGATCTATGGGATTAGATCGACCGTCCTTTCTGTCCAAAGATAATAGGGTACCGAGACAAGCTTGTGCAAGGAGAGTATGGGCGAGCCCAGGGGAAATGTGATAGCGGGTGGCGTCTCCACCCGAAGTGGCGAGGCGCTCCGAAGTTAGGAATTCCTTCACCGAAAAGTGAGAAAATTGCACCACTCGGGAATCACCGTCGTCAATGACAGCGATCAAGCTCGAGCAAGTCGACAGGACGGCTCGTTCATGGTCCTTCCATCGCCAACTCGGGTCCACCTTCGGGATTCCTCCCTCGGCCGCATCAAAGTCATACGCAAGGAGTTCAGCGAGCTCCTCGACATGGAGCGGCCGGATGGAAACCGTGAGACACTGCAAGAGACGATGTGCGTGGTCCCTACTTGGTCTCTTGATTTGCTTCAGTATCCGCTCGTACGTCTCGTCCAGTGATTCGGGTAATTCCTTGAGCGTGCGCCGGACACTTGCTGGCAGACAGTCTTGCAATGCCTCGAGCTGACAGAAAACCCAACGAAACCTATTCGACAACATCAGTAACTCGTCATCGACATAGTGAATATGGTTACATTCCGTCGGCTCTCTCCGAGAGTGTCTCGATAACAAGGTTTTTTTCATCTTCTCTCCATCTACTCATCATCGTATCCGAGTCAGAGCATACAACAGATTTGATGTAATCGGCGATATCCTTCTTTTGCCCGACCTCTTCATGAAGGGATACAGAATGGGATGCCAGCGGCCCAAGGGCGGCTTTGATGTCGATCTCAGGTCGACTGGTGATGCAAACACGAAGATTTGGTAGACGAGAACCAAGTAATTCTTTCACGAGTCGGATGACTCGTGTACGCGCGGATGGGATCCCGGAGGTGTTGGGACATTCGTCGAGCGCATCAACGATGAGATAAGTTGGGCTTTGTACCAGGAGCGTTAGCATCTCCTTCAGGCTTCGCACCAGATCGTCATCGCTGGGATTGTGCGTGCCATTGTCGTGTGCAACATAAAGGCGGAAGAGTATTTTGCAACATAGGTCAGATTGGGCCGAGAGCTGGTTGACGAGAGAGAGGAGTAGGCTGCGCCGAGTCTGCTTGGCTGAGTCCCGGAAATCGAAGTAGAAGTACGCCACGGATGCCAGGCCTGCTTTGCGCAAGGAAATGGCGTCCTGGATGATTGAAGAGCTGGGCGAGGGTGAGTTCCTTGAGTTAGGACCAATTGAGCACCAACGAACCAGAGTATGCTCTTTCCAGCTCCCGCTACGAAAAGACGACACTATAAGGAAACGCCTGGCTGTAGAAAGAAGAAAAGGCGTACGCTTCCCGTGAATCCACAATAGCGAACCGGTGGACTTCCATTCCTTAATTTTACTTCCTTCGAAGAACCACTCCGCCGTTTGCTTGTGAGAGGTATCGCATGCGATGTTGTGATTCGTGGACGGATCCGGTGGAGAGACCCATCTTCGGAGCTCCTGTCGCTGCCTATCGTCAATAACTTGTGTAATCTTGTTCTCGACATTGTGCGTGATCTTCAGAAGTTGTGCGGCGGCCATCCGCGCCTCTTCCTGTGTCAATTTATCAAGCCTCTTGAGCGCGTCCTTGAGCTCCGTCCTCCCGGCTAGCTTCTTGAGATACTTCTCTAAGCAAAGATCAGGATATCCCTGAGCGCCCAGCCGGATTAACGCACTTGTTCGTCCTTGCTTAATTTCCTTTGTCG
Source organism: Lactarius vividus (assembly GCA_021527035.1). Taxonomy (NCBI): domain Eukaryota; kingdom Fungi; phylum Basidiomycota; class Agaricomycetes; order Russulales; family Russulaceae; genus Lactarius; species Lactarius vividus. The sequence goes on along the minus strand of JAKELG010000221.1, from coordinate 7,207 downwards.
AAATCGCAAGAATACCGAGAACTTCGACCATTATCTTCATGATTATGTCTGTCATTGCTGCTGTCGGTGGCACCTCGGTGTACGTCTCGAGACGTTTAAAGAAGTTTTCAACACGTTCGAAAACATCAACAAGCGCGTCTTGGCTCTCTCTGACATCTTTGGCCGCCTGAGATCCCAGGATCAGAACGGCGCGCGATAGCGATTGAGTTGGGAGAGGTGCTCACTAAAAGAAGGACGCCAACACCAGCAAAGATTACTTTCGCAGGCGAGAACACCTGCGGGATAAGTATCAGTGCACAGATGTTACACGAGCCTCTTCGTCGAGATTCACCAGGCCGACGCCCTCTCCAAGCGTCGCAGAAAATGCATAGAGGACATTGACGGTCGGGTCGAGCCACTTGGCCAACCTGTCATCGACACTCCGAGATTGTTCAAAATCCTGGACTTGTTCTTGAAGCACGGCGAGAATGTCGGCAGGAGAATCGCAGCTGTGCAATCTGGCGGCAAGTGGATGTGTTAGAAGGTCTTTTTTCTCGTACGCCTTCAAGGAAGCGTGGAAGATGGACTGGAAATTGAGAAGGGAAGCAGCTGTCGGGAGGGTTGACATAGGGCTTGTGACCTTTTTCACGGGAAGAAAATGTAGATTAGCGGACAATAGAGCGAAATTGTTCGTTCGATAGATGTGCACTACCTTGTCGATGAACTGACACAACCTAAGCCTATTGAATTTGGCGCTTACTGTAACGCCAACCTCGATAGGGAAAATAGGCGCTGTACAACTTGTCAGCGTTTGGTTTGGACGTCAACGACCCGGTCGACCGTTTGTCACCGCACCGCAACTCGCGCAAGAAATCCGATGTGTGCGTCATGAGTCACTCGAGATCGATTATCTCCCGTTGGCAGGTGCCTTCTCAGGACTACCTGATGTTCGTTTACGTGTGACGGTATGCACACAAACGTCCCTGTTTTGCTAGATCTCAAAATCCGAATAATTCCGACTCGGAGTGCCATCACTGCGACCCGGTCTCAACTGCCATTTGCAATGTCTTTATGTCGCACTGACTCTCATCAGAACGAGTCTCTGCCCATGGTGACATCGTAAGAGAACTACGAAAGCTGTGATTATGCCAACCGTTGACGTGGGATGTTTACTGTAAGGGGCCTCTGCATGCACATACCAATGGGAGAGCTCGCAGCCGTTACAGTATGGGACCCTTGGCTCGGAATATGCACTCAAGTTAGGTCATTACTGAAGATAGCTCCTCGGTATCCAGGCCGTCGACCGTATCCTCTCCAGTCTACCCGCTAAACCTGGTGAACACCAAACCCGCTCAGAACTCTGGAATGCCGATATTTACGCATGATATCGCTTTATTTCCGTTCTTATCGGGAAGCACAACACTCAGTTGTCACTGAGCAGCTATACTAGTACTTGGCGCTATACGACTTGGTGGGAATCGATCATGGCGTGCGAAGCATCCACTTATCGGCCGATACCAAGATCAGACTTTCACCTATTGGTGATCTTCAGAACTTCTTTCTCCCACCAGTACCCATGCGCGCACCTCTTCGCCGGTATAATAGTGTTCCCATCGGACAATAGCTCCGGACCCCAATAGGCTCGACTTTAATGGCAAGCAGTTCGGCATGCCGTGAGTCATATGCTACAGGACCCGGGGGCAGCTGGGCGGCAAGTCGGCAGCTTTGGGGGATTGTTTTGTTTTACTACTAAAGAAAGATGACGAAAGCCACGCCCTCCTGCCAGTGATCAGCCAGATCCCCCCCCACGACAGACCCTGTCCCTTGATTGACCGCTTTTGCCTGTCTAGAGCATGCCCTCAAATGTCGTGAGCACATGTTCTGTCAGCTTTCAAGTTCCAGCTCCTTCGAGAGACGCCGAAAAAGGCGACGACTCAGCCGCCAACACCGCAAGCGAGAGCCTAGACATAGAGCACGTCCATGTCGATGACGATCCCAGGAAGTGGTCAAATATGCGGAAGGTCAGTCGCTCTTTTGCGACAATTGATGTTGCAACCGGCTCAGTTAGTACCTGCCACTGGCGTCACCCCTCACTTGGCCTCTAGACAGGTACACTGTGCATGATCATCTGCGCATCGATAGTCGCTGGCCTCAGCATAAGCATATTTAACCGTGAGTATCATTACCTTTCCGAGCCGACCGTGCAGCGTTCACCGCATTGCCGAACTTACGTCTCCGGAAGCTGCGATAAAGCAGGTTGAGACCGACTTGCGGACCACCAGTGGGAAATTCAGTCTGGTCCTCTCCATATTCATCGTGTTTCAAGGCAGTGCGCCTCTGTTGTGGACCGCCATCAGCGAGATAAAAGGAAGGAAGGTTAGGATATACTTTATCTGACATCTGTTTGCTCACCGAGAAGCTTTCTGGATGTGTCGACTCTACAAGCTCGTCTATGTTCTCTCTCTTGCGATTGGTATGGTGGGGTATATAGTCGCCGCAGAGGCTGAGAGTATCGGTGTGCTCATCGGAATGCGTGCCATCCAAGCTATGGGGTGAGTAATCGCGACATTTCCATCTAGATATCGAACCACTCTTTCTCGCAATAGCACAGGCTCTGTCTTGGCCATTGGCGCGGCCACCCTTGCGGACATATACGATCCCTGTGAGCGCGGCTCTAAGTTGGGCATTGCCTACGCTGCACCCTTACTCGGCCCGTCCCTCGGCCCCATCCTCGGAGGAGTTTTGACGCAGGCATTTAGCTGGCGCGCCTGTTTCTGGTTACTGGCGGCGTACCTCGGCGCTAGCCTCGTGCTTTTTGTATTCTTCTTCCGCGATACCTTCCGGAAAGAGCGCAGTCTTACGTACCAGCGTGTCCTTGCGAAGCGGAGGTCCGCGGCGTCCAAACGGTCTAGTGTCACGTCGGACCCTACGTACGAGCTGGATACCAAATCAAAGGGAGAGGCAGCGGTCATTGTGGGAGAGGCGTCTAGCCCCGTGGCCACAGTCGCGGTAGCGAGCCCACAAGCAGGGGCAGAGATCGCTCTGTCGTTCAAGGACGTGAACCCGTTTCCGCCTCTGTTTCTTGTTTTGAAGCGTCGGAACAACATCGCGACACTTTTTCCATCAGGCATGCAAATAAATAACCTGCGTACTTCCTACCCTCCGACCGGATCCGCTGATCCACGCTTTAGCCTTTTTTTTTTGCTTTCTCATACAACATCACGTATACGTGCTCGCGGACGCTCGGCGATCACTATAATTACGACGCACTCAAAATCGGACTCGTCCTTCTCTCGTTCGGAGCTGGGAGCTTACTCGGGAGCGTACTCGGCGGGCGCTGGTCCGACCGAGTACTGCGTCGTCTGACCAGTACGAATGGCGGACACCGTTTGCCCGAGGCATGTCGCCTATTGTGTACACTTCTACCTCCTCGCAAGCTCTGATTCCCGACGTGCCTTCTAGATGCGCTTAGAAAGCACCAAACCCGCAATGGCGTTCCTCCCGCTCTCTGTCGTCGCGTATGCGTGGCTCGCCCAAGAGCGCGTCCACGTCGCGTCCTTGTGCACCGCGCTCTTCTTCGTAGGCTTCTTCTCCGTGTGAGCCCGTCATTTCCTATATCCCCTATCTTGTCTTTCCTGACACTCTTTTACAGATGGATCTATTCGAGCACACTCGCATACATCGTCGATGCCAACCCGGGCCGCTCCTCGGCGGCCGTCGCTGCAAACAGCTGGTTCCGCGGCGTCGCGGCGTTCGTTTTTACAGAGGCTGTGGTCCCACTCCAGGACTCGATGGGCGACGGGGGGCTGTACACGCTCTGGGCGGGGATCCTGGTCCTGAGTGAAGTCATGCTTTTGCTGGTGCGGTGGCGCGGCGGCGCGTGGCGGGAGGCTGCTGAGGAATGCGAGAAGCCCCAGAGCTAAGTCTCTCTGGGTTCGGAGTCGGGACTCGGACGCGAGCGTGCTACGAGGTGGCCCTCGCTTACCTTCAATGGATAGGAAGAGGTACACGCAGGATGGCCTTTTGAATCGGAGGGATCCTCTGAGATTGTCCTGAGTGCCGGTTCATGTCGTGGTGTATCACACACATGCGGACCTGTTATCGATGTAGATTACTCCACTCGGGCGCGACGACATTTTCAGGCAACAACTAGTTTTTATCACCGGTCCGAGCTCCCATCCACCTTGTTACTTACCTAGCCTACGACGGAGGTTGGGCATACTACATTTCTTGACAAGACATTGAAAGAGGGTATCACCATTTCTAGCGAACATGGGTTCTACGTGAGCTCCGCGAACTTTCTTTTCCTCTGTTCGGAATTGGAATTGGCAATATCGCCCAACCTCTCACCACGTCGAACCCAACACGCCTCCATGACTCCAGCGAGCACACAACTCATTTAACTTTGGCCTCCTCGACCACTGGCGTAGAACAGCTACCACTTTAGAGACTTGGCGCTAGGGCGCGGATGCCAGCAGGTATATATACTCTACGTGGAAGGTGACCTCTCAGCGAGGATTTCGATGGCGATGTAGACTTACTGTGATCTCACCTTACAGATACATTCGCTACGTATTTCTGTGTCTGCTTAGGGTTAGTGTAGTAGTGTTACAACAAACCTATCACGCTTACAAAATACCCTAGATGTTCCACGGCTCTCACAAAGTTACTAATTTCTCCACGGGATTCTTACGATTATCTTGGACCGCGATTTCATTCGTTTCAGTACCTTTTCCCTCCCGCGTCTCAACAGCGAAAGTGCAATCATCGTACCTCATCCAGTGGCCCATCGGAAGGTGCGCGACTGGCTCCCAGAGTCGAGTGGATGGGCGACTGCATCAAGAGAGGGCCAGTCGAGGATTGAGAGTGTTCGGGGTCAATCGACTCCGTCGCTGTCGTTTCGCTCTCAGGGGGGAGTCCTTCGGGAGTCGGATGACTACATCGAGCGTGGGATCATGGTCCAAGGGTACTGATGCCGAACCGGTGCCTTGGGGTGGTTGGACTACAACCTGCTCAGTCTTTGCAGGGATCGGTACAATGGCACGAGTCGTCGGGTCAACGGGCATCGCTAACGGCACCTAAAAGGGGACGGATAAGCATAAATACACGGTGATTCGGGACTACACACTTCAGGTCCAAGTTGGGGGGTCACAGCAACTTCGCGTGGTTGAGCACGCTGGACGGTCACATGAGAGGCTAACAGTGAATTGGCGAACAGATTCACGCACGTCCACGGGCCACATTAAGGAACGATAAATATTGCCAACCGAAAATGTGTGCGAGTGCATCTCATGCCCCGCGGACAAGGGTAGGGCATGAAAGCAGAACATACCCGATCGGACGGCAACGAAGCCCTACACAGAATCTATTCCAAGTTATCGTAAATACACTGCGGGATGCATGCCTGCGGGAGATACTTACAAGTTTCGGAGGCCTCAGCTGCTTTCGGGCTGAACGGAGTTCTGGAGGGAAATCACGGCGCGTCATAAGGTAGTCTAGTAAATCGAGCTAAGAAGAGCCAGAGTGAGGGAAAGCAGAGCACATGAAGATAAAGTACTACCATGTCCCCGTGGGGGACATGCGCGCGAGGACAGGAAATTTCTTTGCATACACCCCCGTAGACGAAATTCCTGCAAATAAGCCAAGGCCGGTGCACCCGCGTACTTGGATGGGGATCAGAGTTGGGCTGCTCAAGTATTGAAAAGGTGGGAGCCCTCGAGTCGAAACGTGGAGGCGTACCAGTTGAAGGGGACGGAATCGAGAGATAGACTGCATATAGTCGGTTGCGAGGGTCAAGTAGGTATAAAAAAAAGGGGAGGATTCAAAGCCCAATGGGATGAAGTAACGATCATGGACTTTATGTAGGGTGTCAGTCAGGCGCAGGCGCAGTCCGCAGGCGCAGTCCTACTATATTGTTACACGATTGAACTCTGATTACATACAAGCTCTGGGAGGGGATCTTCGTCCTGAGTGAACTCATGCTTTTGCTAGTGCGGCGGTGCGTGGCGGGAGGCTGCTGAAGAACGCGAGAAGCCCCAGAGCTAGCTTTCTCTGGACTCAGAATGGGGGACTCGGACGCGAGCGTGCTACGAGGTCGCTCACTTACCTTCGATGGGAGGGAAAAAAGTACACAGAGAGCCTTTTGTACTGGACAGCGTACGGTTGGTCCTCTAGGATTGTCCTGAGCGCTGGTTCATGACGTATATGCGGACCTATTTATCGATGTCGATTGCTACGATTGGGCCGACGACATTTCAGGGCAACAACTAGGTTTATTCATTGACCAATATTGCCCCAACACGCTTCCATGACTCTAGCGAGCACCCAACTCATTTAACTTGGCCTCCTCGATCAGAGGCGTAGAACAGTTATCACCTGAGAGACTTGGCGCTAGAGCGCGGATGCTAGATGCCTGGCATACCCACCCAGATGACCCTCAGCGAGGAAAAACTCTTTTGTCTTGATGCTTTGGGTCGGCCGCACGTCCGTAAATGATACTGGGTTTGTCGCTGTAACCACATGACCGAAAGGTTTATTGTTCTCCATGGTCGCTAACGAGCGAGCGAGATAGGTTTGAAATTTTGCTCAGCAGGCTGTATTATTACCGTCTATTGTAGCCCAGCGAGCGAGATCGGGCAACCGCAAAGAGAGTCCTTGGCTTATTTCGATGGGGATGGCAGACTATGATAAATTCGCTACTATGTCTGCCCTAGGATTAATAAACGATAGTGTAGTAATGTTCGAGCGTTACAACAGCCCTATCACGCTTACAAAATACCCTAGGTGTTCCACGACTCTTACAACGTCAACTAATTTCTCCACGGGATTTCTTACGATTATCTTGGACCTCGATTTCATTCGTTTCAGTACCCCTTTCCCCTCCCGCGTCTCCAAGTGCCCGAGGGCTCATGGCCGCCTGGCACTGGAAGGGCGATATCCTGACCTGCGCGTGCCCCAAACTGATTCTCAGCCGAGTCGCCGCGCCTGCCGAGTTCGGAAAACAAGCTGGAGATACTGGGACTCGCGCTGGGACTCGCGTCGGAGCCTTTAGATCCGTCCTCACGGGTACCACGTTTCCCAGCATTCGCGCTACCATCGGACCCATGGAATCCGTCGTGACGCTCCATCAGGCGCTTAGAGGAACTAGGTACCTCAGTTTCCTCACGCGGTGGGAGTGAAGCAGACGCGAGGTCAACTGACGATGCCTGGGGAGAGAAATCGAGTTCGG
>JAKELG010000220.1:0-63710 GCA_021527035.1 Lactarius vividus | reverse complement strand
GGCCAAGTAATGTCGCCAGTTTCTTAGTGCTTTAACGATTGCCAGTAGTTCTAAGTCGTAGATGTCGTAATTCCTTTCCGCCGCGCTGAGAGTGTTGGAGTAGTAGGCTATGGGGTGTCTTTTGCCGTCTTCTTTGCGTTGGAGTAGTACTGCTCCTACTGCGAATCCCGAAGCGTCGACTTCTAGTTCGAATTGATCTTTCAGCTCTGCGTGTGCCAGTACTGGTTCCTCTGTGACGAGCTTCTTGATTTTGTCAAACGCTTCTTGTTCCACAGCTGTCCATGTCCATTCGGTGTCTTTGCGTGTCAGTTTGTTGAGGGGGCGTGCATGCGTGGCGAAGTTTCGAATGAAAGCGCGGTAAAAGTTGCAGAAGCCTAGGAACGATCGCACCTGCTTGACGTTTTTGGGGGGTGGCCAGTCTTTGATGCCTGAAATTTTGACAGGGTCCATGCGTGTCACCCCCTTTTCAATGATTACCCCCAGGTAATCGATGCTCGGGGCGTGGAAGATGCATTTTTCTGGTTTGAGGAATAGATCGTTTTCTTCCAGAAGGTCCAATATGTCGTGTACCGCGTCGATGTGTGCCTGTTCTGTTGACCGAGTTGCTATGCCTATGTCGTCCATGTACACCCTGATGATCGTTCCTTTCGTTTCATGGTATGCGATGAGGTCTTTGCAGATTTCGTTCATCATGGTTTGGAAGGTCGCCGGGGAATTGGTTAGTCCGAAGAACATTACCGTTGGTTCAAAGAGTCCGTATTTTGTTTTGAACGCTGCCTTTTTCCTGGTCTCCCTCTTTGATCCTGACGTTATTATATTCCCCATCGGATATCCAGCTTGGTGAATATGAACGCTCCGCTTAGGTCGGCGATGAGTTCTGGAATAAGTGGGAGGGGGTATTGATTGCGTATGGTCCAGTTATTGATGTTCCGGTAGTCCTGTACGGGGCGTAGCTTTCCGTCCTTCTTTTTAATGAAAAAGAATGATGATGCGTACGGGGATTTGGAGGGTCTGATGTACCCTTTTGCTAGCTGTTCATCGATCCATTCTTTAAGTGCTACGTCTTCTGCTTGGCTCATGGGATAGATTTTGCAGTCGATGGTATCTGGTGCGTTTGGTTTGAAATCGATTGCGTGATCCCATGGTTTTGATAGTGGGAATCGGTTCGACTCTTCTTCGCTGAAGATTTTGACGTGCCTTTGATATTCCTCCGGTACCGCTTTTACTTCCGTATATTGTTTTGCCTCGATTGCCATCTCTGTTGACATGGTCGCGCGTAGGCGGGTGTCTTCGAGGTCGCATTCCCTTCTCAGCTGTGCTTCAATCTTCTGCTTGTTCGGTAATAGCAGTTTCTCTAGCTACGAGTCTGGCGATGACTGGATCTATTCCGAGGTCTTGTGGGATTGATAGGTGCGAAGGACGACTGGGTACTCAGCTTCGTTTAGGGTGGCTGTGGCCCATTGGATGTTGGGTTGGAATGTCGCTAGCCACGGGTAACCTAGTATGATGTCTTCTCCTCCCACGTCGGTGACCAGGAATCGCATCTCCTTTTTGACTCCTTTGGTTTGTACTTCTAGGTCTACGCAATGGGTAATCTTGCCCCCTTTGTTATGCGTACCGTCGATATTCCAAATCTTCCGATGACGGTCTAATTCTTTGAGGCCTAGCCTCATTCGTTTGACGAAATCCGGATGTATGAAGTTGTTAGTGGCCCCGGAGTCCACTAGTGCTCGTTTGTCGGCCATGGCGTAACTTGCGCGTAATGAAACTGGAACATGCATAGATTGATAGCGCGTTATGAACACAGAGTTACACTGTAATGCCCTCACCCAGGCCGTCGGGTTCAGGCGCTTTGAAAATCCTCTCGCCCCAACAGATCCCGAACTACCAAATCCCGGGCTTCGTCGTCAAGATTTCGGACTCCGTTTATCCAGCTGGTCACCCGTTCTTGCGGCGTATCAGTGGTGGCGCGGGCGCCTCGGCTACTGCCGTTATCGTCCTCGAATTGGATGAGGGGTTCTTCCGTGACACTTTGAACTTCTTCGATGAAGGCCCCGCGTCCCTGGCGAGGTTGCCAATTCGCGTTGGTGCGCGGGCGACGCGGTTGGCGGCAGTCTCTTTGGAAATGGCCTGCTTTGCCACAGTTGTAGCAGAGGAGATTCTTCTTGTCGATAATTCCTTGGTTAGGCCGTCCTCCTTGTTGGGTATAGGGTGGTTTGGCATAGTCGATTTCTTCCGATCCTGCCAGACGAGCGCGAACTCTTCCCGGTGTTGTATCCATGGCGTCGGGGTGATTTCTGAACGCTTGCCAACCTTGACGGGGTTGCTGAGGACGATTTGGAGCGTTGAATGTTCGGAGAGAGGTATTGCCAGGCTTACCGGGTCCCGGGGGTTTACGTCCCCCCAAACGCGTTTGTAGGTGCATCCATTTGCGCTGTTGTTCCAGTGCTGCTACCTTCCATTGTGCATAAGTGTTTGGGCTGTGGAAGTTGTAGGCGTTCTTGTAGAGTTCTACTGGCAACCCGCTTGTGAATTTGTCCAAGACGAGGGAATCGTCGAAGCGATATCCTGCTTCCCTGACTGCTTTCTCGAATTTGGCAACGTATGAGTCGATATCTTGCCCCTCCATTCGGAACCCTTTCTGCAGGTCTTGTTGGGCTCGCTCTTTTTCGAGAGTGTCGGCGAACGTATTACGGAAGCCGAGTTCAATGGCCTCCCAAATCCATTTGTCGTAGGGACCGTGCTTGGCTTTGTATGCTTTGATCCACTTGGTGGTCGACAAGACCCATTCGTTGACGTGTTCTCCTTGGATATAGGTGAGGAAGATTAGCGCTTTGCGATAGGGAAGGGTGAACGCAGGATTGTCATAGTTTGTCTTGACGAACAGCTCCCATTGAGTGAGGAACTGTTGGACTTTGGTGCGGTCGCCGGTGAATACGAGCGGTTCCTTGCCCATAAACTTCTCGGGTTTGGTTCCGCTGGAGACGTTGGGTCCCGTGAACAGGGGTCCTCCTGGATCTCCTCCTCCATCATCTCCTCCTCCTCCGCCGCCATGTCCTCCGGGCGGTGGTCCTTCTCCGCGACTTATACGTGCGGGTTCCTGGAATGTAGCTGGTTGTTCGGTGACGGTAGTGGTCATGTCTGTGGGAATGGACTCAGCTAGTAATCCTAGTTGCGTCTCTTCTTCTTCTGCTTGGGCTTCTAGGATGCGAATTTCTTCTGGGTTACTTCCCAAGGATGGGGATGGCGCTGGTGTCTTCGGGGTGGGGGATCGGACTGGTTCCTCTTCTTGTCCGTCTATAGGGCCCCACTGATCTCTAGTGGTAACTTCGCTTTGTAAGATGTCGAGCTTGAGGCTCGATCCGGCTGGTCTGACGACTTGTAGTTTGTAGTGGAGTGCGTCCCACTTGAGTTCTGTCCAACAGGTGTGTTCGAAGTTGAATTCTACTGGGATAAGTCCGGTTTTGCCGTCCTTGTAAGTATAGAGGACTACGTAGCCTGGGTCTCCTTGTTCTGTCTGCCAAAAGGCCTCTTTGAGATATTGTTTGGGGACGTTGCGTTCCCCCCTTCTATCAATGTGATACGGTCGGAAAGGGATCCAAAGGTCTCGGGTTGTTACTGCGGAAGCCACGTTGAAGGATCTTGGTCTTAATGTAACGTCTACCACGGACGTTGGTCTGACTTAGACGCTGTTGTGACGTGGGTTCCCTCGGGGGTGAAACCTGTGGTTGTCCGAGTGCTCGGGAAAGACTGCGGGGTGAGGCCAATACGTGCCTGTGGAATCCCGGTAGGTGTATAACGTTTCTTCTACGGGGACGTTCGGGGGTGGGCCAGGAACTTTACGGATGTATTCCCACTCGAGGTTGTCGACGATGTAGTAGCAGTGGGTTGGACGAGCGGTGCGTGAGTTGAGGTATTCGAAGACTAAGTGACACGTGGTACCAGGCGGGTAACTGACGGTCGGCTGATCTACCATTCACGACGGAAGATGGAGATATGGTCACGGGGATCCCTTCTTGGTCTAAGGGATATGCCGGAACTAGTTCACTTAAGGACACCTGAGAGTCCTTAGCACAGAAGACGAGTTAAGACAGTGGTATTGGAAGAAGACCAAGATGGGGATCCCGGTCTGTACTACTGTGAACTTAAATACAAGTAAGGGAGCTAGTTCGAGCTCCGCTCTAACTCGTAAGTAACCAATAGCGTAAGTAGCGTACTCTAATAATAGAATGCGCAGTCGTCGTCGTAATCCGGAACACGTACAACAATAGGGATCATCAGTCAGCATAGTAATCATCATCACGTACAACAATGGCGAGCATCAGTCATCCAAACACGAGGCAATAAGATCCGAAGTCCATGACGTATTACTGCTAACGTGCCGAGTCATCGCGAACACGTCAGAGTTCACAACCGGTCCAGGCAGTCCGAGGCGAAACGTAACAGTGACACCTAGTAATGAGTCACAGTAACTATCACATGCTACTGTGACTCTGCTGACTGATGGTGTAAGTTCATGACTAATCTCAACTTACTATCATAGTCATAACCATATAGTAAGTGTGCATTCACCTCATATTGTAACATCACCCCCTTTTCAGCCATGTCACCCACAACACCTGCGAAGTCCAGTTCCTCCCATCCATCCGAGCTGTGTCTCCTCAATCTGATCTAATGCGTTAGCCATCTCCAAGTGGAACTTACTCTGTGCCAACTCCCCTTTGACCCCTCTGAGCACGGCGGTGAGCTGATGAAGCCACTGCTCCATCTGCTCGGCCTCGTATGTGTAGGCTCAGTAGCAATGCACCTCTGCTTTGAGGCTCATGTTGTGCAGCTCATTCAGAGTGCAGTTGAATCGGGGGCAGTTGTGGTACCCACCAGCAAAGAGGATTAAATCCTCCTGAGGATAATGAGGCTTACCCATGGCCTTAACCTGCAGCTCTGCATGCAGGGGCTGGGAGTACACCTTCTCACTGTCTTCTACAAGGCCCAGGACTATGGGGTTGGAATTCATGATGACCTGGATGTAGGCCGCTTGACATGTCCTCCCCTGGCCATCAGTGATGGGGTAGTGGACGAAGTCCTCCCTGTGGTTGTAGGTGTAGCTGTGGGGAGGGGGTCCCAGGGTGTGGTGTTGGAGTTGGAGGAGGGGGAAGAGGGGAGGAGCATTGGCTCTCACTCTGCCTCAGTAGAGGGGTCATCCTCAGGTATCACAGGTGTAGGGGGTTTTGGTGGGATTGTCAGTATCAGTGGCTGTGACAATGAGAGGGTGCTCAGCTGGGTAGTAGTTGCTGAGTGTTCCATGTGTTTGTTCCAGTATTGTCTCATCCGCCACACAGCTCCCTCCTTCCAGAGCTTTATCATCTCCAACTGCCATTGCTCCGCCCTCTGTAGTTGCTCCCTCTTCCAACTCTCCACTACTTCCCTCCACCTGTTCTCCTCCTTCCAGTCTTGCCACTGTAACATTGCTGGTGACCAACTCCTCTTCCTGCCAGTTGTTACGTTTCGTTCTCGGATTGCTCGGACCGGTTGTGGACTCTGACGTGTTCGTGATGACTCGGCACATTAGCAGTAATACGTCATGGACTTCGGATCTTACCACCTCGTGTTGTGCTGACTGATGACCCTCTATTGTTGTATGTGATCATGATTTAGTTTGCTGACTGATGTTCTATTGTTGTACGTGTTTCGGATTACGAGGACGACTGCGCATTCTATTATTAGAGTACGCTACTTACGCTATTGGCTACTTACGAGTTTGAGCGGAGCTGGAATTAGCTCCCTTACTTGTATTTAAGTTCGTAGTACGACAGACCAGGATCCCCATCTTGGTCTTCTTCGAATACCACTGTCTAACTCGTCTTCCGTGCTAAGGGCTCGCAGTCGCCCTTAAGTGAACTAGCTCCGGCATATCCCTTCGAGACCAAGAGGGATCCCCGTGACACTATCTCCATCTTCCATCGTGAATGGTAGATTCGCCGATCGTGCCCTATCCGCCTGGAACTACGTGCCATCTCGTCTTCGAATATCTCAATGCCAGGACTGCCCGTCCAACCCACTGCTACTACATCGTCGACAACCTTCAGTGGGAATACGTCCACACCGTCCCAAGTCCGCCACCAGGAGTTCCTGTAGAGGAGACTCTCTATACGTATCGAGATTCCACCGGCACGTATCAGCCTCATCCCGCAGTCTTTCCACTGTCAGATATACACAGGTTTCACCCCCGAGGGAACCCACGTTACAATAGTGCCTAAGTCAGGCAAACGTCCGTGGTAGACATTACATTAAGACCAAGATCCTTCAACGTGGCTTCCGCAGTAACAACCCGCGACCTTTGGATTCCGTTCCGACCGTATCACATCGACCGAAGAGGGGAACGCAACGTCCCCAAGCAATACCTCAAAGAAGCCTTTTGGCAGACAGAACAAGGAGACCCAGGCTACGTAGTCCTCTATACTTATAAGGACGGCAAAACCGGACTTATCCCGGTAGAATTCAACTTCGAACACACCTTTTGGACAGAACTCAAGTGGGACGCACTCCACTACAAACTACAAGTCGTCCGACCAGCCGGATCGAGTCTCAAACTCGACATTTTACAAAGCGAGGTTACCACTAGAGACCAGTGGGGCCCTATCGACGGACAAGAAGAAGAACCAGTCCGCTCTCCCACCCCAAAGACACCCGCGCCATCCCCCTCATTGGGAAGCAACCCGGAGGAAATTCGAATCCTCGAAGCGCAAGCCGAAGAAGAAGAAGCGCAGTTGGGACTATTAGCTGAGTCCATTCCCACAGACATGACCACTACTATCACCGAACAACCCGCCACATTCCAGGAACCCGCGCGCATCAGCCGCGGAGGAGACCCCCCTCCTGGAGGACACGGAGGAGGAGGAGGAGGAGACGATGGAGGAGGCGATCCGGGAGGACCCCTCTTCACCGGACCCAACGTATCAAGCGGAACCAAACCCGAGAAGTTCATGGGCAAGGAACCTCTAGTATTCACCGGGGACCGCACCAAAGTTCAACAATTCCTCACTCAATGGGAGTTATTCGTAGAAACCAACTACGACAACCCTGCGTTCACCCTTCCCTACCGAAAAGCACTAATCTTCCTGACCTATATCCAAGGAGAACACGTCAATGAATGGGTCCTCTCCACCACCAAGTGGGTCAAAGCCTACAAGGCCAAACACGGCCCCTACGACAAATGGATCTGGGAAGCCATCGAACTGGGCTTCCGCAACACATTCGCCGACACTCTTGAGAAGGAGCGCGCCCAACAAGAGCTTCAGAAAGGATTCCGCATGGAAGGGCAAGACATCGACTCCTATATAGCCAAATTCGAGAAGGCGGTAAGGGAGGCCGGATACCGATTCGACGACTCCCTGGTGTTGGACAAGTTCACGAGTGGACTCCCTGTAGAGCTCTACAAGAACGCCTACAACTTCCACAGTCCAAACACGTACGCCCAATGGAAGGTAGCGGCACTGGAACAACAGCGCAAATGGATGCATCTGCAAACGCGTTTGGGGGGACGTAAACCCCCGGGACCCGGTAAGCCAGGCAGTAATCCTCTCAGGACGTTCAACGCTCCAAATCGTCCACAGCAGCCGCGCCAAGGATGGCAAGCGTTCAGGAATCACCCTGACGCCATGGACACCACCCCAGGAAGGGTTAGAGCCAGACTCGCGGGGTCTGAAGAAATCGATTACACCAGACCCCCGTACACTCAGCAAGGGGGACGGCCGAATCAAGGAATCATCGATAAGAAGAACTTGCTCTGCTACAACTGCGGCAAAGCGGGCCACTTCCAGCGCGACTGTCGACAGCCTCGCCGCCCGCGCAACAACGCGAAATTGGCAACCGCGCCAAGGACGCGGAGCGTTCATAGAAGAGGTCCAGAGCGTCCAAGACGAAGCCTCTGATCCAATTCGAAGATGACGGCGGCAGTAGCCGCGGCGCCCGCGCCACCACTGATACGCCGCAAGAACGGGCGACCAGCTGGATAAACGGAGTTCGAAATCTCGACGATGAAGCCAGAGACTTGGTAGTTCGGGACCTATTGGGGCGAGAGGATTTTCAAAGCGCCTAAACCCGACGGCCTGGGTGAGGGCATTACGGTGTAATTCTGTGTTCATAACGCGCTATCAATCTATGCATGTTCCAGTTTCATTGCGCGCAAGTTACGCCATGGCCGACAAACGAGCATTAGTGGACTCCGGAGCCACTAACAATTTCATACATCCGGACTTCGTTAAACGAATGAGGCTAGGCCTCAAAGAACTAGACCGTCATCGAAAGATCTGGAACATTGACGGCACGCACAACAAAGGGGGCAAGATCACCCACTGCGTGGATCTGGAAGTACAAACCAAGGGAATCAAAAAGGAAATGCGATTCCTGGTCACCGACGTAGGAGGAGAAGACATCATACTTGGCTACCCATGGCTGGCAACGTTCCAACCAAATATCCAATGGGCCACGGCCACCCTAGACGAAGCTGAGTACCCAGTAGTCCTGCGAACTACAAACCCCTCAAAACCCCGGATAGATCCGGTCATCGCTAGGCTAGTACTCGAGAAACTGCTGCTACCGAACAAACAGAAGATCGAGGAACAGCTCAAAAGGGAATGTGACCTCGAAGACACCCGCCTTCGCGCAACAATGTCAACAGAAATGGCGATCGAGGCTAAACAATACACGGAAGTAAAAACGGTACCGGAAGAATATCAAAGGCACGTCAAAATCTTTAGTGAGGAAGAATCGAACCGATTCCCACTATCAAAACCATGGGATCACGCAATCGACTTCAAACCAAACGCCCCGGACACCATCGACTGCAAAGTTTACCCCATGAGCCAAGCGGAAGATGTAGCGCTTAAGGAATGGATTGATGAACAACTGGCCAAAGGATACATTAGACCATCGAAATCCCCGTACGCATCATCCTTTTTCTTCATTAAAAAGAAGGACGGAAAGCTACGCCCCGTACAGGACTACCGGAATATCAACAACTGGACTATACGCAACCAATATCCCCTCCCGCTCATCCCGGAACTTATCGCTGACCTAAGCGGAGCGTTCATATTCACTAAATTGGACATCCGCTGGGGGTACAACAACGTACGAATCAAAGAAGGCAACCAAGAGAAAGCAGCGTTCAAAACGAAATACGGACTATTCGAACCAACGGTGATGTTCTTCGGACTGACCAACTCCCCTGCGACTTTCCAAACCATGATGAACGAAATCTGCAAAGATCTCATCGCATACCACGAAACAAAGGGAACGACCATCAGGGTATACATGGACGACATAGGCATAGCAACTCGATCGACAGAACAGGCACATATCGACGCGGTACACGACATATTGGACCTTCTAGAAGAAAACGACTTATTCCTCAAACCGGAAAAGTGCATCTTCCACGCCCCTAGTATCGATTACCTGGGGGTAATCATTGAAAAGGGGGTGACACGCATGGACCCGGTCAAAATTTCGGGTATCAAAGATTGGCCAACCCCCAAAAATGTCAAACAGGTGCGATCGTTCCTAGGCTTCTGCAATTTCTATCGCGCTTTCATCCGAAATTTTGCCACGCATGCACGACCCCTCAACAAACTCACACGCAAAGACACCGAATGGACATGGACAACGGCGGAACAAGAAGCCTTCGACAAAATCAAGAAGCTCGTTACAGAGGAACCGGTACTCGCACACACAAAGCTGGAAGATCAATTCGAACTAGAAGTGGACGCCTCGGGATTTGCAGTAGGAGCAGTGCTACTCCAGCGCAAGGAGGACGGCAAAAGACACCCCATTGCGTACTATTCAAACACCCTCAATGCCGCAGAACGAAACTACGACATATACGATTTGGAACTGTTGGCAATCGTCAAAGCACTCCGAAACTGGCGACACTATCTGGCCGGATCTCCACACAAGATCAAAGTCTTCTCGGACCATATGAATCTCCAATACTGGCGCTCCCCGCAAAAGATAAGCCGCCGAGTAGCTCGGGAAGTACTAGAACTCTCTGAATATGATATCGAGATTCACCATATCAAAGGGACGGCAAATGGAAGAGCCGATGCCCTATCTAGACGCCCAGACTACAACCAAGGAGAAGGCGACAACGACCAGGTGACCGTGCTACCAGATGAGATCTTCGTCAGGGCCGCAGCAATAGATACCACGGAAGACCCCCTCCGCATCAACGCCACCATCTCAGTACAAGAAATGGAGAAGGCGAACCCGGTATATGCCCAAGACGAAGACAAACTCCGCCCCTGGATAGATCCACACGGACTGAAGAAAATTGAGGGAACCTGGTACAAAGACGGACGCCGAGTAGTCACGGGAGGACTCCTAGAAAAACGGGAGCTTATCAAGAACCACCACGACCCTCCGGTATACGGACACCCGGGAATCAGCCGAACGATCAAACTTGTGGAGAGATACTACTGGTGGCCAGGCCTCCGGAACGAGGTCATGGAATATGTCAAGGGCTGCGCTGATTGCCAGCGCATCAAAGTCAACACTAGGGCCATCAAAGCACCACTGCGCCCAATCTTCCCAAAACCCGAAGCTATGCCATTTGAAACTATCGCCCTTGATTTCATCACTAAACTTCCAGAAGCACAGGGCTGTGACACGATCCTCACGATAACGGACCATGACTGCACGAAAATGTCCCTCTTCATTCCCTGTCAAGAAGAGATCTCGGCTGAAGGCACCGCCGCATTGTATGTCAAACACGTGTTTCCCCGATTCGGACTCCCGGGCAAAATCATTAGCGACCGAGACCCCCGATTCGCCTCCAAATTCACACAGGAACTCTGCAAGATACTCGGCATCGAACAGAACATCTCCACAGCCTACCACCCAAGGACGGATGGACAATCAGAACGCACGAATCAATGGCTGGAGCAGTACCTACGATTCTGGGTCAACGAACGACAAGACGATTGGATCCATTATCTTCCCATGGCTGAGTTCACGCATAACAACTGGCCTAGCGAGACCACTAAAGAATCTCCGTTCCAGCTCCTCATGGGATACAACCCTCGTGCTGATTGGACCGACAGACCATCCCCGATACCCCAAGTAGCGCTAAGAGTCAAACAGTTCAAGGAACTCCGCCAGTGCGCGCAATCACTGATGATCAAGGCGCAACAGGGGTGGATCAAGACCAAAGATACGCCCAAGTTCCAAATCGGAGACCAAGTGTGGCTCGAAGGACGCCACCTACGTACGCACCAGCCAACGGCAAAACTCGCGGCGCGACGCCACGGCCCCTTTAAGGTCGCTCAGGTGATGTCCGCAGTCAATTATCGATTAGAACTTCCCACGCAATGGCAGATACACCCAGTGTTCCATGTGGACCTCCTGACGCCTTATCGCGAAACACTCACGCACGGACCCAATTATCAACGCCCACCGCCGGACTTGGTTAACGGCGAAGAAGAATACGAAGTCGAGAAGATTCTAGACTCTCGGCGGTTCGGCAGAAGTCGCAAGCTTCAGTACCTGGTCAAATGGAAGGGATACCCCGACTCAGATAACCAATGGGTCGATAAGGATGACGTATTCGCAGACGACGCGATAAGGGAGTTCAAAAATTCCAACCCCGCCAGAGAAGCGCATATAAACGCAGGGAAACTCCAAGAGACGTCCCCACCTCCCACTTCTGCTCATCCATCTACTCATGCGTCCCTCCTCCCCAGTCAACTTCCGATATGTCGTCAACACCGAACTTTCGGCACCTTACCGAGTACAGTCCACGCCATCGTCACCCCTGTCGTCTACCCTCGCCCTTCACCAGCGAGGAGATCGTCCTCCTTCCCCCGGGCCATCCCCAGTTCCTTCGCCGACCCCCACTGTTTATTCCGAGACCAATCAGCCCAGCCGACTCGCCTCTCAGTACATCCCGACCCGAGCGCCCACTCCAGAGGGCGACGAACAACAGGGGTATGTCCCCAGTCGACCAGCCTCACCCCCGGGACCCGACGAAGGCGGGGACCCGTACGACCCGGCGGAACGCCTCGAGGCGCATCAATATCTACGTTACGCCACCCATCTTACCACAACACACTCGGAAACCCCCCCGCTTTGCGGACCCACCGGGGAAGCTATCACACTATCGGCGCAGTATCCATCCGCGATTCGCCGCGATCAAGAGGAGGAATCTGTGCAGGAGGCCGAAAGTCGGGCGGAGACACCCCCTCCAAGGGGGTACCAGTTCAACAGGGGAGTCCATTACATTCCCTTCCAGATTCGAGATGCTCAGGAACGTCTTTGGCCGGCCCGGTATACTCAGCTCATCCTCACCGCCGACCCCTTTGTCCTGGCCTTCAGGGCCAACTGCAACCAGCAGTACGGGAAGCCTGTCCACGCTGTCCCCTACTACGACGAACAGTCCTCTGCCCCCACTTACACCGACGACGACCTCACGTTCCTGCTCTCCGACGCCGGTCTAGTCGATTCGGTCGACCAGGCGCTCCTTCACATGAAGGATGCGACCCTCATGGCCGAAGTCCACCGCTATCGCTGCATGACGTTGGGATGGCGGGCACAGCAACATCGTGTGGCGGCAGAGCAGATGAAGCTGGAGCGCCTCGAGATAGAGCGCAACAGGTGCGTTGCCCGACTTCAGCGGGCGCATGCAGTGGACCGCATCGAGAACACCCGGGCTTCGCTCCATCGAGGGCCCAAAGCCGACCAAGACGCGGAGGAGATCGCGCGCATCAGGGCGTTGCGAGAGGTGGGCACCAATCCACTGGCCGTCATGCGTGGTCAAGCTGGGGCTTGACGCTGAAAAGGGGGTGATGTTACGTTTCGTTCTCGGATTGCTCGGACCGGTTGTGGACTCTGACATGTTCGTGATGACTCGGCACGTTAGCAGTAATACGTCATGGACTTCGGATCTTACCACCTCGTGTTGTGCTGACTGATGACCCTCTATTGTTGTACGTGATCATGATTTAGTTTGCTGACTGATGTTCTATTGTTGTACGTGTTTCGGATTACGAGGACGACTGCGCATTCTATTATTAGAGTACGCTACTTACGCTATTGGCTACTTACGAGTTTGAGCGGAGCTGGAATTAGCTCCCTTACTTGTATTTAAGTTCGTAGTACGACAGACCAGGATCCCCATCTTGGTCTTCTTCGAATACCACTGTCTAACTCGTCTTCCGTGCTAAGGGCTCGCAGTCGCCCTTAAGTGAACTAGCTCCGGCATATCCCTTCGAGACCAAGAGGGATCCCCGTGACACTATCTCCATCTTCCATCGTGAATGGTAGATTCGCCGATCGTGCCCTATCCGCCTGGAACTACGTGCCATCTCGTCTTCGAATATCTCAATGCCAGGACTGCCCGTCCAACCCACTGCTACTACATCGTCGACAACCTTCAGTGGGAATACGTCCACACCGTCCCAAGTCCGCCACCAGGAGTTCCTGTAGAGGAGACTCTCTATACGTATCGAGATTCCACCGGCACGTATCAGCCTCATCCCGCAGTCTTTCCACTGTCAGATATACACAGGTTTCACCCCCGAGGGAACCCACGTTACAATAGTGCCTAAGTCAGGCAAACGTCCGTGGTAGACGTTACACCAGTGTTTGACTCATACTGGGAGAGGTCAAGGTGAGGTGTCCATACTGTTGCAGAGAGCTGCACAAAGCCAATCAACCTCAGGCATAGTGAGAGGGATGGTGTTGAGGCATTGTCCATCTTCTGTGATGAGCCACCACCCATTGGGGTTGCTCATGTCAGGGGTGTGGGAGGCTGGGATAAGGCTCTGGAGAGCCATGACAAGTTCTTGATGGGTGATGGGGCCTGTGTTTGAGGCAATGTGTGTTATGATTTCCCTTTGGATGCTTTCATTTCTTGCTTCTCACTTCCATATCCCACCTTGATACACCCATAACTCCTTATGCACCCAACCGTTTCTGATGATCTCTTCGCTGCATGATACATCTTTACGCCCCCTTCCTTGTATATCAAAGTTCATGGCACTCTGTGATGAACAGCAAAGATGGACAGCATACTCACAGTGACAAAGGAGACTGTGGTGAGATACACTGAGCAGCTGGAAGCAGCAGAGGGGGATCTTGCAAGAGAAGCTAAGGAGTAGTTCTGGCACACATGCAGTGAGGAACTGATGTTACATTGGGGGAGAGGAAACATACCTGGCACACACGCAGTGAGGAACTGATGTGGACCAGGAGCATACAAGCTACTCTACTTATACTTTATAGAGGGTGACACTGGTACAAGC
Organism: Lactarius vividus; assembly: GCA_021527035.1. Lineage (NCBI taxonomy): Eukaryota > Fungi > Basidiomycota > Agaricomycetes > Russulales > Russulaceae > Lactarius > Lactarius vividus. The sequence continues at coordinate 49,419 of JAKELG010000220.1, read as the reverse complement.
CAGGTAACACAGAGTCATGGATTACAAGGAGCATTGTTCTGAGTATAGCACAAAGGGATATACAAAAGGAGAACAAGGTGATAAGAACAAAAGAAATCCAGGCCAAGATGATATCATAGTGACATCACAATAAGGATAGAACAAAGGGTAAATACAAGGACATGAAGTGCAATGTAAAGTCCGGAGAAGTCTAATGATGTCATTGTACATGATGTTATAGATAAGAAAGAAGTCCGAAATTGTACAGATCATATGTCTAATCTACAAGTTGTTATGATACGAAAGGAAGACGCAGGAGGACACTTACTACACGGTTATGACTACGGTAGTAAGTAGATATTAGTCATGGACTTTATGATCAGTCAGCACGAGGAGTACTAGCATGTGATAGTTAGTATGACTCATTCCTAGGATAGCGGTAGTAGGGTTCAAGCTACTTATGCTAGTGGGTACTACGTTAAAGGGGAGCTTTAAAGCTGCCTCTACAATATGTATAAATAGTGGGACGTGAAGACCAAGATACACCATCTTGGTCTTCTTCTGAATACCACTCTCATTCTATTCGATACTCCAAAGGGCCTTCGCACCTCCTCTCCTTATACACTTCGCTTTCCTGACCTTCGTGTCTAGGACACTGGCGCTCTCTAGTCGACAACTTGGAGTTGCCTTGGTATTGCTTGGGCGAGTACTGTGGATCGCCTTAGTCATTTTCTACGGAATCATCGAGACAGTCGAACGAGTCTCCCGAACCCGCTAAGTCGTGAATGTCACCTTACGAGTCCAAGTCGGACTAACGCAGTGGTAGCGTTACATTAAGACCAAGATATCCCAATTGTGGTGTTCACAACAAGAGATCAGTGGAGAAACTTCCGAACCTACAGCCTTGAAACTAGAGGAGAAAGATCAGTACCGCGAAGATTCCTAGGCACAGCCAGGTGGAGAGAATACAGAGGAGACACTGGATATTTTGTCGACTTCCCAGGGGAAGCTGTCAGATACCGACCAGTTGAGTTCAACTACTCTAACTTCTGTTGGATGGAAGTTACGTGGAATCCCATAGACAATCGGTGGGACGTTGTCAGACCAGTTGGAAGTGTTGAGCTGGCAGCACTAACAGCGAGTAAAAGCAAGAGCGAGGCTAAGAGACAAAGTAAACTTCAGAGGGTGAAGAAACTCTATTAGCAGCGCAACACACCTAAGAGACAAAGTAACTATAGTACTGTCAGCGTAAGGTAGAGGCTTAGTAGTAGAAAGGAACTTACACTTCAGAGGGTGAAGAAACTCTGAAGTGTGAGGGCGAAAACAGCAGACCTTATATACAGGACGCTTAGCTAATAATGGTCCGTGCGCACTGGTGACTCAAACAAAATACACCTGGTCTGTGCGCCAGAGGGAGAAATGCCATTGGAGGGCAGAGAACAATAAAACCGCCTAATGCGGATGTGATCGGTATCTTAACAATAAGAACAAGGAGAACCTAATAAGGAACTACAAAATAAAGATAAACAATAACCGGTCCATACAAGTCCGGAAGTCCACAATCTAACCATAAGGGTCAGATACCGTATAAGGAAGGGAATGACTCAATCATATCCCACGAGACATCACACTTCAATTAGTGACGTCTCAACAGGAAGAAACTACCGCTGTGATATCGATTCACGAGAACTCCACGGAGACAACTGGGGATCATTGGACGGAGACAGCAGCAGCGAAGAAGAAGAGGAAGGACAACCAAGAGAACAAGCTGATGAACAGCAGAGATGGACAGCATACTCACAGTGACAAGGTAGACTGTGGTGAGATAGACTGAGCAGCTGGAAGCAGCAGAGGGAGATCTTGCAGAAGAAGCTAAAGATAGTTCTGGCACACAAGCAGTGAGGAACTGATGTTGAATTGGAGAAGGGGGGACATACCTGGCACACAAGCAGTGAGGAACTGATGTGGACCAGGAGCGTACAAGTTACACTACTTATACTTTACAGAGAGTGACACTGATACAAGGAGGGTAACATAGAGTCACGTATTACAAGGAGCATTGTTCTCAGTATGGGACAAGAGGAATATACAAAAGGAGAACAAGGTGATAAGAACAAAAGAAATCCAGACCAAGATGATATCATAGTGACATCACAATAAGGATAGAACAAAGGAAAGTATAAAGACGCAAAGTACAATGTAAAGTCCAGAGAGGTCTGAATGATGTCATTGTACATGACGTCATAGATAAGAAAGAAGTCCGAAATTGTACAGATCATAATATCTAATCTACAAGTCCTATATATCTTATCTAAAGCAGTCCATGCTGCAAGTCCAGTCCGTCCAGAGCCGCTAAGTGCGCAAAGGTCACTTATCAACACAAGCATCCTCAGAATCAAGTCACGAAGAACTAGTAGAAGAACACACTGCTACAGAAAGCGAAGTACGACCAGGAACAGGAGACGATTCAAGCCTACTGGCCCACATAGCTGAGTCCTTACACATTACAGTCCCAGAAGAAATCCACATCAGAAGCCCTATGGCTACAGTTACGGAGGTCCAAGCCATAGAAGAAGTACGACGCATCAGGGAGGAAGCAGAAGCCATCCTCAACCCCATCAACCCCTCCACAGGCCACCAAATGACCGCAGACGACGCGGCCCTATTCCGAGCAATAGGTCCGGACCAACCGGACCCTCCAACAGGACCACCTCCGCCACCTGGAGGATTACCTGGGGGATTCCCAGGAGAAGGACCCACCGGAGGAGGATTTCCAGGAGGAGGACGACCACCCGGAGGAGGAGGACCACCAGGACTGCCAGGAGGAGGACCCCCTCCCGGGATAGGAGGAGGAGGAGGACATGGGTCAGACAGACTATCAGGTGAACCGCCAACCATATACGACGGAGACCATACTAAATACGAGGCCTTCCTAACACAATGGCACGTCTATTGGGGGATGAACTTGGACGCCCCCATCATGCAAAACGAATATCGAAGGTCGCTCCTATTCCTAGGATACGTCAAGGGGATCAACGTCAGCGAATGGACGCTGACTATGCTTGAATGGCTAAATCGGGAAGTACGAAGAGGAGTGAATCAATACTCCCAAACCCTCTGGAACCACATAGCTACTGAGTTCGCCAAACAATTCTCCAACATCCTAGAGGAGGAACAAGCCCAAGCCGAACTTCAGAAGGGAATCAAAATGACGGGGGAGGATATTGACGCGTATGTGGTCCAGTTCGAGCATCTGGCAAGGAAAGCTCATTACAACCTGAATGATCGACAAACTATTGATCGATTCACAGCGGGACTACCACAAGCTCTATTCATGAAGGTGTACAAACTAGACGAGCCCCATACCTTCAAAGACTGGAAGAGGTGCTGTAACGCTACCACGGCGTTTAGTTCGACTTGAACTCGGATGTAGGCGTTCACGACTTAGCTGGTCTACGCGTCGCTTGGAGCGTCTCGGTAATCCCGTAGAATACCACTAAGGCGATCCACAGTATTCGTCCTAGCAGCACTAAGGCAACTCCGACTTGGTGCGTCGAAAGGGCCAGAGTCTTAGACTCGTAGGTCAAGACAGTAAGACAGGCGTCCCTCAAAAGGGGAGAAGGATCTACAGATCCTTCTAGAAGACGAGTGATGGAAGTGGTATTTGAGAAGAAGACCAAGATGGCGTATCTTGGTCTTCGCAACCCACTATTTATACATATTACAGAGGCAGCTTTAAAGCTCCTCTCGAACGTAACGACTAGTAGCAGTAATAGCTCGAACCCTACTACCGCTATCCTAGTAATGAGTCATGCTAGCAATCACATGCTAGCACGACGCGCTGACTGATCCTACTGTCCATGACTAATTTCTACTTACTATCGTAGTCATAACCGTATAGTAAGCGTTCTCCTCTTCGTTCGTACCGTATTATCGAGTCCTGAAGTCCGTCCGCGACATCACCCCCTTTTCAGCCGCGGCGCCCACGCCGACGAATGCGCAGGTCCCGACATCCACCCGGCCTGTACCTCCTCGATCCGCTCCAATGTGTTAGCCATCTCCAGCCAGGAACTTACTTCGGGCAAGCTCCCCCTTGATCCCCCCGAGCGCGGCGGCGAGCTGATGGAGGCGCTGCTCCATCCTCTCAGCCTCGTACGCGTAGGCACGGTATCGGTGCACCTCTGCCCGGAGGCTGACGTCGTGGAGTTCCCCGATGGCGCGGTCGAGGCGAGGGCGGTCGTGGTAACCGCCGGCGAAGAGGGCCATGTCCTCATGGGGGTACTGGTCCTTCCCCATGGCCTTGACGTGGGGCTCCGCGTACAGGGGCTGCGAGTAGACCTTCTCGCTGTCCGCGACGAGCCCCAACACGATGGGGTCGGCGCCCATGACGACTTGGACGTAGGCGGCTTGGCACGTCCGCCCTTGTCCGTCGGTGATGGGGTAGTGGACAAAGTCCTCCCCGCGATTGTAACGATACCCATGGGGGGGCGGCCCCAGGGCAGATTGGCGTAGACGGAATAATGGGAACGGAGGGGGTGCGTCGGCCCGCACGCCGCCTCGGTACAAAGGACGTCCGCGAGTGTCGCAGGCGTAAGGGGTCTCATTGGGGTGATCAGTATCGGTGGCGGTTGATATGAGGGGGTGCTCAGCTGGATAGTGGTCCGCTAAGCTCCCTCGGACGTGTTCGAGGATTGTCTCCTCGCCTCTTGCCGCTCCTTCCTCTCCCTCGTCCACTCTCGTCGTCTCTGAAGGGCCTCCCGACGCCGTTCGGCCGCCTTCCTCAGCTGCTCCCGTTGCCAGTCCTCCGCTGTCTGCCTCCACTTCTGCTCCTGCCATCGCTCCCAGTCGACCGTCGCCTGCGTCTTGGGCTTCTTCCTCGGTTCGATATTCGACTCGTACTGGGACAGGTCGAGATGGGGAACGCTCAAGTTCCAGGAGAGCTGCACGAAGCCGATCGACTTCGGCCGTCGTGAATGGGACCTCGTTGATCCGCTGGCCGTCCTGGGAGAGGATCCACCAGGTGGCGGGGTTGCTGGTGTCGTCGTGGTAGGTGGCGGGGACTGTGGACTGGAGGGCCTCGATGACCTCTTGGTAGGTGAGGGGGCCCGCGTTTCTGGCAACACGAGCGATGGCGTCGGCGGAAGAGGAAATGGACATGGTTGCGAGTATGGAAGAGAGGATTGCGCCAGTTTGAATAATGGGAGAGGGGAATGAAGGTTCTTGGTGGGTCCGTCCTGTTTTTAAGCTGCTAGCGAGTCGGGGATTGGATAGTTGGTACTCAGCTATGGCTTCGTCGGCGAATACGTCATCCTTATCGACCCACTGGTTTTCCGAGTCGGGATATCCCTTCCATTTGATCAGGTACTGTAGGCGCTTCTTCCTGCCGAAATGCCGGTGGTCCAGAACCTTCTCGACCTCATATTCCTCTTCTCCTTCTACTAAATCTGGCGGTGGGCGCTGGAAATTTTCTCCGTGCATGAGCGTCTCACGATAAGGTGTGAGAAGATCGATGTGAAACACGGGGTGTATACTCCATTGTGTAGGAAGCTCCAGTTGATAGTTTACGGGCGATAAGACCCGTGTGATTTTGAAGGGTCCATGCCGCCTTGCCGCCAGTTTAGGTGTTGGTTGATTGGTCCTCAGGTGACGTCCTTCCAGCCACACATAGTCTCCGACGTGGAGTTTAGGGGTGTCCCTGTGTTTTACCCACATTGATTGTGCCTTCTTGATAAGGTCATGGGCTTCTCTTCGGGCTTCTCGGAATTGTTCCAGTCTCGTGGTGACCTGCGGGATAGGAGATGGCTTATCGAGCCAATCAGCGCGTGGGTCGTAACCCATGAGGAGAGAAAACGGGGACTTCCTTGTTGCCTCGTGGGGCCAGTTGTTATGTGCGAATTCTGCTATTGGTAGAAAAGCTACCCAGTTATCTTGACGCTCGTTTGCCCAAAAGCGGAGGTATTGCTCTAACCACTGATTGGTGCGTTCCGATTGTCCATCCGTTCTAGGGTGATACACTGTAGAGATGTTCTGTTGGATTCCTAGGATCCGGCATAGTTCCCGTGTGAACTTGGAGGCGAATCGGGGGTCTCGGTCACTAATGATCTTCGATGGTAGTCCGAAGCGTTTGAAGACGTGCGTCGCGTAGAGTCCCGCTGTCTCTTCTGCTGTGATTTCTTCGTTGCAGGGAATGAACACCGAGGCTTTGCTGCAATCGTGGTCTGTTATTGTTAGGATGGCATCGTATCCTTGTGACGCCGGAAGTTTGGTGATGAAATTGAGGGCAATTGTTTCAAACGGGAGGGCGTCTTCTTTCGGTGTGATGGGTACAAGCGGGGCTTTCGTAGGTCGGGTGTTGACTTTGTGTCGTTGGCATTCGGCACATCCCTGCACATAGTTTCGGACGTCTGGTTTTAGCTCTGGCCACCAGTATCTTCGTTCCACCAATCTTGTGGTTCGCGCGATTCCCGGGTGTCCGTGTACCGGAGGATCATGGTGTGCAGCGATGAGCTTCCGTTTCTCGTCTAGGGATCCCGTAATGACGTACTTCCCTTGTCTGTACCATGCTCCGTTTACAAACTTCAGTTGTTGAGGGTCTACCCAGTATCGTAGGATGATTTCCGTTTGTGGCGGGTCGTGTACTGCTTGTACCACGGTTGTTCGTGCAAAGACGTCTTCTGGTAGTACTACTACGTTCTCGTTGTCCCGCTCTCCTTGGTCATAGTCCGGTCGTCGGGACAATGCATCGGCGCGGCCATTTTTCTTTCCTGGGATGTGGTGAATTTCGAAGTTATATTCCATGAGTTCTAGTACTTCCCTGGCGACTCTCCGACTAATCTTTTGTGGCAGTTTCCAGTACTGGAGGTTCATGTGGTCGGAGTAGATTTTGATCTTGTGCGGTGATCCGGCCAGTAGTGGTCTCCAGTTTCGAAGGGCTTTGACGATTGCGAGAAGTTCTAGGTCGTATATGTCGTAGTTTCTTTCCGCTTCGTTAAGTGTGGCCGAGTAGTAGCCTATTGGGTGTCGTTTGCCGTCTTCTTTCTTCTGTAGTAGTACCGCTCCTGTTGCGAAACCTGAGGCGTCTACTTCGAGCTCGAATGGGTTGTCAAGTTTGGGGTGTGCGAGTACTGGTTCTTCCGTGACTAGTGCCTTGAGTTTCCGGAACGCCTTGTCTTCCTCGTCTGTCCATCTCCACTCCGTGTCCTTTCTCGTGAGTTTGTTGAGTGGTTTTGCGTGTGTGGCGAAGCCGCGAATGAAGAGTCGGTAAAAATTGCAGAAGCCGAGGAATGACCGGACGTCACGAACCTTCGTAGGTGTTGGCCAGTCTTTGATGCCCGAAATTTTTACCGGGTCCATACGTGTTACCCCCTTTTCAAGGATTACCCCCAGGTAATCCATTCGCGGCTTGTGGAAGAGGCATTTCTCGAGTTTGAAGTAGAGATCGTGTTCTAAGGCCACTTGTAGCACATCGCGGACTGCTTCTTCGTGATCCTCTTGTCCCGCCGGGTCTCTTGTTGCTATACCAATATCGTCCATGTAGACGCGTATGGTCGTTCCTTTGGCCTCGTGCTTTGCGATGGTGTCTCGGTAGATCGTATTCATCATTGTTTGGAAGGTTGCCGGGGAGTTGGTGAGTCCGAAATACATGACCGTGGGTTCGAAGAGTCCGTACCGTGTTTTAAACGCCGCTTTGTGTTCGTCTCCTTCCTTGATGCGTACGTTATTATACCCCCACCTGACGTCCAATTTCGTGTAGGTGTGTGCTCGACTTAGGTCTGTGATGAGGTCCGAGATAAGGGGCAATGGATATTGATTTCGAATAGTGATGGCGTTTATCTTCCTGTAGTCTTGCACCGGTCGTAGTTTTCCATCCTTCTTTTTGATGAAGAAAAAGGATGATGCGTAAGGGGACTTCGACAGGCGAATATACCCTTTCTTTAGTTGTTCGTCCAGGAATTCCTTGAGCTTGCCGTCCTCTTCTTGTGTCATGGGGTAGACCTTGCAGTCGATCGCCGATGGGGTGCCTTCTTTGAACTCGATGGCGTGATCCCATGGTCTGGAAGGGGGGAATCGGTTGGACGCTTCCTCGCTGAAGATCTTTGCAAATTGTTGGTAAGCTGGAGGAAGTTCTACTTTATCATGGAACTGCTTAGCTTCGATAGCTAGTTCCGTGGCCGTAGTGTGTAAGTGGCTTTCCTCTTCCAATTGTGCGATTGCGTCCCTTTTTTCTTCTTCCGTGATAGTGTTTCCGATAACGTGGTCTTCTTGCTTGGGGTTGATAGAGCGGATAACGATGGGGAGCATCTTCTCGTGTATGGTGGCGTATCTCCAATTGATCGTAGGTTCGTACGTCGCTAGCCAGGGATACCCAAGTACTAGGTCTTCGTTGCCTAAGTCTGTAACCAGGAAACGCATCTTTTGTCGTTGCTGGTTAGTTTGTACTTCTAGGTCGATGAAGTGGGTGATACTGCCCGCTTTGTTTTCCGTATTGTCAATATTCCATATTTTTCGGGGGTGGTCCAGTTTTTGGAGTCCTAGACCCATCCTTTTTGCGAATGAGGGGCGTATGAAGTTGTCCGTTGCCCCAGAGTCCACCAAGGTTCTTATGTCGGCCATTGCGTAATTCGTGCGAATCGAGACTGGGATTCTAAGAGATCGATAGCGAGTCATGATTACAGAATTACAGTTAACCGCCCTCACCCAGGCCGATGGGTTCAGGCGTTCTGAAAACCCTCCTTTCCCCACATTTCTTGAAGGATGAGGTCTTTTACATCGTCCGATTCTCCTGCTACTCCTGCTAGCCAATCTTTGGCCCTCTGCTGGGGTGGCGCTGAACTTGCAATTCTGGCCTGCGTGGGTGGTTCCTCTTGTGTGTAATAGTCGGTATCTGCCATTCGACTGGTGGTTGCTCGACGGCGCGGCTGTTGGCAGTTTCGTGAGAAGTGTCCTGTCTGATTACAGTTGTAGCAGACGACTGTCCTCATGTCTCGAGGCGGGGGTCCCCCTCCTCTTCCATATCCTCCTCTCTGCGGTCTTGGGATGAAGGGGCGATTTGGATCACCAACCTCTGCTACTCGTGCGCGTGTTCGGTCGGCGGACGTATCCATCGCATTCGGGTCGTATCTGGATGGGGGTGGTCCTCGTGGGGGTCCCCAATTGGGAGGTTGCGGCCTCCATCGTGGTTGGGCGGACGAGGGAGGTGTTTTGGTCTTGAAGTTGTCGAGTCGCGCCTTCATGTGGATATACTGTTTCTGTCGTCGCAGAGCACATCGCTTCCAATCTTTGAAGGTGTGAGGTTCGTCGAGTTCATATACTTTCATGAACAAGGCTCGGGGTAGCCCCGCCGTGAATCGATCGATGGTTTGGCGGTCGTTCAGGTTGTAATGAGCCTTCCTTGCCAGCTGCTCGAATTTTACCACGTACGCATCAATGTCCTCTCCTGTCATCTTAACTCCCTTCTGTAATTCCGCTTGTGCTTGTTCTTCTTCGAGTATATTTGAAAATCATTTGGCGAATTCCGTCGTGACGTGGTTCCAGAGCGTTTGGGAGTATTGGCTTACTCCTCGTCGTATTTCTCGATTGAGCCATTCGAGAATGGACAGTGTCCATTCACTGACGTTGATTCCCTTGATATACCCCAGAAAGAGAAGGGATCGTCAGTATTCATTTTGCATGATGGGGGCGTCGAGATTCATTCCCCAGTAGACATGCCATTGCGTGAGGAATGCTTCGTATTTAGTACGTTCTCCGTCGAAGACAGTCGGGGGTTCACCTGAGAGTCTATCCGACCCGTGTCCTCCTCCTAGAGGTCCTCCTATTGGTCCTCCTCCCGGTGGTCCTCCTCCTGGTGGTCCTCCTCCTGGTGGTCGGTCTCCTCCTGGGAATCCTCCTCCTGTTGGCCCTTGTCCTGGGAATCCCCCGGGGAGTCCTCCGGGTGGTGGTGGTGGTCCTTCAGGTGGGTCAGGATGATCTGGTCCTATGGCTCTAAAGAGTGCCGCGTCATCGGCTGTCAGTCTGTGTCCCGTACTTGGGTTGATGGGGTTGAGGATGGCTTCGGCTTCTCCCCTGATGCGCTGTACTTCTTCCATGGCTTGTGTTTCGGTTACTGTGGCCATGGGGCTTCGAATGTGAATCTCCTCTGGTACTGTGATGTGTAGTGACTCCGCTATATGGGCCAATAGGCTTGAGTCGTCTCCCGTTCCTGGTCGCGCCTCGCTTTCTGTGGCTGTATGTTCTTCCGCTTGTTCTTCGTGGCTTGATTCTGATGGGGCTTGTTCTCTCGGCTGTTCCTCCTCTTCACTGCTGCTGTCTCCGTCTAGTGATCCCCAATCGTCTCCGTGTAGTTCTCTTGAATCGATGTCGCAGCGGTAGTGTCTTCCCGCTGGTCTAACGACGTCCCACCGATTGTCTATTGGGTTCCACGTAATCTCTGTCCAACAGAAGTTGGAGTAGTTGAACTCAACTGGGCGGTATCTGATTGCTTCTCCTGGAAAGTCTACGAAGTATCCGGTGTCTCCTCGATATTCTCTCCACCTAGCGGCGCCCAGGAATCGTCGTGGTACGGATCGTTCTCCTCTGGTTTCAAGGTTGTAAGGTCGAAAGTTTCTCCACTGGTCTCTTGTTGTGAACGCCACGGTTGGCTATCTTGGTCTTAATGTAACGCTACCACGGCGTTTAGTTCGACTTGAACTCGGATGTAGGCGTTCACGACTTAGCTGGTCTACGCGTCGCTTGGAGCGTCTCGGTAATCCCGTAGAATACCACTAAGGCGATCCACAGTATTCGTCCTAGCAGCACTAAGGCAACTCCGACTTGGTGCGTCGAAAGGGCCAGAGTCTTAGACTTGTAGGTCAAGACAGTAAGACAGGCGTCCCTCAAAAGGGGAGAAGGATCTACAGATCCTTCTAGAAGACGAGTGATGGGAGTGGTATTTGAGAAGAAGACCAAGATGGCGTATCTTGGTCTTCGCAACCCACTATTTATACATATTACAGAGGCAGCTTTAAAGCTCCTCTCGAACGTAACGACTAGTAGCAGTAATAGCTCGAACCCTACTACCGCTATCCTAGTAATGAGTCATGCTAGCAATCACATGCTAGCACGACGCGCTGACTGATCCTACTGTCCATGACTAATTTCTACTTACTATCGTAGTCATAACCGTATAGTAAGCGTTCTCCTCTTCGTTCGTACCGTATTATCGAGTCCTGAAGTTCGTCCGCGACAGGTGCACCATACGCCGACAAAAACAATATATCCACATGAAAGCACGCCTCGACAACTTCAAGAGCAAAATGCCTCCCTCATCTGCACAGCCACGCTGGAGGCCACAACCCCCTAACTGGGGACCACCAAGAGGACCACCACCGCCCAGGTACAATCCAAATGCGATGGACACCTCAGCAGACAGAACACGCGCCAGAGTGGCAGAAGTTGGAGACCCTAACAGGCCTTTCATCCCAAGACCTGCAACGAGGAGGATACAGAAGGGGAGGAGGGCCTCCACCACGTGACATGAGGACAGTCATCTGCTACAACTGTAACCAGACTGGACACTTCTCACAAAATTGCCCACAGCCGTGTCGAAGGGCGACTACAAGCCGAATGACTGAAACCGACTACTACACGCAGGAAGAACCACCTGTGCAAGTAAGGACAACCGCCACAGCACCCCCGCAGCAAAGAGCCAAGGATTGGCTGGCCGGAGTAGCAGGAGAAATGGATGATGTAAAAGACCTCATTCTCCAAGAAATGTGGGGAAAAGAGGGTTTTCAGAACGCCCTCACCCATTGGCCTGGGTGAGGGCGGTTAAATGTAACTCTGTAATCATGACTCGCTACCATTCGCTTCGAATTCCAGTATCAATTCACACAAGTTACGCCATGGCCGACATCAAGGCTCTCGTAGACTCGGGAGCTACCAACAATTTCATACGACCCTCATTCGCCAGAAGGATGGGTCTTGGATTACAACAACTGGAACGCCCCTGGAAAATATGGAACATGGACAATACGGAAAACAGGGCGGGCAGTATCACCCAATACATAGACCTTGAAGTCCAGACTAACCAAAAATGTCAGAAACTACGCTTCCTAGTCATGGACATAGGAAACGAAGACCTAGTGCTAGGATATCCCTGGCTGGCCGCCTATGAACCAACGATCAACTGGAGATACGTGACCATTCACAAAAAAATGCTCCCAGTCATAATCCAATCTATAAATCCCACCACGGAATACCACGTCATAGGCACCCTCCTAACAGAAGACAAAGAGACGATAGTAGAGGAACTCACAGACACGTGTCAGATACGCACCACCGCGACCAAACTAGCAATTGAAGCTAAGCAATTCCATGACAAAGTGGAGCTCCCGACCGCTTACCAGGAGTTTGCAAAGATCTTTAGCGAAGAAGCGTCTCATCGATTCCCACCATCCCGACCATGGGATCACGCCATCGAGTTCAAAGAAGGAACCCCGTTAGCCATCGACTGTAAAGTCTACCCCATGACACAAGAAGAAGACGGCAAGCTGAAAGAATTCCTTGACGAACAGCTCAAGAAGGGATACATCCGCCTGTCAAAGTCCCCCTACGCTTCATCATTCTTCTTCATCAAAAAGAAAGACGGAATGCTTTGACCGGTACAGAACTACAGAAAGATCAATGCCGTTACCATCCGCAACCAGTATCCTCTACCCCTCATATCGGATCTAATCACAGACCTAAGCCAAGCACACACCTACACCAAACTCGACGTCCGATGGGGGTACAATAACATCCGTATCAAGGAAGGCGACGAACACAAAGCGGCCTTCAAAACACGGTACGGGCTATTCGAACCCACGGTCATGGACTTCGGACTTACCAACTCTCCAGCCACATTCCAAACGATGATGAACACAATATACCGAGACATTATCGCAAAACACGAACAAAAAGGGACCATCATCCGGGTATACATGGACAACATCGGCATCGCAACTAGGGACCCAGCAGGACAGAAAGAGCATGAGGAGGCGGTGGTCGACATACTCCGGGTTGCTATGGAACACGACCTATACTTCAAGCTCGAAAAATGCCTCTTCAACAAGCCGCAGATGGATTACCTGGGGGTAATCCTTGAAAAGGGGGTAACACGCATGGACCCTGGTAAAAATCTCTGGTATCAAGGATTGGCCAACACCAACCAAGGTCCGTGATGTCCGTTCATTCCTAGGCTTCTGCAATTTTTACCAACTCTTCATCCGCGGCTTCGCCACACATGCCAAACTACTCAACAAACTTACAAGGAAGGATGCGGAATGGAGATGGACGGACAAAGAGAACAACGCGTTCCTGAAACTCAAAGCCTTGGTCACAGAGGAACCAGTTCTTACTCACCCAGAACTAAAAGATCCATTCGAACTTGAAGTGGACACTTCAGGATTCGCCACCGGAGCTGTACTACTCCAGAAGAAAGAAGACAACAGGTGACACCCAATCGGATACTACTTGGCCACACTCAACAAGGCGGAACGAAACTACGACATATACGATCTAGAACTCCTAGCGATCATCAAGGCGCTCAGGCACTGGAGACCACTACTAGCAGGATCACCACATAAGATCAAAATATATTCCGACCACATGAATCTCCAGTACTGGAAACTACCACAGAAAATAAGCTGAAGGATCGCTAGGGAAGTACTGGAACTAATGGAGTATGATTTCGAGATTCACCATATCCCAGGTAAGAAGAATGGTCGAGCCGACGCACTATCCCAAAGACCAGACTATGATCAAGGAGAATGAGACAACGAGAACGTAGTGGTACTACCAGAAGACATCTTCGCAAGGACAACAACGGTACAAGCGACGCAAGACCCTCCTCAAATGGAAATAACGCTACGCTACTGGATAGACCCCCACCAGTTAAAATTCGTTGATGGAGCATGGTATCGACAAGGGAAGTACGTAATCACCGGCCCGTTGAATGAAAAACGAAAACTCATCGCCGCACACCACAATCCACCGGTACACGGACATCCCGGGATTACACGAACCACGAGACTGGTAGAGTGAAGATACTGGTGGCCAGAATTGAAACTGGACGTCTGAAACTACGTACAAGGCTGCGCCGAATGCCAGAGACACAAAGTCAACACATGACCCACGAAAGCCCCTCTGGTACCCATCACACCCAAGGAAGATGCACTCCCTTTCGAAACCATTGCCCTCGACTTTATCACAAAACTCCCCGTGTCGCAAGGGTACAACACTATCCTGACCGTAACAGATCACGACTGTAGCAAGGCTTCAGTATTCATTCCCTGTAACGAAGAGATCACGGCGGAAGAAACCGCCGGACTCTACACCACTCATGTCTTCAAACGGTTTGGACTACCATCAAAAATTATCAGTGATCGAGACCCCTGTTCGCGTCAAAGTTCACCAGGGAGCTGTGCCGAGTCCTGGGAATACAACAAAACATCTCGACGGCCTACCACCCCCGAACGGACGGACAATTGGAGAGGACCAATCAATGGCTAGAGCAATATCTCCGATTCTGGACCAACAAGCACCAAGATAACTGGGCGGGCTTCCTACCTGTAGCGGAATTCGCGCATAACAACTGGCCCCACGAGGCAACAAGGAAGTCTCCGTTCTCACTCCTCATGGGATATGACCCGCGCGCTGATTGGCTCGATAAGCCGTCCCCCATTCCACAGATCACCACGAGGCTCGAACAGTTTCGAGAAGCCCAAAGAGAAGCTCGTGACCTTATCAAAAGAGCACAGTCCATGTGGATCAAACATCGAGACACTCCCAGATTCCAAATAGGGGACTACATATGGCTAGAAGGGCGACATCTGAGGACCAATCAACCCACGCCTAAGTTGGCAGCGCGACGACACGGACCTTTCAAAATAACACGAGTTCTATCACCGGTCAACTATCAATTGGAGCTTCCCACACAATGGAGCATACACCCTGTGTTTCACATCGATCTTCTCACACCCTACCGTGAGACACTGATGCACAGAGAAAATTTCCAGCACCCGCCTCCAGATTTGGTAGATAACGAAGAAGAATACGAAGTCGAAAAGATACTAGACCATCGGCATTTCGGCAGGGGTAAGCGCCTTCAGTACCTGATCAAATGGAAGGGGTACCCCGACTCAGAGAACCAGTGGGTCAACAAGGATGACGTGTTCGCGGACGAAGCACTAGCTGAGTATCAGCAATTAAATCCCCACACGATGCGAGACTTAAAAGCCAGAAAGATATCGTCTAAGCTCTTACCATCCTTTCCCATCCATCACTCTGGCTTCCTCTCTTCCATACTTGCAACAATGTCCATTCCCTCTGCCGCCGACACCATCGCTCGTGTTGCCTCAAACATGGGCCCCCTCACCAGTCAAGAGCTCATCACGGCTCTACAAAGCCTCATCCCCGCCGAGCACACCCCCGACACCAGCAACGTCGCCAGCTGGTGGCTCGTCACCGAAGATGGGCAAAGACTCAACACGGTTCCCCTTACGACGCCCGAAGTTGATAGGCTTTGCGCAGCTCTCTGCGACAACAAGGAGTCCCCATCTCGACCTCTCCCGGTCCAAGTGGAACAATGGGTCAAGGAGCCCATCACTGGCAACATTACGATGGCAAGAGTGGAAACGGGAGGAGAAGTGGTGGCAAGTAGCAGAGGATTGGAGGAGGGAACAACTTCAGAGGGCGACCGAACGGCGGTCAGAGATGATGGAGCGACAGAAGTGAGGAGCAGTAGAGTGGATGAAACGATATTGGAGCAGGCGCAAGGCAGCCTCCAAGACTACTACCCAGATGAGCACCCGCTCATCGTCACCGCCACTGACACTGACGACCCCCGCGAAACCCCCTATGCATGCGACACCACCAGACGCCCGCTCTACCGAGGAGGAGTCCGAGCTGACGCTCCTCCCCTCTTCCCACTACTCCAACTCCGACACCGCACCTTAGGGCCCCCTCCCCACGGTTACAAGTACAACTGAGGGGAGGACTTCATTCACTACCCCATCACCGATGGAGAGGGGCACACCCGACAGGCTGCCTACGTCCAAGTCATCATGAATGTGGATCCGTTGGTGTTGGGGTTGGTGGAGGACAGTGAGAAGGTGTACTCCAAGCCATTGTATGCCGAGCTGCAGGTCAGGGCCGGAGGTAAGCCCCATTACCCTCAAGAGGACCTGATGGTCTTCGCTGGCGGATATCACGACCGCCCCCGCTTCGATCGTGCCCTCGGGGAGCTGCACGATGCAAGCCTCCGGGCTGAGATCCACCGATACCGGTCATACGCGTACGAGGCAGAGCGCATGGAGCAACGGCTCCATCAGCTGGCACGCAGCAAGTTTCGCCTCGAGATGGCCAACACGCTGGATCGAATAGAGGAGGTGCAGTCGGGATGGATGGGTGGAGCCGGGGATCGCAGGCGGCGTGGGTGCCGTGCTTGAAAAGGGGGTGATGTTACGATACAAAAGGAAGACGCAGGAGGACGCTTACTACACGGTTATTGTTACGATTCTTTCTCCTTTCTCCATGGACGCTTCTGTTCCTTCCTCCTTATTCCCATATCCCACCTTGCTACGCCCCTAACTCATCACGCGCCCAACCGTTCCCCATGATCTCTTTGTCGCACGATACGCCCTCATGCCCCCTTCCTTGTATATCAAAGTTCACGGCGCTCCGGTCTCAGCTGACTCCCACATGACCCCGCGCAATCGCCATGTTTCCTACTATAGTGTCGCCCTTGTTCTACTTTTACTTAGGACTCCACGTATCGCGCCATATGTTTGTTGCGTACAAACATCCTGTACTAGTATATAAGTCGCACGCTACCTAGCTTGTACGGTAGACTTGACTTCTTGTGTAATACCACATCGTTGTCAATCCCCGAACGACTTTGGCTCGCTGTTTCGCTTGAGCACGACTTTGGTTCGCTTTTTCGCTTGAACCCCAGAAACCCCCGATTACCACTCGCGTGTCTGAGGAGACCGTGCAGTGCTTGTTCACCCCTGAACTTGGCCTTAACTGGCTAACTCACGTCCCGTTACCTCGGCCTGATCGACTTAGTGACGTGCACGTCGCACATAACGTTCCTGTGGTAACGTTACATTAAGTCAAGTCTCGCAACCCTGGCGACTAGTAGGAGTCGCACGAAATTCCAGCAGCAGTACATCGATCGGTACACCACCGACGAACTCTCCAGCCATGAAAAGGGCGCAGTAATCTGGGAAGAAATCCATAACCACTTGGGGTACTTTATCTTCGACGCAAAGAACCAAGAATATCACCAAGTCCATTACCTTGACGACCTTCGTCTTTGGGCTTACATCGACTACGACCCAAAGCAAGGACGGTGGTACGCCTACAAACCTGTCCCTCCACAATTCAGCGCCGGACCCCTCGGGTCAACAAACATCACCGGAATCAACGTCGACCCAGACGAGTCAACCACCCTTACCCCCGTACAGCCAGCGATGGCCACCAACACTCAGGTCGCCACCAGTGTTATGTTTCGTCCCGAACTGCCCGGACCGGTTGTGAACTCTGACGTGTTCGTGATGACTCGGCACGTTAGCAGTAATACGTCATGGACTTCGAATCTTACCGCCTCGTGTTGTGCTGACTGATAACCCTCCATTGTTGTACGTGATCATGATTAGGCTTGCTGACTGATGCTCTATTGTTGTACGTGTTTCGGATTACGACGACGACTGCGCATTCTATTATTAGAGTACGCTACTTACACTATTGGCTACCTACGAGTTCAAGCGGAGTTAGAACTAGCTCCCTTACTTGTATTTAAGTTCATAGTACGACAGACCAGGATCCCCATCTTGGTCTTCTTCGAATACCACTCTTCACTCGTCTTCTGTGCTAGGAATTCGCGGTATCCCTAAGTGAACTAGCTCCGGCATATCCCTTTGTGACCAAGAGGGGATCCCCGTGACTTCATCTCCATCTTCCTTCGTGAATGGTAGATCAGCCGACCGTGACTTATCCACCCGGTACCACGTGTCACCTCGTCTTCGAATACCTCAACTCGCGCACCGCTCGCCTGACTCACTGTTACTACATCGTCGACAACCTCCGAGACTCTACAGGCACGTATTGGCCACACCCCGCCGTCTTTCCAGAGCACTCGGACAACCACAGATTCCACCCTCGAGGGAACCCACGTCATAACAGTGTCTAAGTCAGACAAACGTCCGTGGTAGACGTTACATTAAGACCAAGATCCTTCAACGTGGCTTCCGCAGTAACAACCCGCGACCTTTGGATTCCATTCCGACCGTATCACATCGATAGAAGAGGGGAACGCAACGTCCCCAAGCAATACCTCAAGGAGGCCTTTTGGCAAACAGAACAAGGAGACCCAGGCTACGTAGTCCTTTACACTTACAAGGATGGCAAAACCGGACTCATCCCGGTAGAATTCAACTTTGAACACACTTGTTGGACAGAACTCAAGTGGGACGCACTCCACTACAAACTACAAGTCGTCAGACCAGCTGGATCAAGCCTCAAGCTCGACATCTTACAAAGCGAAGTCACTACCAGAGACCAGTGGGGCCCCATAGACGGACAAGAAGAAGAACCAGTCCGATCTCCTACCCCGAAGACACCCGCACCATCCCCATCCTTGGGAAGCAACCCAGAGGAAATTCGTATCTTAGAAGCCCAAGCAGAAGAAGAAGAAGCGCAACTTGGATTACTAGCTGAGTCTATCCCCACAGACATGACCACTACCATCACCGAACAACCCGCTACATTCCAGGAACCCGCGCGCATAAGTCGCGGAGAAGGACCACCGCCCGGAGGACATGGAGGCGGAGGAGGAGGAGGAGACGACGGGGGAGGAGACCCAGGAGGACCCCTATTCACAGGACCCAATGTCTCCAGCGGAACCAAGCCCGAGAAATTCATGGGTAGAGAACCGCTCATATTCACAGGCGACCGCACCAAAGTCCAACAATTCCTCACTCAGTGGGAATTATTTGTGGAGACTAACTACGACAACCCTGCGTTCACCCTCCCCTATCGCAAGGCACTAATCTTCCTCACTTACATCCAGGGGGAACATGTCAACGAATGGGTCCTGTCGACCACCAAATGGGTCAAGGCATACAAAGCCAAACACGGCCCCTACGACAAATGGATCTGGGAGGCCATCGAGCTCGGTTTCCGCAACACGTTCGCCGACACTCTCGAGAAGGAGCGCGCCCAACAAGAGCTGCAGAAAGGATTCCGGATGGAAGGGCAAGACATCGACACATACGTCGCCAAATTCGAGAAAGCGGTTAGAGAAGCAGGATATCGCTTCGACGACTCCCTCGTCCTGGACAAATTTACAAGCGGCCTACCAGTAGAACTCTACAAGAACGCCTACAACTTCCACAGTCCAAACACGTACGCCCAATGGAAGGTAGCAGCGTTGGAACAACAGCGCAAATGGATGCACCTACAGACACGTTTGGGGGGACGTAAACCCCCGGGACCCGGTAAGCCGGGCAATACCTCTCTAAGGACATTCAATGCTCCAAACCGCCCTCAGCAACCCCGTCAGGGATGGCAGGCGTTCAGGAATCACCCTGACGCCATGGACACCACGCCAGGAAGGGTTCGCGCCCGTCTAGCAGGATCGGAAGAGATCGAGTACGCCAAACCCCCCTATACCCAACAAGGGGGACGACCCAACCAAGGAATCATCGACAAGAAGAACCTCCTCTGCTACAATTGCGGCAAAGCAGGCCATTTCCAACGAGACTGCCGCCAACCGCGTCGCCCGCGCACCAACACGAACTGGCAACCTCGCCAGGGACGAGGAGCCTTCATCGAAGAAGTTCAGAGCGTGGCGGAAGAACCCCTCATCCAATTCGAAGACGACAATGGCAGTAGCCGCGGCGCCCGCGCCACCACTGATACGCCACAAGAACGGGCGACCTGTAACGTCTACCACGGACGTTGGTCTGACTTAGACGCTGTTGTGACGTGGGTTCCCTCGGGGGTGAAACTTGTGGTTGTCCGAGTGCTCGGGAAAGACCGCGGGATGAGGCCAATACGTGCCTGTGGAATCCCGGTAGGTGTATAACGTCTCTTCTACGGGGACGTTCGGGGGTGGGCCAGGAACTTTGCGGATGTACTCCCACTCGAGGTTGTCGACGATGTAGTAGCAGTGGGTTGGACGAGCGGTGCGCGAGTTGAGGTATTCGAAGACTAGGTGACACGTGGTACCAGGCGGGTAACTGACGGTCGGCTGATCTACCATTCACGACGGAAGATGGAGATGTGGTCACGGGGATCCCTTCTTGGTCTAAGGGATATGCCGGAACTAGTTCACTTAAGGACACCTGAGAGTCCTTAGCACAGAAGACGAGTTAAGACGGTGGTATTGGAAGAAGACCAAGATGGGGATCCCGGTCTGTACTACTGTGAACTTAAATACAAGTAAGGGAGCTAGTTCGAGCTCCGCTCTAACTCGTAAGTAACCAATAGCGTAAGTAGCGTACTCTAATAATAGAATGCGCAGTCGTCGTCATAATCCGAAACACGTACAACAATAGGAATCATCAGTCAGCATAGTAATCATCATCACGTACAACAATGGCGAGCATCAGTCATCCAAACACGAGGCACTAAGATCCGAAGTCCATGACGTATTACTGCTAACGTGCCGAGTCATCGCGAACACGTCAGAGTTCACAACCGGTCCGGGCAGTCCAAGGCGAAACGTAACATCACCCCCTTTTCAGCGTCAAGCCACAGCTTGACCACGCATGATGGCGAGCGGGTTGGTGCCTACCTCGCGAAGGGCCCTGATGCGGGCGATCTCCTCGGCATCCTGTTCCGCCTTGGGCCCCCGATGGAGCGAGGCCCAAACATTCTCGATGCGGTCCACCGCATGCGCTCGCTGAAGTCTGGCGACACATCTGTTGCGCTCGATCTCTATGCGCTCCAACTTCATCTGCTCCGCCGCCAATCGGTGCTGTTGTGCCCGCCATCCTAGCGTCATGCAACGGTAGCGATGGACTTCGGCCATGAGGGTCGCGTCCTTCATATGGAGGAGCGCCTGGTCGACCGAGTCGACTAGTCCCGCGTCGGAGAGCAGGAACGTGAGGTCGTCGTCGGTGTAAGTGGGGGAAGAGGACTGCTCGTCGTAATAGGGGACGGCGTGGACGGGTTTCCCGTATTGCTGGTTGCATCCTGACCTGAAGGCCAGGACGAAGGGGTCGGCGGTGAGAATGAGCTGAGTATACCGGGCGGGCCAAAGACGTTCTTGAGCGTCGCGAATCTGAAAGGGAATGTAATGGACTCCCCTGTTGAACTGATATCCCCTGGGCGGGGGTGTCTCTGGCCGATCCTCGGCCTCCTGCACATGTTCCTCTTCTTGATCTGGGCGAACCGAGGATGGATGTGCCGCCGGTAGTGTGATAGCTTCCCCGGTGGGTCCGCATAGCGGGGGGGTTTCCGAGTGTGTCGTGGTGAGATGGGTGGCGTAACGTAGATATTGATGCGCCTCGAGGCGCTCCGCCGGGTCGTACGGGTCCCCCCTGTCGTCGGGGCCCGGTGGAGATGATGGGCGGCTGGGTACATACCCTTGTTCGTCGCCCGCTGGGGTGGGCGCTCTGGTCGGGATATAGTTGTCTCCGAGATGGCTGGGCTGGTTGCTCTCGGAATAAACAGTGGGGGTCGGCGAAGGAATTGGGGATGTCCCGGGGGAAGGAGGACGACTTCCTCGTTGGTGAAGGGCGAGGGTAGACGACAGGGGTGACGGTGGCGTGGACTGTACTCGGTAAGGTGCCGATAGCTCGGTGTTGACGACATAGCGGAAGTTTACTGGGGAAGAGGGCCTCATAAGTGGGGAGTGAAGTGAAGGAGGGAGATGGGGACGTCTCTTGGGAATTCCCTGCGTTTATATGCGCTTCTCTGGCGGGGTTAGAACTTTTGAACTCCCTTATTGCGTTGTCGGCGAATACGTCATCTTTATCGATCCACTGGTTGTCCGAGTCGGGGTATCCCTTCCATTTGACCAAATACTGCAACTTGCGACTTCTGCCGAACCGCCGAGAGTCTAGAATCTTCTCGATCTCGTATTCTTCTTCTCCGCCGACTAGATCCGGCGGTGGGCGCTGATAGTTGGGTCCGTGCGTGGGTGTCTCGCGATAAGGCGTCAGGAGGTCCACATGGAACACTGGGTGAATCTGCCACTGCGTGGGAAGTTCCAGGCGGTAATTGACTGCGGACATCACCTGGACGATCTTAAAAGGGCCGTGGCGTCGCGCCGCTAGCTTTGCCGTGGGTTGATGCGTGCGTAGGTGGCGTCCTTCTAGCCACACTTGATCTCCAATTTGGAATTTGGGCGTATCTTTTGCTTTGATCCACCCCTGCTGCGCTTTGATCATCAGTGATTGCGCGCGCTGTCGGAGTTCCTTGAACTGTTTGACCCTGAGCGCCACCTGCGGAATTGGCGATGGCCTATCGGTCCAATCGGCACGGGGATTGTATCCCATAAGGAGCTGGAAAGGGGATTCTTTAGTGGTTTCGCTAGGCCAATTGTTATGGGTGAACTCAGCCATGGGGAGGTAATGGATCCAGTCGTCTTGTCGTTCGTTGACCCAAAATCGCAGATACTGCTCCAACCATTGATTGGTGCGTTCCGATTGCCCATCTGTTCGCGGGTGGTAGGCCGTCGAGATATTCTGTTCGATTCCCAAGAGTTTGCATAGTTCGTGTGTAAACTTTGAGGCGAATCTGGGGTCTCGATCGCTGATAATCTTCCCTGGGAGTCCGAATCGGGGAAATACATGTTTGACGTAGAGGGCGGCCGTTCCTTCCACCGATATTTCTTCTTGGCATGGGATGAAGAGGGACATTTTTGTACAGTCATGATCCGTTATCGTGAGGATCGTGTCGCAGCCCTGTGCTTCAGGAAGTTTAGTGATGAAATCAAGCGCGATGGTTTCAAACGGCATAGCTTCGGGTTTTGGGAATATTGGGCGTAACGGCGCTTTGACGGTTCTGGTGTTGACCTTGATCCTCTGACAGTCGGCGCATCCCTTGACGTAGTCCATAACTTCGTTCTTCAGACCTGGCCACCAGTAGTATTGCTCCACGAGTTTGATGGTTCGACTGATCCCCGGGTGTCCGTATACTGGGGGGTCGTGATGGTTCTTGATGAGCTCTCGTTTCTCAAGGAGTCCTCCTGTGACTACCCGTCGTCCGTCCTTGTACCAGGTGCCTTTGATCTTCTTTAGTCCGTGTGGGTCTACCCAGGAGCGGAGTTTGTCTTCGTCCTGCGCGTACACCGGGTTTACCTTTTCCATTTCTTGTACCGAGATGGTAGCGTTGATGCGGAGGGGGTCTTCTGTGGTGTCTATCGCTGCGGCCCTGACGAAGATCTCATCTGGGAGTACCGTTACTTGATCGTTATCGCCTTCTCCTTGGTCGTAGTCGGGGCGTCTAGATAGGGCATCGGCTCTTCCATTTGCCGTTCCTTTGATGTGGTGAATTTCAATGTCGTATTCAGAAAGTTCTAGTACTTCCCGGGCTACTCGGCGGCTTATCTTTTGTGGGGAGCGCCAGTATTGGAGGTTCATGTGGTCTGAAAAGACTTTGATCTTGTGTGGCGATCCGGCCAAGTAATGTCGCCAGTTTCTTAGTGCTTTAACGATTGCCAGTAGTTCTAAGTCGTAGATGTCGTAATTCCTTTCCGCCGCGCTGAGAGTGTTGGAGTAGTAGGCTATGGGGTGTCTTTTGCCGTCTTCTTTGCGTTGGAGTAGTACTGCTCCTACTGCGAATCCCGAAGCGTCGACTTCTAGTTCGAATTGATCTTTCAGCTCTGCGTGTGCCAGTACTGGTTCCTCTGTGACGAGCTTCTTGATTTTGTCAAACGCTTCTTGTTCCACAGCTGTCCATGTCCATTCGGTGTCTTTGCGTGTCAGTTTGTTGAGGGGGCGTGCATGCGTGGCGAAGTTTCGAATGAAAGCGTGGTAAAAGTTGCAGAAGCCTAGGAACGATCGCACCTGCTTGACGTTTTTGGGGGGTGGCCAGTCTTTGATGCCTGAAATTTTGACAGGGTCCATGCGTGTCACCCCCTTTTCAATGATTACCCCCAGGTAATCGATGCTTGGGGCGTGGAAGATGCATTTTTCTGGTTTGAGGAATAGATCGTTTTCTTCCAGAAGGTCCAATATGTCGTGTACCGCGTCGATGTGTGCCTGTTCTGTTGACCGAGTTGCTATGCCTATGTCGTCCATGTACACCCTGATGATCGTTCCTTTCGTTTCATGGTATGCGATGAGGTCTTTGCAGATTTCGTTCATCATGGTTTGGAAGGTCGCCGGGGAATTGGTTAGTCCGAAGAACATTACCGTTGGTTCAAAGAGTCCGTATTTTGTTTTGAACGCTGCCTTTTCCTGGTCTCCCTCTTTGATCCTGACGTTATTATATTCCCCATCGGATATCCAGCTTGGTGAATATGAACGCTCCGCTTAGGTCGGCGATGAGTTCTGGAATAAGTGGGAGGGGGTATTGATTGCGTATGGTCCAGTTATTGATGTTCCGGTAGTCCTGTACGGGGCGTAGCTTTCCGTCCTTCTTTTTAATGAAAAAGAATGATGATGCATACGGGGATTTGGAGGGTCTGATGTACCCTTTCGCTAGCTGTTCATCGATCCATTCTTTAAGTGCTACGTCTTCTGCTTGGCTCATGGGATAGATCTTGCAGTCGATGGTATCTGGTGCGTTTGGTTTGAAATCGATTGCGTGATCCCATGGTTTTGATAGTGGGAATCGGTTCGACTCTTCTTCGCTGAAGATTTTGACGTGCCTTTGATATTCCTCCGGTACCGCTTTTACTTCCGTATATTGTTTTGCCTCGATTGCCATCTCTGTTGACATGGTCGCGCGTAGGCGGGTGTCTTCGAGGTCGCATTCCCTTTTCAGCTGTGCTTCAATCTTCTGCTTGTTCAGTAATAGCAGTTTCTCTAGTACGAGTCTGGCGATGACTGGATCTATCCGAGGTCTTGTGGGATTGATAGTGCGAAGGACGACTGGGTACTCAGCTTCGTTTAGGGTGGCTGTGGCCCATTGGATGTTGGGTTGGAATGTCGCTAGCCACGGGTAACCTAGTATGATGTCTTCTCCTCCCACGTCGGTGACCAGGAATCGCATCTCCTTTTTGACTCCTTTGGTTTGTACTTCTAGGTCTACGCAATGGGTAATCTTGCCCCCTTTGTTATGCGTACCGTCGATATTCCAAATCTTCCGATGACGGTCTAATTCTTTGAGGCCTAGCCTCATTCGTTTGACGAAATCCGGATGTATGAAGTTGTTAGTGGCCCCGGAGTCCACTAGTGCTCGTTTGTCGGCCATGGCGTAACTTGCGCGCAATGAAACTGGAACATGCATAGATTGATAGCGCGTTATGAACACAGAGTTACACCGTAATGCCCTCACCCAGGCCGTCGGGTTCAGGCGCTTTGAAAATCCTCTCGCCCCAACAGATCCCGAACTACCAAATCCCGGGCTTCGTCATCAAGATTTCGGACTCCGTTTATCCAACTGGTTGCCCGTTCTTGCGGCGTATCAGTGGTGGCGCGGGCGCCTCGGCTACTGCCGTTATCGTCCTCGAATTGGATGAGGGGTTCTTCCGTGACACTTTGAACTTCTTCGATGAAGGCCCCGCGTCCCTGGCGAGGTTGCCAATTCGCGTTGGTGCGCGGGCGACGCGGTTGGCGGCAGTCTCTTTGGAAATGGCCTGCTTTGCCACAGTTGTAGCAGAGGAGATTCTTCTTGTCGATAATTCCTTGGTTAGGCCGTCCTCCTTGTTGGGTGTAGGGTGGTTTGGCGTAGTCGATTTCTTCCGATCCTGCCAGATGAGCGCGAACTCTTCCCGGTGTTGTATCCATGGCGTCGGGGTGATTTCTGAACGCCTGCCAACCTTGACAGGGTTGCTGAGGACGATTTGGAGCGTTGAATGTTCGGAGAGAGGTATTGCCAGGCTTACCGGGTCCCGGGGGTTTACGTCCCCCCAAACGCGTTTGTAGGTGCATCCATTTGCGCTGTTGTTCCAGTGCTGCTACCTTCCATTGTGCGTAAGTGTTTGGGCTGTGGAAGTTGTAGGCGTTCTTGTAGAGTTCTACTGGCAACCCGCTTGTGAATTTGTCCAAGACGAGGGAATCGTCGAAGCGATATCCTGCTTCCCTGACTGCTTTCTCGAATTTGGCAACGTATGAGTCAATATCTTGCCCCTCCATTCGGAACCCTTTCTGCAGGTCTTGTTGGGCTCGTTCTTTTTCGAGAGTGTCGGCGAACGTATTACGGAAGCCGAGCTCAATGGCCTCCCAAATCCATTTGTCGTAGGGACCGTGCTTGGCTTTGTATGCTTTGATCCACTTGGTGGTCGACAAGACCCATTCGTTGACATGTTCTCCTTGGATATAGGTGAGGAAGATTAGCGCTTTGCGATAGGGAAGGGTGAACGCAGGATTGTCATAGTTTGTCTCGACGAACAGCTCCCATTGAGTGAGGAACTGTTGGACTTTGGTGCGGTCGCCGGTGAATACGAGCGGTTCCTTGCCCATAAACTTCTCGGGTTTGGTTCCGCTGGAGACGTTGGGTCCCGTGAACAGGGGTCCTCCTGGATCTCCTCCTCCATCATCTCCTCCTCCTCCGCCGCCATGTCCTCCAGGCGGTGGTCCTTCTCCGCGACTTATGCGTGCGGGTTCCTGGAATGTAGCTGGTTGTTCGGTGACGGTAGTGGTCATGTCTGTGGGAATGGACTCAGCTAGTAATCCTAGTTGCGTTTCTTCTTCCTCTGCTTGGGCTTCTAGGATGCGAATTTCTTCTGGGTTACTTCCCAAGGATGGGGATGGCGCTGGTGTCTTCGGGGTGGGGGATCGGACTGGTTCTTCTTCTTGTCCGTCTATAGGGCCCCACTGATCTCTAGTGGTAACTTCGCTCTGTAAGATGTCGAGTTTGAGGCTCGATCCGGCTGGTCTGACGACTTGTAGTTTGTAGTGGAGTGCGTCCCACTTGAGTTCTGTCCAACAGGTGTGTTCGAAGTTGAATTCTACTGGGATAAGTCCGGTTTTGCCGTCCTTGTAAGTATAGAGGACTACGTAGCCTGGGTCTCCTTGTTCTGTCTGCCAAAAGGCCTCTTTGAGATATTGTTTGGGGACGTTGCGTTCCCCCCTTCTATCAATGTGATACGGTCGGAAAGGGATCCAAAGGTCTCGGGTTGTTACTGCGGAAGCCACGTTGGAGGATCTTGGTCTTAATGTAACGTCTACCACGGACGTTGGTCTGACTTAGACGCTGTTGTGACGTGGGTTCCCTCGGGGGTGAAACTTGTGGTTGTCCGAGTGCTCGGGAAAGACCGCGGGATGAGGCCAATACGTGCCTGTGGAATCCCAGTAGGTGTATAACGTCTCTTCTACGGGGACGTTCGGGGGTGGGCCAGGAACTTTGCGGATGTACTCCCACTCGAGGTTGTCGACGATGTAGTAGCAGTGGGTTGGACGAGCGGTGCGCGAGTTGAGGTATTCGAAGACTAGGTGACACGTGGTACCAGGCGGGTAACTGACGGTCGGCTGATCTACCATTCACGACGGAAGATGGAGATGTGGTCACGGGGATCCCTTCTTGGTCTAAGGGATATGCCGGAACTAGTTCACTTAAGGACACCTGAGAGTCCTTAGCACAGAAGACGAGTTAAGACGGTGGTATTGGAAGAAGACCAAGATGGGGATCCCGGTCTGTACTACTGTGAACTTAAATACAAGTAAGGGAGCTAGTTCGAGCTCCGCTCTAACTCGTAAGTAACCAATAGCGTAAGTAGCGTACTCTAATAATAGAATGCGCAGTCGTTGTCGTAATCCGAAACACGTACAACAATAGGAATCATCAGTCAGCATAGTAATCATCATCACGTACAACAATGGCGAGCATCAGTCATCCAAACACGAGGCACTAAGATCCGAAGTCCATGACGTATTACTGCTAACGTGCCGAGTCATCGCGAACACGTCAGAGTTCACAACCGGTCCGGGCAGTCCGAGGCGAAACGTAACACGACCAGCTGGATAAACGGAGTACGAAACCTCGATGACGAAGCCAGGGACTTGGTAGTTCGGGACCTGTTGGGGCGAGAGGATTTTCAAAGCGCCTGAACCCGACGGCCTGGGTGAGGGCATTACGGTGTAACTCTGTGTTCATAACGCGCTATCAATCTATGCATGTTCCAGTTTCATTGCGCGCAAGTTACGCCATGGCCGACAAACGAGCATTAGTGGACTCCGGAGCCACTAACAACTTCATACATCCGGATTTCGTCAAACGAATGAGGCTAGGCCTCAAAGAATTAGATCGTCATCGAAAGATCTGGAATATCGATGGCACGCACAACAAAGGGGGCAAGATCACCCACTGCGTAGACCTAGAAGTACAAACCAAAGGAGTGAAGAAGGAGATGCGATTCCTGGTTACCGACGTAGGAGGAGAAGATATCATACTAGGCTATCCGTGGTTGGCAACGTTCCAACCAAACATCCAATGGGCCACGGCCACCCTCAACGCAGCTGAGTACCCAGTCGTCCTTCGCACTATCAATCCCACGAAACCCCGGATAGACCCAGTGATCGCCAGACTTGTACTAGAAAAACTGCTATTGCCAAACAAGCAGAAGATTGAAGCACAACTGAAAAGGGAATGCGACCTCAAGGATACCCGCCTGCGTGCGACAATGTCAACCGAAATGGCCATCGAAGCGAAACAATATACGGAAGTAAAAGCAGTACCGGAAGAATATCAAAGGCACGTCAAGATTTTCAGTGAGGAAGAATCGAACCGATTCCCACTGTCAAAGCCATGGGATCACGCAATCGATTTCAAACCAAACGCACCAGATACCATCGACTGCAAGGTCTACCCCATGAGCCAAGCAGAGGACGTAGCACTCAAAGAATGGATCGACGAACAACTGGCAAAAGGGTACATCAGACCCTCTAAATCCCCGTACGCATCATCATTCTTCTTCATCAAAAAGAAGGACGGAAAACTACGCCCCGTACAGGACTACCGGAATATCAACAACTGGACCATACGCAACCAATACCCTCTTCCACTTATCCCAGAACTCATCGCCGACCTGAGCGGAGCGTTCATATTCACCAAACTGGATATCCGCTGGGGATACAATAACGTTAGGATCAAAGAGGGAGACCAGGAAAAAGCGGCGTTCAAAACAAAATACGGACTCTTTGAACCAATGGTAATGTTTTTCGGACTGACAAACTCCCCGGCAACCTTCCAAACCATGATGAACGAAATCTGCAAAGACCTCATCGCGTACCACGGAACAAAGGGAACGACCATCAGAGTGTACATGGACGACATAGGAATAGCAACTCGGTCAACGGAACAGGCACACATCGACGCGGTACACGACGTACTGGATCTTCTGGAAGAAAACGATCTATTCCTCAAACCAGAAAAATGCATCTTCCACGCCCCGAGCATCGATTACCTGGGGGTAATCATTGAAAAGGGGGTGACACGCATGGACCCTGTCAAAATTTCTGGCATCAAGGACTGGCCAAACCCCAAAAACGTCAAACAGGTGCGATCGTTCCTAGGCTTCTGCAACTTTTACCGCGCTTTCATCCGAAACTTTGCCACACACGCTCGTCCCCTCAACAAACTCACACGAAAAGACACGGAATGGACATGGACAGCAATAGAACAGGAAGCATTCGACAAAATCAAGAAGCTCGTCACGGAAGAACCAGTCCTCGCGCACGCTAAGCTCGAAGATCAATTCGAACTCGAAGTGGACGCCTCAGGATTCGCAATAGGAGCGGTACTACTCCAACGCAAAGAAGACGGTAAAAGACACCCCATCGCCTACTATTCGAACACTCTCAGCGCAGCGGAACGAAACTACGACATCTACGACCTCGAGCTCCTAGCAATCGTTAAGGCACTTCGAAACTGGCGACACTACCTGGCAGGATCCCCACATAAGATCAAAGTATTCTCGGACCACATGAACCTCCAGTACTGGCGGTCCCCGCAAAAGATAAGCCGCCGAGTAGCACGGGAAGTACTGGAACTCTCTGAGTATGATATCGAGATTCACCATATCAAGGGGACGGCAAATGGACGAGCCGACGCCCTATCTAGACGCCCGGACTATGATCAAGGGGAAGGAGATAACGACCAAGTCACGGTACTACCCGACGACATCTTCGTCAGGGCCGCAGCAATAGATACGACGGAAGACCCTCTCCGAATCAACGCCACGATCTCAGTACAAGAAATGGAAAAGACAAATCCGGTATACGCCCAGGACGACGACAAACTCCGCCCTTGGATAGACCCACACGGACTAAAGAAGATCGAAGGCACCTGGTACAAGGACGGACGACGGGTAGTCACAGGAGGACTCCTTGAGAAACGAGAACTCATCAAGAACCATCACGACCCTCCGGTATACGGACACCCGGGAATCAGTCGAACCGTCAAACTCGTAGAACGATATTATTGGTGGCCAGGACTGAGGAACGAAGTTATGGACTACGTCAAAGGATGCGCCGACTGTCAAAGGATCAAGGTCAACACCAAAGCCGTCAAAGCGCCGTTACGCCCGATATTCCCAAAACCCGAAGCTATGCCGTTTGAAACTATCGCGCTTGATTTCATCACTAAACTTCCAGAAGCACAGGGTTGCGATACGATCCTCACGATAACGGATCACGACTGCACGAAGATGTCCCTGTTCATCCCATGCCAAGAAGAGATATCGGCCGAAGGCACAGCCGCACTATATGTCAAACACGTGTTCCCCAGATTCGGCCTACCCGGAAAGATCATCAGCGATAGGGATCCCCGGTTCGCGTCAAAGTTCACGCGCAAGTTGTGCAAGATTCTAGGCATCGAACAGAACATCTCCACAGCCTATCATCCCCGTATGGACGGGCAATCAGAACGCACGAACCAATGGCTGGAGCAATACTTACGATTTTGGGTCAATGAACGACAGGATGATTGGATACACTATCTCCCCATGGCTGAGTTCACCCACAACAATTGGCCTAGCGAAACCACTAAGGAATCTCCTTTCCAGCTCCTCATGGGGTATAATCCCCGCGCCGATTGGACCGATAGGCCATCACCGATCCCGCAAGTGGCGCTCAGGGTCAAACAATTTAAGGAACTCCGACAACGCGCGCAGTCATTGATGATCAAAGCGCAGCAGGGGTGGATCAAGGCCAAAGATACGCCCAAGTTCCAAATCGGGGATCAAGTATGGCTAGAAGGACGCCACTTACGCACACACCAACCAACGGCAAAACTAGCGGCACGACGCCATGGCCCCTTCAAGATTGTTCAGGTGATGTCCGCAGTCAATTACCGTCTGGAACTTCCCACGCAGTGGCAGATTCACCCAGTGTTCCATGTGGACCTCCTGACTCCTTATCGTGAGACACCCACGCACGGACCCAACTATCAGCGCCCACCACCGGATTTAGTAGGCGGAGAAGAAGAATACGAGGTCGAGAAGATTCTAGACTCTCGGCGTCTCAGCAGAAGTCGCAAACTGCAGTATTTAGTCAAATGGAAGGGATATCCCGACTCGGACAACCAGTGGGTCAACAAGGATGACATGTTCGCAGACGACGCGATTCGGGAATTCAAAAATTCCAACCCCGCTCGCGAAGTACATATAAACACAGGGAAATCCCAAGAGACGTCTCCATCCCCCTCTCCTACCTTCACTGCTAATGCGCTCTCAGTCTCCCATCAACTTCCGCTATGTCGTCAATGACGAACTATCCGCACCTTACCGAGTACAATCCACGCCATCGTCACCCCTGTCGTCTACCCTCGCCCTTCACCAACGAGGAAGTCGTCCTCCTTCCCCCGAGACATCCCCAATTCCTTCGCCGACCCCCACTGTTTATTCCGAGAGCAACCAGCCCAGCCATCTCGGGGACAACTATGTCCCGACCAGAGCGCCCACTCCAGCGGGCGACGAACAAGGGTACGTACCCAGCCGCCCAACATCTCCACCGGGCCCCGACGAAGAAGGGGACCCGTACGACCCAGCCGAACGCCTCGAAGCGCATCAGTATCTACGTTACGCCACCCATCTCACCACGACACACTCGGAAACCCCCCCGCTATGCGGACCCACCGGGGAGGCTATCACATTACCGGCGGCATGTCCACCCCAGGTTCGCACAAATCAAGAAGAGGAACATGTGCAGGAGACCGAAGATCGGCCGGAGACGCCCCCGCCCAGGGGATATCAGTTCAACAGGGGAGTCCATTACATTCCCTTTCAGATTCGAGACGCTCAAGAACGTCTTTGGCCCGCCCGGTATACTCAGCTCATCCTCACCGCCGACCCGTTCGTCCTGGCCTTCAGGTCGGGATGCAACCAGCAATACGGGAAGCCCGTCCACGCCGTCCCCTACTACGACGAGCAGTCCTCTTCCCCCACTTACACCGACGACGACCTCACGTTCCTGCTCTCCGATGCAGGACTAGTCGATTCGGTCGATCAGGCGCTCCTTCACATGAAGGATGCGACCCTCATGGCCGAAATTCATCGCTATCGCTGCATGACGCTGGGATGGCGGGCGCAGCAACACTGACTGGCGGCGGAGCAGATGAAGTTGGAGTGCATCGAGATCGAGCGCAACAGGTGTGTCGCCAGACTTCAGCGAGCGCATGCAGTGGATCGCATCGAGAACGTGAGGGCCTCGCTCCATCGAGGGCCCAAGGCGGAACAGGACGCCGAGGAGATCGCCCGCATCCGAGCCCTCCGTGAGGTTGGCACTAACCCTCTGGCCGTTATGCGTGGTCAAGCTGGGGCTTGACGCTGAAAAGGGGGTGATGTTACGTTTCGTCCCGAACTGCCCGGACCGGTTGTGAACTCTGACGTGTTCGTGATGACTCGGCACGTTAGCAGTAATACGTCATGGACTTCGAATCTTACCGCCTCGTGTTGTGCTGACTGATAACCCTCCATTGTTGTACGTGATCATGATTAGGCTTGCTGACTGATGCTCTATTGTTGTACGTGTTTCGGATTACGACGACGACTGCGCATTCTATTATTAGAGTACGCTACTTACACTATTGGCTACCTACGAGTTCGAGCGGAGTTAGAACTAGCTCCCTTACTTGTATTTAAGTTCATAGTACGACAGACCAGGATCCCCATCTTGGTCTTCTTCGAATACCACTCTTCACTCGTCTTCTGTGCTAGGGATTCGCGGTATCCCTAAGTGAACTAGCTCCGGCATATCCCTTTGTGACCAAGAGGGGATCCCCGTGACTTCATCTCCATCTTCCTTCGTGAATGGTAGATCAGCCGACCGTGACTTATCCACCCGGTACCACGTGTCACCTCGTCTTCGAATACCTCAACTCGCGCACCGCTCGCCCGACTCACTGTTACTACATCGTCGACAACCTCCGAGACTCTACAGGCACGTATTGGCCACACCCCGCCGTCTTTCCAGAGCACTCGGACAACCACAGATTCCACCCTCGAGGGAACCCACGTCATAACAGTGTCTAAGTCAGACAAACGTCCGTGGTAGACGTTACAACCAGCCTTACTACCGCGGGAGCCTCCGGCTCGAGTGGTGGAGGAACACATGCTAGCGGAGGTAGATCGGCTGCTCAGACGAGCGGAGCGCCTCATAGCTCAGGTACCCAACCGCCGACGGGGTCGAGCAGTGGCCCAGCTGCTGGACCTAGTGGAGGCATACATGGTAGCGGTGGAGGCCCACCGGGCAGCGGTGCCCCTGGTGGCGGCGGAGGCGGTCCAGGAGGAGGTGCTCCAGGAGGAGGTGCGGTCCCCATGGGCCCAGCCGGGGCAATACCAGCACCGGGAGGGGGCAAACTTGGGGGCAACCCACCACCCATCTTCGATGGAAATCGAGAGGAGAGTCGAAACTTTCTTCGATCCTTTCGAATTTATCGAGGAATGAACCCAACTGTGGACCAGCTCATGGTACCCTACTCACGAGCCATGACTTTCCTCTCCTATATGAGGGGACACCTGGTGGACGATTGGGTAGACGAGCAAACCGCGTGGCTAGACACCCAAATCGCAGGAGGAGTACTGCACAACGAAGAAAACTTATGGAACACGGTCCTTGACCGGTT
Source organism: Lactarius vividus (assembly GCA_021527035.1). Lineage (NCBI taxonomy): Eukaryota > Fungi > Basidiomycota > Agaricomycetes > Russulales > Russulaceae > Lactarius > Lactarius vividus. The sequence continues at coordinate 15,243 of JAKELG010000220.1, read as the reverse complement.
CACGAACGCCTACACCGACACCACTGAACGAACCAGAGCACGCCAAGATATCGACAAGTTGAAGATGATTGGCGAAGACATTGACACGTACATCGCAAAGTTCCAAAACCTCACGACAAAAGCCGGCTACAATCCAGACGAAGCTAATGTCATTGAAAAATTCCAAGCAGGACTCCCCGACAATCTCGTGATTAACGCTATCCGCTTCCAACACCCAGTTACGTGGGACCAGTGGAAAGACGCGGCACGGCTTCAGCAAGCCGAATATCTTATGCTAAAACCACACCTCACACGTAACCGACAAAACGAGAAACGGGGAGGTCACACCAGAGACCAGTGGGTCCAAGCCCTTAACAAGGCGCGTGACCCAAACGCCATGGATATTAGCTGCACTAGAGCCCGTGCCACCCTCACAGACGCTGAGAAGCAAAGGATGGTCGCGGAGGGGAGATGTTTCCGATGTGGAGAAAAGGGTCATGTGTCGCGTAATTGCCCACAAAAAGGCACTCGCGCTGCTCAGACCACAAGCGATGGAGGAGCGCCTCCTCCCGTCCCCACTACCTCCGCAGTACCGCCTCCCCCCCTCGTTACTCGAGTCGCCATATCAGCAAACCGCGTACTGTCGAATGATGAAGCGGCTGACGCTCAGATCGCAGCGCTGGCCGCTCAGCCAAAAGAGGTGCGGGACCTCTTGGTGGAAAAGCTTTTTGGAGGAAAGGATTTTCCGAACGCCTAAACCCGTCGGCCTGGGCAAAGGCGTTACACGTGTATTATAGCAGATATCGATCCATGAGAATCCCAGTCCTTTTCAAATCTGCAAACGCGACGGCCGAACGACAGGTCCTATTGGACTCTGGAGCAACCGACAACTTCATTTGTGCGGAGCTGCTCAAACGAACGCATCTCGGAACCCGACCCGTCTCCGCTCCCATCACCATATGGAACGTTGACGGAACTTACAACCGAGACAGCGCGATAACCCAGTACACCGATTTAGCGGTGCGGACTGGTGAGCGCACGAAGACACTTCGTTTCCTGGTAACCAACCTAGGAAAGGACGAAGCGATCCTGGGCTACCCCTGGTTCTCGGCCTTCGAGCCTGAGATAGAGTGGAGGAATGCCATGTTGAGCTGGCAGCACTAACAGCGAGATATAGGAAGAGCGGCTAAGAGACAAAAGTAAACTTCAGAGGTTGAAGAAACTCTATTAGCAGCGCAACACACCTAAGAGACAAAAGTAACTATAGTACTGTCAGCGTAAGGTAGAGGCTTAGTAGTAAAGAGGAACTTACACTTCAGAGGTTGAAGAAACTCTGAAGTGTGAGGGCGAAACAGCAGACCTTATATACAGGTCGCTTAGCTAATAATGGTCTGTGCGCACTGGTGACTCAAACAAAATGCACCTGGTCTGTGCGCCAGAGGGAGAAATGCCATTGGAGGGCAGAGAACAATAAAACCGCCTAAAGCGGATAAGTCCGGTATCTTAACAATAAGAACAAGGAGAACCTAATAAGGAACTACAAAATAAAGATAAACAATAACCGGTCCGTACGAGTCCGGAAGTCCATAATCTAATCATAAGGGTCAGATACCGTATAAAGAAGGGAATGACTCAATCATATCCCACGAGACATGTGACCTAAATCAGTCGCGTCTCAACATCCCTCCATGATAGAGGCAGTCCATTCTGGAGATAAGAATAGGTGGTAGATGGTGATGAGAGCGTGTGTCAAGTTTCAACAAGTTCTTAATGTAAGAACTGTGTGAGAGTCCTTTGCAAGTTCACAACATAGGAACTGTGCAAGAGTCTAGGAGTTCGGGATTGAAGTCCCTTGAACACCTTTACTTCATTCGTCATAAAGGACAACTTTTTGAAGTGCGGTGTAAAACTCCATATAATACAGAGAGAAAGGACTCTCTTCTGCAGAGATAAGAGCGAATCTTATTCTGCCTTGACACTTCATCGACAACCTTATAAAAGGTCCATCAACCCGAATTTCTGATAGATGTGGATCCTATCCACACTTTTCTCCATTACACCAACCCAACATCATTAACCAGCTTCTCGAAGGTTTCCCTTGGTAGAGACTTAGTAAGTCCGTCTGCTACCATGTCCTTCGTTGGAGTACGTATCAGGTGTATCACCTTGTTTTCTACATACTCCCTCACAGCGTGGTGTTTGATGGGGATGTGTTTGGACCGTCTCCCTGTGACTGGATTCAGGGCTAAGTCTACAGCGCCCTTATTGTCACAGTGAAGAGGTATGGGGGAGGAGACCTCGTACCCCAGTTCCTCTAGGAAAGTCCTATACCACTGAGCTTGGTTTGCAGCCTCAGCGAGGCTCATGTACTCAGCTTCTGTGGTGGACTGTGCTACCGTCTTTTGCTTTCTGGTGCACCATGAGATGGCACCATTTGCAAGTAGATAGACGTAGCCAGTGGTGGAGTGGCGATCTTCCTGGTCACCCCAGGAAGAGTCGCAGTAGCCATGAAGACCTTCTCCACCATTCCCTCCAGAGTAGCGCAACGCGTAGTCCTTTGTAGTATTAAGGTATGCTAACACGTATTTGGCTAGGCGCAGATGCTGCTGAGAGGGATTGGAAGCGAATTGGCTAAGGCGCGCAACAGCGAAGGAGATATCAGGTCTGCTTCCAATCTGCGCATATAGCAGAGACCCAATTATCTGTTGATACTTCTTAATCTCAGAAGTAGAGGCTTGATCTTCGTATTTGATCAAGTGAGCCTCCGCGCCAGAGGGAAGAGGGGTATATACTGGGTTGGAATCCCTCATTCCAAACCTTTCAACTACATCAGAGATGTAATCTGACTGGTTGATGGTCATAGTGCGATTAGCACGATCTCTGGTGATGTTAACACCGAGGTATGACTCAATTTCTCCCAGGTCGGTCATCTCATATCGACTTGATAGGGATGCCTTCAGATCATTGATCTTATCTAATGAGTTGCCCAGTATAGTGATATCATCTACATATAAGATGACGAAAAGTACATCACCCCCCTCTTGGAGATGATATACGTATACTCCTGCATCAGAGTACGTCCGCGTGAAGCCGAGTTCACTAAGAACTCCATGGAACTGTAGATTCCATGCGCGGGAAGCCTGCTTCAGACCGTAAAGGGCTTTCTGAAGCCGGCACACCATGTGTTCTGAGCCAGCAGTGACGAAACCTACGGGTTGCTCCATGTAGATTTCCTCGTCCAGTTCTCCATGAAGGAAAGCCGACTTGACGTCCATCTGGTGGATCTCCCAATCCTCCAGGGTGGCTAACGCCAACAGAAGTCTTAGGGACTCAAATCGGGCGACTGGGCTGAAGGTTTCGTCAAAGTCCACCCCCTCTAGTTGGGTGAACCCTTTTGCCACTAGCCTAGCACGAAAGCGGCCATCCGCTTTCTTCTTAAAGACCCACTTGCACTTCACCACCTTCCTTCCAGCAGGAAGGGGTTCCAGCCGCCAGACCTGCAGCTTTTCCAAGGCATCCAGTTCATACTGGCATGCCTCCTGCCACTGGTCGGCGTATTCAGACTCCATGGCTTGCTTGAAGGTCTGAGGATCCCTATAGCCAGGGACCTCTGCCACATTTAGCAAGTCCATCATCATAAGTCTACTGCTTCCCTGTACAAACTCGTCATTGTCCTCATTGTAGTAGCGAGGATTCTGACGCCTCGTCCTTGTGCTCCGCCTAGGGCGGGGAGGCGAAGCCACCTGCTCAGTCCTGGGACTCCTGGGAGTCTCAGTAGGAGGACTGATATCCCTATTGAAATTAGGGGCAGGTATCGGCTGGGTCACCATGGGTGGCCAGTTGCGCCTAGAGCGCGAAGGACGAGGAGGGGTAGTTGTAGGGGGTGCAGAGGGTGGGGTCTGATATATAGTCTGGTCTGCTGGAGTGGGTTGAGCGCTGGGTGGGGTGCTAGGCTGTTGTTCCTGCGGAGGGGCTTCCTCCGGCACCTGTATAGTAGGCGGGGCCATATTGACTGGCGGCGCCTGAGGTGCTGTGGCAACAGCTGGTAGAGGCTGATCAAGCACTCTTATATAGATGTTACCGCCGGTGGAGTCAATGACCTCCTGTTCCGGCACTGGTGAGGTATACTGGTGAGGGATCAGGTCACCGCGGGACGGAAAAACGCTTTCGTCGAACGTAACATCTCGAGAAGAGACGAAGCGTCGGCTATGTCTGTCCCATAATTTATAGCCCTTAGAAAGAGCTTCATAGCCCACAAACACGGCTTCCTTTGCTTTAGGATCTAATTTTTGCCGGTTGTGTTCTGGTACGTGATAGTAGGCTTTGCAGCCAAATACTCTAAAGTAAGAGACGTCTGGAACCGTACCGTTCCAGAGCTCCAGCGGAGTCTTCCACTTATTAGAACGAGTGGGAGTGCGATTGTAAATGTGCACAGCAGTCTCAACTGCTTGTTCCCAGAAACCAAGGCTAAGGCCCGCATGATGAAGCATGCTGGTGCCTTTTTCCATAACCGTACGGTTAAAACGCTCGGCTCTCCCATTCTGTTGTGGAGAATAAGGCATAGTGAGACAATGCTCAATGCCCCCTTCCAGAAGTATGTGCTTTAGATCGTGATTGACATACTCGCCACCTCGATCAGAATGTAAGGATTTAATGGGCTTGTTAAGTTGTTTTTCTGCCCACGCCTTGTAGTGTAAAAAGGCGTCCTTAAACTGATCTTTTGACTTCATAAAGATGACAACTGCTGCTTTTGAGAAGTCATCTATGAAGGTGGCGAAGTATTTGTTCCCCTGAATAGAATTATTCTGGAGGGGTCCAACAAGGTCACTATGGACGATCTCGAGGTGATCCTCGGCACGCTTCATGGAAGCAGGGAAAGGAAGACGAGTGGATTTTCCAAGCTCACAGCCATGGCATGGTCCTGTCTCCTCTGGTACATTGTTTATGATGAGGCCTTTTACAGCCTCAGGAGCATGCGTCTTCAGCGCTTCTTTGGACATATGTCCCATGCGCTTGTGCCAGACATCAAGGCTGGCAGATGCAGGTGCTTTGACAGTGTTTAACTTATGACTGTCAAGCCAATATAAATTGGCAGCCTTGTGTCCTTCCGCTATGGTTTCTCCTTTGTGTCTGATGGTGAAGGAGGTAGAGTCAAATGTAATTAAAGCGCCCTTGTCTGTCAGGGCACTGGTGGAGAGGATACGCGAATGCGTATTTGGGAGATGCAACACATTGGAGATTTTGAGGTCGTAGCCTCTGTTGGTTCGGATTGTTATAGTACCCGTTCCAACGCTTTTTAAAAGAGAGCTATCTCCTAATAGAACTTCAATACCTTCGTGTGGTGTGTAGGTATCGTAGTCTTCAATGTGAGGTGTAAAGTGTGTTGATGCTCCACTGTCCATCATCCATCTTGACTCTATATGCGCGGTTTTATCACGCATCATGTAAAGGGAAACCTGAGGTGCTTCATGCACCTCCTCTATTTTTCCAGAGCCATTTACTATAGTAAATAATCGGCTCTTCGGTACTGGTATGGTAGAGTTTAATCTATCTGCCGGACTAGCCTCCGGCGCGGCAACTATGAGGTTTTGGGCAGCTTTCCTCAGCTGCCCAGCCTTCCCCTTTTTGGCGTTCTCCTGGTCCCTTTTTAATTTAAAACAGTCTGGCTTTTTGTGGCCAGGCTTGTGACAGTAATGGCAGATAATATCCGCTGAAGCGGAACTGCCAGAATTGGGCGATGATTGCGCCTTTGGGGGGCGCGAACCAGAGGCCCGGTTGATGGGGGCCACCTTGTTAAGGGTGGCGGAGGGACCGGAGAGACGTGATTCCTCATTGATGAACCTATTGATCAGGTCCTGAGGAAGTAGGTTGGCAGGGGGGCCTGCGGCCAGTATGGTGCCGGCGATAGTGGAATAGGAAGGGGGGAGGGCGTCTAGAAGTATGAAAGACATTTGCATGTCTGAGACCGCCATCCCATTCTCCTGAAGGGTATTCCTCAAATCCAGCATTTTTTGGAGTTGAGGGAGGAAGGGGCGACCTTCCTCAAGCTTGGTATTGACCAAGCCTACCCATAAATTGAAGGTGGCCATAGAGCCAACCGCACCATACAAGGCCTCCAATTGTTCAAATTTGTCGTGAACAGTTGGGAAAAGGATTTGGGAGGTTATCCCAGACAACACCTCTGTTGTGACAGATAGATATAAGAGGCCAATGATGACCTCCTCTTGTTTTTGCCACAACGCTATCATGGCCAGTCCTGCATCAGTGGGCCCAGTGGGCCCAGCAACACCAGCGGCCAAGGCTGGGTGCTGGGGGATCGCACCGGGGTTGTCATGCGTGAGGTGCCTGGAGCAACCATTCATCAACATGAGGGAAGTGAAAGTTTGTGCCCAGGACTGCCAGTTAGTTCCGTCCAACTTGGCGAGCTGAACAGAGGGAGGGAAGACAAGAGTGAATTGAGCCATTTGAGATGTTTGAGTGTTAAAATCTGGTTCCGAGGAGCAGTCAGAACCAGTCCAGATCTTGGTAGGAAAGGTAGCGGTCCAGCCATAAGAGCACTATACTCCGTAACACTCAAGGTGTCACGCCCCAGGTGTGCAACTTTGGAGTACCAAATTGTAAAAAGTACTAGGTAGTGTAAACTAAACCCCATCTCAGGACTAGCCTGTTACCACATGGACCTTGCAAGAAGGGCAAGCAGTCTTAGTGATAGCTTTAATCAGGGTCAAGCAGAGTCACGTCTGGGGTACTTCCCGGCGAAGGGTTTCCCGGAGAGCGTGTCCTAACCTTTAGGCAGTCCTCAGGGGCTACTCAGGTTCACTGGTAGCTCTGAGAGGGGCAGTGCCCTAGAGAGGAGCCAACAGCGAGTTCCAAGAGGAAAGATGAGGATCAACTCCAGCATCATTTCCAATTGCCGTCTGTGGAGTCTCTAGACCAGACCATTAAGGGTCTTAGCACTGATGTATAGTACTTTTACTTATAGTAGCGACCCCTAGTTGTGTCAGAGGGAAGGACTTCTGGGTTTGACTATTAACCAGGCCTTCACACCCCTTAAAGAGACCCAGGTATTAACCGAGTATCTCCCAACCATTAGGGTGGCCTATAGCCGCAAGGGTCTTCCCCTATTGGCCTAATAAATCCGGACGAAAACCGGGAGGCAGAAAATAAGTAGTGAGGAAATGCGCACAGGGGAACTTAAGGTCGCGTCTGCTGACTTAACAGCTCCCTAGCGCCTTTCGCGAGAACCTTCATAAGAAGGCTAGCCAGAATTGGCACGGCATTTAAATAATACCGGTGGACAAGAAAGGAATGTGTCGAAGAAGAGGATAGAGGATGCTCACTGAGTGGGAGATAAGTCAACAAGTGTGTGGATGCAGAGAGAGCAAGTGACACGAGGTAGATCTGGAACACAGCTGTTAGTATGAGCGTTCAGGGCCCATAACCTGTTGAGCTGGCAGCACTAACAGCGAGATATAGGAAGAGCGGCTAAGAGACAAAAGTAAACTTCAGAGGTTGAAGAAACTCTATTAGCAGCGCAACACACCTAAGAGACAAAAGTAACTATAGTACTGTCAGCGTAAGGTAGAGGCTTAGTAGTAAAGAGGAACTTACACTTCAGAGGTTGAAGAAACTCTGAAGTGTGAGGGCGAAACAGCAGACCTTATATACAGGTCGCTTAGCTAATAATGGTCTGTGCGCACTGGTGACTCAAACAAAATGCACCTGGTCTGTGCGCCAGAGGGAGAAATGCCATTGGAGGGCAGAGAACAATAAAACCGCCTAAAGCGGATAAGTCCGGTATCTTAACAATAAGAACAAGGAGAACCTAATAAGGAACTACAAAATAAAGATAAACAATAACCGGTCCGTACGAGTCCGGAAGTCCATAATCTAATCATAAGGGTCAGATACCGTATAAAGAAGGGAATGACTCAATCATATCCCACGAGACATGTGACCTAAATCAGTCGCGTCTCAACATGCCACGCTGAACGAAAATTTCCAACCAGTCGTAATCTCCAGCCTGAACCTTCAGAATGACGCCATGCCACTAGAAGCCGCCATCAGGGCTTTGCAGGCATATGAGCTCGATGAGGAGGCATGGGAGCAGGTTGTGAACGAAGGATCGGAACCAAATATCACCTTCCTGCGAAAAACGACCACTGCATCTGAACTCGCTCAGCAGGAAGCGGCAAAAAAACAGACCCGAACGTTTGAGGAAATGGTTCCTCCAGAATACTGGTCACACCGCAAAGTGTTTAGCGAAGAAGCGTCGCACCGATTTCCCCCATCCCGCGTATGGGACCACGCTATCGAGCTACTCTGTCGCGGACGGACTTCAGGACTTGATAATACGGTACGAACGAAGAGGAGAACGCTTACTATACGGTTATGACTACGATAGTAAGTAGAAATTAGTCATGGACAGTAGGATCAGTCAGCGCGTCGTGTTAGCATGTGATTGCTAGCATGACTCATTACTAGGATAGCGGTAGTAGGGTTCGAGCTATTACTGCTACTAGTCGTTACGTTCGAGAGGAGCTTTAAAGCTGCCTCTGTAATATGTATAAATAGTGGGTTGCGAAGACCAAGATACGCCATCTTGGTCTTCTTCTCAAATACCACTCTCATCACTCGTCTTCCAGAAGGATCTGTAGATCCTTCTCCCCTTTTGAGGGACGCCTGTCTTACTGTCTTGACCTACGAGTCTAAGACTCTGGCCCTTTCGACGCACCAAGTCGGAGTTGCCTTAGTGCTGCTAGGACGAATACTGTGGATCGCCTTAGTGGTATTCTACGGGATTACCGAGATGCTCCAAGCGACGCGTAGACCAGCTAAGTCGTGAACGCCTACATCCGAGTTCAAGTCGAACTAAACGCCGTGGTAGCGTTACATTAAGACCAAGATAGCTAACCGTGGCGTTCACAACAAGAGACCAGTGGAGAAACTTTCGACCTTACAACCTCGAAACCAGAGGAGAACGATCCGTACCACGACGATTCCTGGGCGCCGCTAGGTGGAGAGAATATCGAGGAGACACCGGATACTTCGTAGACTTTCCAGGAGAAGCAATCAGATACTGCCCAGTTGAGTTCAACTACTCCAACTTCTGTTGGACAGAGATTACGTGGAACCCAATAGACAATCGGTGGGACGTCGTTAGACCAGCGGGAAGACACTACCGCTGCGACATCGATTCAAGAGAACTACACGGAGACGATTGGGGATCACTAGACGGAGACAGCAGCAGCGAAGAGGAGGAACAGCCGAGAGAACAAGCCCCATCAGAATCAAGTCACGAAGAACAAGCGGAAGAACATACAGCCACAGAAAGCGAGGCGCGACCAGGAATGGGAGACGACTCAAGCCTATTGGCCCATATAGCGGAGTCACTACACATCACAGTACCAGAGGAGATTCACATTCGAAGCCCCATGGCCACAGTAACCGAAACACAAGCCATGGAAGAAGCACAGCGCATCAGGGGAGAAGCCGAAGCCATCCTCAACCCCATCAACCCGAGTACGGGACACAGACTGACAGCCGACAACGCAGCACTCTTTGGAGCCATAGGACCAGATCACCCTGACCCACCTGAAGGACCACCACCACCACCCGGAGGACTCCCCGGGGGATTCCCAGGACAAGGGCCAACAGGAGGAGGATTCCCAGGAGGAGACCGACCACCAGGAGGAGGACCACCAGGAGGAGGACCACCGGGAGGAGGACCAATAGGAGGACCTCTAGGAGGAGGACACGGGTCAGATAGACTCTCAGGTGAACCCCCGACTGTCTTCGACGGAGAACGTACTAAATACGAAGCATTCCTCACGCAATGGCATGTCTACTGGGGAATGAATCTCGACGCCCCCATCATGCAAAATGAATACCGACGATCCCTTCTCTTTCTGGGGTATGTCAAGGGAATCAACGTCAGTGAATGGACACTGTCCATTCTCGAATGGCTCAATCGAGAAATACGACGAGGAGTAAGCCAATACTCCCAAACGCTCTGGAACCACGTCGCGACGGAATTCGCCAAACGATTTTCAAATATACTCGAAGAAGAACAAGCACAAGCGGAATTACAGAAGGGAGTTAAGATGACAGGAGAGGACATCAATGCGTACGTGGTAAAATTCGAGCAGCTGGCAAGGAAGGCTCATTACAACCTGAATGACCGCCAAACCATCGATCGATTCACGGCGGGGCTACCCCGAGCCTTGTTCATGAAAGTATATGAGCTCGACGAACCTCACACCTTCGAAGATTGGAAGCGATGTTCTCTGCGACGACAGAAACAGTATATCCACATGAAGGCGCGACTCGACAACTTCAAGACCAAAACACCTCCCTCGTCCGCCCAACCACGATGGAGGCCGCAACCTCCCAATTGGGGACCCCCACGAGGACCACCCCCATCCAGATACGACCCGAATGCGATGGATACGTCCGCCGACCGAACACGCGCACGAGTAGCAGAGGTTGGCGATCCAAATCGCCCCTTCATCCCAAGACCGCAGAGAGGAGGATATGGAAGAGGAGGGGGACCCCCGCCTCGAGACATGAGGACAGTCGTCTGCTACAACTGTAATCAGACAGGACACTTCTCACGAAACTGCCAACAGCCGCGCCGTCGAGCAACCACCAGTCGAATGGCAGATACCGACTATTACACACAAGAGGAACCACCCGCACAGGCCAGAATCGCAAGTTCAGCGCCACCCCAGCAGAGGGCCAAAGATTGGCTAGCAGGAGTAGCAGGAGAATCGGACGATGTAAAAGACCTCATCCTTCAAGAAATGTGGGGAAAGGAGGGTTTTCAGAACGCCTGAACCCATCAGCCTGGGTGAGGGCGGTTAACTGTAATTCTGTAATCATGACTCGCTATCGATCTCTTAGAATCCCAGTCTCGATTCGCACGAATTACGCAATGGCCGACATAAGAACCTTGGTGGACTCTGGGGCAACGGACAACTTCATACGCCCCTCATTCGCAAAAAGGATGGGTCTAGGACTCCAAAAACTGGACCACCCCCGAAAAATATGGAATATTGACAATACGGAAAACAAAGCGGGCAGTATCACCCACTTCATCGACCTAGAAGTACAAACTAACCAGCAACGACAAAAGATGCGTTTCCTGGTTACAGACTTAGGCAACGAAGACCTAGTACTTGGGTATCCCTGGCTAGCGACGTACGAACCTACGATCAATTGGAGATACGCCACCATACACGAGAAGATGCTCCCCGTCGTTATCCGCTCTATCAACCCCAAGCAAGAAGACCACGTTATCGGAAACACTATCACGGAAGAAGAAAAAAGGGACGCAATCGCACAATTGGAAGAGGAAAGCCACTTACACACTACGGCCACGGAACTAGCTATCGAAGCTAAGCAGTTCCATGATAAAGTAGAACTTCCTCCAGCTTACCAACAATTTGCAAAGATCTTCAGCGAGGAAGCGTCCAACCGATTTCCCCCTTCCAGACCATGGGATCACGCCATCGAGTTCAAAGAAGGCACCCCATCGGCGATCGACTGCAAGGTCTACCCCATGACACAAGAAGAGGACGGCAAGCTCAAGGAATTCCTGGACGAACAACTAAAGAAAGGGTATATTCGCCCGTCGAAGTCCCCTTACGCATCATCCTTTTTCTTCATCAAAAAGAAGGATGGAAAACTACGACCGGTGCAAGACTACAGGAAGATCAACGCCGTCACTATTCGAAATCAATATCCATTGCCCCTTATCTCGGACCTCATCACAGACCTAAGTCGAGCACACACCTACACGAAATTGGACGTCAGGTGGGGGTATAATAATGTACGCATCAAGGAAGGAGACGAACACAAAGCGGCGTTTAAAACACGGTACGGACTCTTCGAACCCACGGTCATGTATTTCGGACTCACCAACTCCCCGGCAACCTTCCAAACAATGATGAATACGATCTACCGAGACACCATCGCAAAGCACGAGGCCAAAGGAACGACCATACGCGTCTACATGGACGATATTGGTATAGCAACAAGAGACCCGGCGGGACAAGAGGATCACGAAGAAGCAGTCCGCGATGTGCTACAAGTGGCCTTAGAACACGATCTCTACTTCAAACTCGAGAAATGCCTCTTCCACAAGCCGCGAATGGATTACCTGGGGGTAATCCTTGAAAAGGGGGTAACACGTATGGACCCGGTAAAAATTTCGGGCATCAAAGACTGGCCAACACCTACGAAGGTTCGTGACGTCCGGTCATTCCTCGGCTTCTGCAATTTTTACCGACTCTTCATTCGCGGCTTCGCCACACACGCAAAACCACTCAACAAACTCACGAGAAAGGACACGGAGTGGAGATGGACAGACGAGGAGGACAAGGCGTTCCGGAAACTCAAGGCACTAGTCACGGAAGAACCAGTACTCACACACCCCAAACTTGACAACCCATTCAAGCTCGAAGTAGACGCCTCAGGTTTCGCAACAGGAGCGGTACTACTACAGAAGAAAGAAGACGGCAAACGACACCCAATAGGCTACTACTCGGCCACACTTAACGAAGCGGAAAGAAACTACGACATATACGACCTAGAACTTCTCGCAATCGTCAAAGCCCTTCGAAACTGGAGACCACTGCTGGCCGGATCACCGCACAAGATCAAAATCTACTCCGACCACATGAACCTCCAGTACTGGAAACTGCCACAAAAGATTAGTCGGAGAGTCGCCAGGGAAGTACTAGAACTCATGGAATATAACTTCGAAATTCACCACATCCCAGGAAAGAAAAATGGCCGCGCCGATGCATTGTCCCGACGACCGGACTATGACCAAGGAGAGCGGGACAACGAGAACGTAGTAGTACTACCAGAAGACGTCTTTGCACGAACAACCGTGGTACAAGCAGTACACGACCCGCCACAAACGGAAATCATCCTACGATACTGGGTAGACCCTCAACAACTGAAGTTTGTAAACGGAGCATGGTACAGACAAGGGAAGTACGTCATTACGGGATCCCTAGACGAGAAACGGAAGCTCATCGCCGCACACCATGATCCTCCGGTACATGGACACCCGGGAATCGCGCGAACCACAAGATTGGTGGAACGAAGATACTGGTGGCCAGAGCTAAAACCAGACGTCCGAAACTATGTGCAGGGATGTGCCGAATGCCAACGACACAAAGTCAACACCCGACCTACGAGAGCCCCGCTTGTACCCATCACACCGAAAGAAGACGCCCTCCCGTTTGAAACAATTGCCCTCGATTTCATCACCAAACTTCCGGCGTCACAAGGATACGATGCCATCCTAACAATAACAGACCACGATTGCAGCAAAGCTTCGGTGTTCATCCCCTGCAACGAAGAAATCACAGCAGAAGAAACAGCGGGACTCTACGCGACGCACGTCTTCAAACGCTTCGGACTACCATCGAAGATCATTAGTGACCGAGACCCCCGATTCGCCTCCAAGTTCACACGGGAACTATGCCGGATCCTAGGAATCCAACAGAACATCTCTACAGCGTATCACCCTAGAACGGATGGACAATCGGAACGCACCAATCAGTGGTTAGAGCAATACCTCCGCTTTTGGGCAAACGAGCGTCAAGATAACTGGGTAGCTTTTCTACCAATAGCAGAATTCGCACATAACAACTGGCCCCACGAGGCAACAAGGAAGTCCCCGTTTTCTCTCCTCATGGGTTACGACCCACGCGCTGATTGGCTCGATAAGCCATCTCCTATCCCGCAGGTCACCACGAGACTGGAACAATTCCGAGAAGCCCGAAGAGAAGCCCATGACCTTATCAAGAAGGCACAATCAATGTGGGTAAAACACAGGGACACCCCTAAACTCCACGTCGGAGACTATGTGTGGCTGGAAGGACGTCACCTGAGGACCAATCAACCAACACCTAAACTGGCGGCAAGGCGGCATGGACCCTTCAAAATCACATGGGTCTTATCGCCCGTAAACTATCAACTGGAGCTTCCCACACAATGGAGTATACACCCCGTGTTTCACATCGATCTTCTCACACCTTATCGTGAGACGCTCATGCACGGAGAAAATTTCCAGCGCCCACCGCCAGATTTAGTAGAAGGAGAAGAGGAATATGAGGTCGAGAAGGTTCTGGACCACCGGCATTTCGGCAGGAAGAAGCGCCTACAGTACCTGATCAAATGGAAGGGATATCCTGACTCGGAAAACCAGTGGGTCGATAAGGATGACGTATTCGCCGACGAAGCCATAGCTGAGTACAAACTATCCAATCCCCGACTCGCTAGCAGCTTAAAAACAGGACGGACCCACCAAGAACCTTCATTCCCCTCTCCCATTATTCAAACTGGCGCAATCCTCTCTTCCATACTCACAACCATGTCCATTTCCTCTTCCGCCGACGCCATCGCTCGTGTTGCCAGAAACGCGGGCCCCCTCACCTACCAAGAGGTCATCGAGGCCCTCCAGTCCACAGTCCCCGCCACCTACCACGACGACACCAGCAACCCCGCCACCTGGTGGATCCTCTCCCAGGACGGCCAGCGGATCAACGAGGTCCCGTTCACGACGGCTGAAGTCGATCGGCTTCGTGCAGCTCTCCCGGAACTTGAGCGTTCCCCATCTCGACCTGTCCCAGTACGAGTCGAATATCGAACCGAGGAAGAAGCCCAAGACGCAGGCGACGATCGACTGGGAGCGATGGCAGGAGCAGAAGTGGAGGCAGATAGCGGAGGACTGGCAACAGGAGCAGCTGAGGAAGGCGGCCGAACGGCGTCGGGAGGCCCTTCGGAGGCGACGAGAGTGGATGAGGGAGAGGAAGGAGCGGCAAGAGGCGAGGAGACAATCCTCGAACAAGTCCGAGGGAGCTTAGCGGACCACTATCCAGCTGAGCACCCCCTCATATCAACCGCCACCGATACTGATCACCCCGACGAGACTCCTTACGCCTGCGACACTCGCGGACGTTCTTTGTACCGAGGCGGCGTGCGGGCCGACGCACCCCCTCCGTTTCCATTATTCCGTCTACGCCAATCCGCCCTGGGGCTGCCCCCCCATGGGTATCGTTACTGTAACGCTACCACGGTGTTTAGTTCGACTTGAACTCGGATGTAGGCGTTCACGACTTAGCTGGTCTACGCGTCGCTTGGAGCGTCTCGGTAATCCCGTAGAATACCACTAAGGCGATCCACAGTATTCGTCCTAGCAGCACTAAGGCAACTCCGACTTGGTGCGTCGAAAGGGCCAGAGTCTTA